>CM035169.1:37280252-37634152 GCA_020205615.1 Panax quinquefolius
CTCAACTAGCCCAAAGAAGAAATATTATGACTAAGATAATGCGAATAAATTATCATTAGCCTCTAACAATGTTAAACCGATAAAATATAATAGACATCAAGTTTAAGCTGCAATAGAACAAGCAATCCATTAAAAGAGTCAAGTAGAGAATAGAATCTACTATCTTTTATGATTTAAAAGTTTTTCATCACTTTTATCATTTGAGACTCATTTCAATAAATAATCCACATCATTAAATCATCCATGCACTACAAAATTTAAGGATATTCTTTAAGTATCACGACCACTTAATTATCCATGCACTACTGCCAAAGATAATCGTGTTTTCATCAATCGGTCCCGATCATGCCATAAAACAATTCATCTTTGCTCCCTTGGTGAAGAGAATTCATAGCCATAATCATATACAAAAAGCGCCCATCAATGCACTACGCCAATGAGGACTTTTAATTTTCACATCATTTATAACATTACGGCCATGATTATACCGAATAATCCTTGATCATAATCATACCAAGTCCATCTATGCACTATGTGCCATGAGATGACTTTCAACATAACATAAACATGAGGATGATGACAATGATATAAGAATTCAATTAAACAAGTTCAAGAATTAATTTGTCCAGAACCAATAACGTCAAATTGTCAACATGATATCGCTTTGTAGAGTAAAATTCAAGAATGCTCGTAAGAATATTTCCATTTAAAAGATATCTTTGGATGAAGCGCAAATATCAAGGATATTCCACTAATTTCATGGAGTATAGAAGTCAAAATTTTAATCAATCGAGTATAATAATAGAATGGAATAACAAAAGATATCACCATGCATGCAGATTAAAGATAGAGCGGTTATTTCAATAGAATAATAATAACGGAACCAGTCGTGAAATTCACACCATGTGATGTTCCAAATGTAATAATAAATGCGGAATAATAAATGATGGAACCAGTCCCAAGCAGATAAATACAGCACAGGATATTCGATAGTAATAATAAAAGACGGAATAATAAAAATGGAACCAGTCCCACAGCGATAAGATAAGACGGGATATTAAACGTAATTATAAAATGTAATAATAGAAGAATGTCACCAAGTATAGGGTAGCCCGCATATACAAAGTTATTCCAATGTAACAATAAAGAAATAGAATAATGTAAGTTCTCTTCTTGAATACAAAAGAATAATATCCCTACCGTAAAATAATACTTGATATAGGAGTAGTGAAGTATAGAAAATTTTTCTTCTATCTCTATAGTTTCTCTCTCAGAGTTCAATTGAATTCGTAAGAAAATAATGAAGGAATGAGCTTTATTTATAGGAAAATGGAATGCATAGTAACTAATCCATGAACGGTCCAGATTGATTTATTTTAATCGATGGTCCATATTTAAAGAAAAATCTTTTAAATAAAATATAATATATTCTATTTATATAAAAAGATTTTTACTATATGCAAACACTATCTGAGTACTATGCAAATACTATGCATAATAAAATATAATATATTCTATTTATAGAATAACTTTAATAAAGTATTACATTTTATATAAAAAGATTTTACTATGCAAAATACTATGCATAATAGAATATAATATATTCTATTTATAGAATAACTTTAATAAAGTATTATGTTTTATATAAAAGATGTTTTATTTTATTACGTTAATAATACTAATAAAACAAAACTCTAAATCAACAATAATTAAATCAAATAATGTGAGATACTACGCAACAACTATCAGAAGCAATAATTGAACAAAACCGAGTGACTTCTCACATAAATATCAATAATCAATACCGTAGTGCTACTATGCAACAACGCAGACATTCATTTACTTTACTAATGAGTAGTTCAACAAAGATCAACGATAAAACTTAATTAGTTATTTTCAATAAAATATTTTTGTCATTTTCTCAATCCCGATAATATTACTGTTGTGGGGTCCATGTAAGACCCCAAATTATTAATAAATGAAATTTATTTTCCTCTATTTATTATTTTAAAATAGTAAGGGTTGATTTGATTAATGTGGATAGTTATGGGTAAAAATACTAAATATTTCGAATAAGCAAGTGGTTATAAAATATTCATTATTGTTTGGGAATATTCGTTTGGTCGTGGAATATTCGTATCTTTGTCGGGGAATATTAAATATTGATGAGTAGTAGTCTTTTGTGGGCCCATAACGGAAAGCGATTGGATGAAGAAAACGACAAATATAAGTTGTTTATAAATAACTGCATAGTTGTTACCGTTAATATTGTTGGAATACCCGGTGATTATACAAACTCAAAAGGAGTCCTCATTACAATTATTATCACACTATTTTACAAAATAGTGAGGACTACTAATACTATCATCTGGACCATCACTCCGTTCCTCGACTTGTCCCAGCTATATTCTCATTTCCTGAAGAGAACAGTGAAAGAAAGGGTGAGCTCAACTAGCCCAGTAAGAAATATTATGACTAAGATAATGCAGAATAAATTATCATTAGCCTCCAACAATGTTAAACTGATAAAATACAATAGACATCAAGTTTAACTGCAGCGGAACAAGCAATCCATTAAAAGAGTCAAGTAGAGAATAAAATCTACTATCTTTTATGATTTAAAAAGTTTTTCATCACTTTTATCCCTGAGACTCAGCTCAATAAATAATCCACATCATTAAATCATCCATGCAATACAGGCTAAGGATATTCTTTAGTATCACGACCACGAATTATCCATGCACTACGTGTTAGGTTTGTAATATTCATGTGCGCAATCAAATTGCATAAAAAGTGCGGAAGCGTGTAAAATCAGAGTTTAAAATTTACAAACCATATACCCGGATCATCCTTTATGCATAATTATTAATTAAACGAAAAGATAAAGAATAAAATCATACCCTTGAAGATCGAGCTTCCTCAGGTACAAGTTCACCTCCAAATCCTTTCGCGTTCAATTTTGAATCCACCGGGTTTGGTTCCTTCCTTTGATCAACGTTAGCCACCTAAATGTTTGGCCTCTAGAGGTGATCCACCAAGGAAGAATAAAATTCAAGAAGATGGGTGTTATGGCTAACCCTAGTTTTCTATCTCTATAGAAAAGGCATACTCCCAACAACTTGGAATTATTACGTAGTTGTTAAAGTCAACTACCCATACCACCCATAATAAGACTCCTCTTAATTATAGATGTGGGCAACCCACCTTAACAATTAAGGAATTGGGTTTTAATTAATTAATTCTTTTAATTAATTAAGCTCCCTAATCTTATTAGGGATAATTAATTAAACTCCTTTAACTAATTTTCTTCCTAATCCAATTAGGAATAAATGAGAGTACTTATATTAAATTAATTCCTAAACTCTTTTAGAAATTAAAATAATAATAATTGTAATAATATTAATAAGACTCCTCTTATTAATTTATATTTAATATTTCTAAAATATTAAATAATAAATATTAAGCTATTTAATTTATTCTATTACCATAGATTAAATTAAATATACATAACTATATTATTACGATTATGCCATTTACTTCTTAAATAATTATTCTTCCTTTTATGGTGTGACCCTTTGGGTTCTCCATATATTAAACCGGTTGTGAATAAATCAATTAGAACAATTCTAATCTTATTTAAATAAATAAATTAAATAATTAATTTATTTAAATAAATAATATTTATTCTACAATAGGGATAAGCCTCCTAAATGATCAACGACTTTCCGGATAATATAGATTTCAACATTAATCATAAAAGAACCTTTGAGTAAATAGTTACTGCATAATTCAATCCTTCCACCATACAATGTCCTAATTAAATATAAGACATTGAATTCATGTCAAGTCTTATTTTATTTAATTATATGTATTTCGATCCTTAAATGCACAACTCCAAATAATGCAAATTAGAAACTCCTTTCTAATTTCATTACGCCGCCAAGGACTCTTTGGGTTGTCATTTATCGAATCACATAGGACATTCTCTTCTTTTATTAGAAGTGGTAGATTCTTTATTGATCATACATTATCTCCATGTACAACTTATTATACCCAAGCATACCCTTTGATATACCCTAAGGGTCTTAAGGAATAAGTCAAAGTATAACTCATCATACACAAGATACTATGATGATCTCAAGTCCAAGGATTACTTTCAGACTACTATCACTACAGAATTCCTATTGACAGCAAATAAAACTCCATTAGGTATTCCTTAGCGAGCCACGTTCAATGAACTTATTCTCTAATAAGCACCTACATACTTGCTTTAGTGTCTCCACACAAATGATCGTGAGATCAATCATCCTCATCCAATGAAAGAAAAACAACGTATGTACTCAATCTATCCGGATTCACTAATCCCCAATTTAGTAATCCAATGATTGGGAACTATTTTAGTTTTAAGCTTTCTAAGAATTTAGATCTCATTAGAATGATCATCATCATTATTCTAAAAGCATTGCTTAAAACTATGGGTTTATCACATATTATAAAACAAAGATCATGTAGATAATTAAAAGCCTTTAATAAATTAATACTTTTTATTAATAAATGAATAAGATTGTTACAAAGTATACGCTTTATCATCAAACATGATTGGCTTGTGTGCATACTACTTTCAATCTCCCACTTGCACTAAAGCCAATCGTCATGGTAACTCATACTCTTCTTCTCTAAGTGGCGATTATCGTCTTTGTTGGATAAGCTTTAGTTAATGGATATGTAATGTTGTTTATGAGAGTCCACTATCTTTATAGTGATTTCCCATCTTTCAATGATTCTAATAATCAAATGAAAGTGCCACAACACATGTTTAGATCCAAGATGAGACTTGGGAACTATTCCTAGTTACGTAATGAACTTTTAATCCAAACAATCAACTTCAGTAGCTTCATTTATAGCTATATACTTTGTCTTTATCACTAAACCAAAGAACTCTTTCATTGTTTGAAACCTTTCCAATTCACTGCACCTTTATTCAAGGTAACCCTTTACCTTAAAGTGGATTTTCGATCGTCTGATGCGTCTCGAAAAACTTGAGTCTGTTAAGCCCTCTAGTTTTAATTTAGACCCACCATGAATATGATCACATCCTTAGTGCTTGGGTTAAGCACTTTAAGATGTTTTTCACCGACTCATAGTGAACTTCTCCGAATATGACCGATCAACATCGGGTCTCGTATATTTCATTGCATACATGATAGTCACTCATGCGACCTCTCTTTTCGTGAGTCTGTGGGGACTATTAAAGAGATACACTCCATAGCTCATCAACATGAGACATCTCTTGGAGTTTGCCATGCTAAACGACTTTAGCATCAAATGAATATACGTTCCTTAGGTTAAGTCGAGCATCCTCTTAAATCTATCTATATAGATTTATATCCCCAATTAAGATACTCTTCCAAATCATTCATGGAGGAATGTTTAGACAACTTTATCTTTACTGATTGTAGCATTGGTATGTCATTCCTTATCCATAGTATATCAATATATAATACTAGAAATGTCACGACGCTCCCACTGACCCTTTTGTACACACTAGAATTCTTACCCCATCGTATGTAACTCTGGATCATCATCTTCTATGATGCGTACCTCATCATCATCATCCATGATGAATCCATACCTCCTAGGTATCTTTGGTACTATTCCAGACTTACGATTCTGGGTTGTGATCTAATAGGTTATCTCTGTGTTCCTCTTATTTGACTTATAGTGTTTTGTGGTTCTTGAACTCTTCAAGATCTATTATCCTCCCACTAGCCCTTTCAATGATAAACACCTTTATCTTAGAAGGAAGCGTGTTTCGCAATAAACACCTTTTGCTAAGTAGGATTATAGAACATTTACCCTAAACTTACTTTAGGATGTCCCACAAATCGACACTTGTCAAATCTTGTCCCAAGCTTATCCTTTGAAACCTTTTCACATAAGTTGGACAACCACTTATCTTAACATACTTAAGATTAGGAATCCTCCCCGTCCATAACTTTTATGGAGTCTTGGGGGTAGGATTTTGAGGTTACCATTTTCGTTGATATGCGTACCATTTCTAGGACATGACCCTGAAGGATCTTTTGGAATGTCGGTAAAATCATTATGGACCGCACTACGTCCAACAAGGTACAATTTTTCCTTTCGGATACATCAATCAATTATTACGTATCATGAGGTGTCCATTATGAGAAAACCATTTGAGATGATCTAGAAACTTATCAAGACAAGTATTTATTCCTTGATCTAATCAAAGAATCTTAATACTTTGCCAATTTGTTTCACTTACAATTCTTTGAACCTTTCAAATAATTCACACTTGTATTCAACAAATACATACATTCAACTCTTTGAATGATCATCTCCTTTTCTTATACTAATTTGTTCAATATGCAAAATTATTTTCATGTAAGTCAAGTATACAAAATTTATTAAGTAATATTCCAGTTCTATACAAAACATTATTATTATAAATAGAACAACAATTGTTCTTAATTATAATACCAAAGATTTCATTGTCCAACAATAAAATGGAAATAATATTTTTTAACAAGAACTGGAATACAATAACAACTTATTGACTTAATAGACTTGCCCATAGGCATTGCTAAACTATAAGTTTCTATGGCTAATGTAGCAACCTTTGCTTCATTTCCCACACATAAGATTATTTATCTTTGTTTAGCTTTCTACTTCTTCTTGGTCCATTCATAAATCTATATTTATGATAACCAAAGTCATTATCCAATACCCAAGTAGAACCTCGACTTAAAGAAAATTTATTTCAATCATGAACAAAAGCGTATTATGGAACAAAACTTCACTAAGCTTCTTTGGTTAGCCTCTGCAAGATGCTTCTTGCAGTTTCTTTCCAGTGTCCAGGCTTATTGCAGTGGAAGCAAACTCCTTTGCTATCCATATCAGTTTTGTTCTTATTATCCTTTGTTTATGCCTTTCTATTTACCTTCTTTGAATCGTTCTTCTTTTGAGGAAGATCCTTTGGCCCCTACCCAAGAAGACTTGGTCTTTCTTGGTGGAAAGTGACTCTCAACATTTTTCAACATGTTAAGCAAATCAACGAGGCTGATATCTAGCTTGTTCATATAAAAAATTCACAACAATTGTGAAAGGAGTCCGGGAGTGAGTGCAAGATCAAATCTTGGCTCAACTCTCCATCCATGACAAAACTAGTCATTCTAATTGATCAATCAAATTGATTATATTAAGAACTTTTTGTGCTGCATTTATAGTGTCATTGGCCATTCTAGATCGGAAGAGCTCCTTAGATATCGATATCTATCGACCCTACTTTCCTCACCATCAACTACTTGATGTGCGGGAATATAGTAGGAAACATCCATAGTTTTACGCCGACGTCAAGCTCGTTACTTTCGTGGATGCGAGCATGATGCATCGAGCTAATCGTGCATCATCTTGCCACTTTCTAAAAGTAGCAATCTCTTCCTCGGAGGCATTATGCGCAACCATTGCGGGGATAGACGTATTAAGGACATAAGATAACTTTTTAGCCATGAGAACTATTCTCAAATTCCTTAACCAATCCGTTTAATTCGGTCTGGTTAATTTAGCATCTAATATGCTACGCAGTGATAGTAATTAAGACATTGTAAAATTCTGTAGATGAATTTGTAATTAACAACATTTTAACATACATTCTTTTATTAATTACCAAAATAAATTAGGTCTTGTTTTAAATTGGTATCTCCCACTATTTTCTTCAAACTATATTACCCTCACTTATATGGTTCGGCAAAATCTAATTAAAGATTTGCTAGTGAGAATAAGGATCCCATTTCAAATGTATATAGCCTTGTGGTGACACAACAAACTATATATAAATAAATAGGTAGACAACTTTTGTCAATTACATCAACTATGCAACTCCTTGTCTTTTGCCTCTTAGATTATTTTGATCAAGTGGTGGCACATCCGAATCAAAATTATTCAAGTTAAGTCCGACCTAGCACTCCATATATTCAAAAAAGAAAATATCATCCTTGTGGTGACACAACAAAACAATATTGTTCAATTTTCTTTATAAGCATCAAATGTGATAAATTAACATCTTCAATACTTAATACTTGCCTGTGGTGACACAACAAACTCATATTAAATATTTAATACTCTATTAATTTTATCATGCTAGAAAGCGGACGTTCGATATTCCAAATATCTTTGAACGCTTTAGACTTAATATAAAAATTGAGGGTTTGTTATTAATTTGTCTTATCTTGTTTAAGCATGTATTTATATATATATATATAAAATACGCGTTATATTAATGAACATGCAAGCATGTTTGCATAATATATAATATATATAGTATAAGCGTGCACATATAGAATACTATATTCTACCCGGATTGATTATGGACTTTTATTCTAGTTTGGTTCACTAGAGCCACCAAGTGAACCAAAAGGTCAAACCTAGGGGTGCAAGAATTAAAATTTAAATATAACTATTACATTTAAAACGGGCTCCATTACAAAACGGGTCTTCAAGCTCCTTGCTCCTCGATCTCCAATTCTTCAAAATAATTCTAATTTTTCCTATTACAAAACTATTTAAAATAAATAGAAACCTTGATCGTGATCGAGGGAAAGTACATAGGAGGAGATAGAATTTACATTCGTAAAAATTAGAAGGCGAGGTACATGAGACCCCATTTAATAAAACCCATACATTCATACGATCCAACTAAAATAAAATCCAATCGCATTGGTCAATAATCCATAATCAATCCCATTTATTATCATACACATCATCATACGATCAATAAATAACATTCATCATATGAATAATAAACATTTAATATATATATTGATATCATTTAATGGGCAAATTTAGTTAGTATAAAATCTATTTTTGAATAAAAATAAACTCCTTTATTTAAATCCAAATTTAAATTAAAATAAAACTATTTTATTTTAATTTATTCAATTTTGAATAAAATAAACTATTTTATTTTAATCAAAATTTTAATCAAAATAAACTCCTTTATTTTAATTAATTATGGAATCCAATTCTATGTAATAAAAAATCTTTAATTAAAATAAACTCTTTTATTTTAATTAATTATGGAATCCAATTCCATGTAAAAAAAAATATATTAAAGGAAACACGGATTATCTTTCCTATTCACAAATAAACTCTTTTATTTTGAATAATATGAAATCATATTTCATATCTAAATAAACTCCTTTATTTAAGGAAAGCATGGATTCTCTTTCCTATTCACAAATAAACTCCTTTTTTATTTTGAATAATATGAAATCTTATTTCATATTTAAATAAACTCCTTTATTTAAGGAAGCATGGATTCTCTTTCCTATTCACAAATAAACTCTTTTATTTTGAATAATATGAAATCTATTTCATATCTAAATAAACTCCTTTATTTAAGGAAACAATAGAATCCAATTTCAACTCCAATTAGTTATCGTGGAATCAAATTCCAACTCTAATTAGATTAGCATGAAATTTAATTTTAAAATTAAAATAAATCTTTTATTTTAATATTAAAATAAACCTTTTATTTTAAGATTAAAATAAACTTTTATTTTAAAATTAAAATTATTAAGAATATAATATATATATATATATAGTATTACGTAAATATATATATTATATATATATAATATATAAACCGAATATATATATATATCATATATCATATATCATATATATATTATATAATATATTTGATCCGTGCATTCCTTTTCTTTTTTCTTTTTTTTTCTTTTTTTTTTATGGGCCACGTTTTTTTTTTATTTAAGAAGCTGCATTTTTGTATAGTCAGCAGCTGACCTGCCGTCAACCCCTCAAACTTCAATCTTTTCCTTCTCTCTCCTTGCAACGTGCTGGCTCGTCACAACATGAAGTTTAAGGTGTTTTATTAGAAAAGTGATTACTAATAAAATACTTGTTATAAAATTATTCGGTTAACATGCTATTATAACTAATATTCACGTGCTTAAATATTACTTATATTAACAGCAACAGAATCATATATTAACGTGGCTAACTTTTTTTTTTTTTTTTAATAAATTTTATACAATAAAATTATGTCCAAAAAAATTGTTCTAAACACATATCAATTTATATATCAAATTAAAACAATTAATAATTAGCATAAAGGTTTGGGCTCGACGCCATCACTGTTAGGTTTGTAATATTATTATACTTGCAATCAAATTGCATAAAAAGTGCTAAAGCGTGTAAAAAATCGAGTTTAAAATTTACAAACCATATATCAGGATCATCCTTTATGCATAATTATTAATTAAACGAAAAGATAAAGAATAAAATCATACCTGAAGATCGAGCTTCCTCGTGACAAGTTCACCTCCAAATCCTTTCGAGTTCAATCTTGAATCCATCGGGTTTGGTTCCTTCCTTTCGATCAACGTTAAGCCACCCAAATGTTTGGCTTCTGAGGGTGATCCACCGAGGAAGAATAAAATTCAAGAAGATGGGTGTTATGGCTAACCCTAGTTTTCTATCTCATAGAAAAGCATACTCCCAACAACTTGGAATTATTACGTAGTTGTTAAAGTCAACTACCCATACCACCCATAATAAAGACTCATCTTATTTATAGATGTAAGCAACCCACCTTAACAATTAAGGAATTGGGTTTTAATTAATTAATTCTTTTAATTAATTAAGCTCCCTAATCTTATTAGGAATAATTAATTAAACTCCTTTAACTAATTTTCTTCCTATTCCAATTAGGAATAAATGAGAGTACTTATATTAAATTAATTCCTAAACTCTTTTAGAAATTAAAATAATAATAATTGTAATAATAATAATAAGACTCCTCTTATTAATTTATATTTAATATTTCTAAAATATTAAATAATAATATTAAGCTATTTAATTTATTCTATTACCATAGATTAAATTAAATATACATAACATATTATTACGATTATGCCATTTATTTCTTAAATAATTATTCTTCCTTTTATGGTGTGACCCTTTAGGTTCTCCATATTAAACCAGGTTGTGAATAAATCAATTAGAACAATTTAATCTTATTTAAATAAATAAATTAAATAATTAATTTATTTAAATAAATAATATTTATTCTACAACAGGATAAGCTCTCCCAGCGATCAATCGACTTTCCGGATAATATAGATTTCAACATTAATCATAAAAGAACCTTTGAGTAAATAATTACTGCATAATTCAATCCTTCCACCATACAATGTCCCAATTAAATATAAGACATGGAATTCTTTGTCAAGTCTTATTTTATTTAATTATATGTATTTCGATACTTAAATGCACAACTCAAATAATGCAAATTAGAAACTCCTTTCTAATTTCATTTACGCCGCCAAGGACTCTTGGGTTGTCATTTATCGAATCACATAGGACATTTCTCTTCTTTATTAGAAGTGGTAGATTCTTTATTGATCATACATTATCTCCATGTATAACTTATTATACCCAAGCATACCCTTTGATATACCCTAAGGGTCTTAAGGAATAAGTCAAAGTATAACTCATCATACACAAGATACTATGATGATCTCAAGTCCAAGGATTACTTTCAGATTACTATCACTACTGAGAATTCTATCGACAGCAAATAAAACTCCATTAGGTATTCCTTAGCGAGCCACGCTCAAATTGAACTTATTCTCTAATAAGCACCTACATACTTGCTTTAGTGTCTCCACACAAATGATCATGAGATCAATCATCCTCATCCAATGAAAGCAAGCAACGTATGTACCAATCTATCCGGATTCACTAATCCCCAATTTAGTAATCCAATGATTGGGAACTATTTTAGTTTTAAGCTTTCTAAGAATTTAGATCTCATTAGAATGATCATCATCATTATTCTAAAAGCATTGCTTAAAACTATGGGTTTATCACATATTATAAAACAGCATCATGTAGATAATTAAAAGCCTTTAATAAATTAATACTTTTTATTAATAAATGAATAAGATTGTTACAAAGTATATGCTTTATCATCAAACATGATTGGCTTGTGTGCATACTACTTTCACTACGGGCTAAAGATAATCGTGTTTTCATCAACGGTCCTGATCATGCCATAAAACAATTCATATTTGCTCCCTTGGTCGAAGAGAATTCATAGCCATAATCATACCAAAAACTGTCCATCAATGCACTACGGGCCAAGGAGGACTTTTAATTTTCACATCATTTATAACATTACTACCATGATTATACCGAATAATCCTCGATCATAATCATACCAAGTCCATCTACGCACTATGTGCCACGGATGACTTTCAACATAACATAAACATGAGGATGATGACAATGATATAAGAATTCAATTAAACAAGTTCAAGAATTAATTTGTCCCAGAACCAATAACGCCCAAATTGTCAACATGATAACGCTTTGTAGAGTAAAATTCAAGAATGCTCGGAAGAATATTTCCATGAAAAGATCTTTGGATGAAGCGTAAATATCAAGGATATTCCACTAATTTCATGGAGTATAAGTCAAAATTTTAATCGTTGAGTATAATACCGAATGGAATAACAAAAGATATCACCATGCATGCGGTATCATGCATGACGGTTATTTCAATAGAATAATAATAACGGAACCGGTCGGTGAAATTCACACCAAGCAGGATGTTCCAATGAGAATAATAAATGCGGAATAATAAATGATGGAACCGGTCCCGTATAGATGCAGACAGGATATTCCAATGAGAATAATAAAGGCGGAATAATAAAAATGGAACCAGTCCAGGCGATAAGCATGCGCACGAGGATATTAACGTAATTATAAAAAGCAGAATAATAGAAGAATGTCACCAAGTTTAGGGTAGCTTGGCGATACTGAGTTATTCCAATGAACAATAAAGAAATGGAATAATGAAGTTCTCTTCTTGAATACAAAAGAATAATATCCCTTACCATAAAATAATACTTGATATAAGAGTAGTGAAGTAGCAGTAAAAATTTTTCTTCTATCTCTATAGTTTCTCTCTCGAGTTCTCTCTGAATTCGTAGTGAATTAAGAAAATAATGAAGGAATGAGCTTCTATTTATAGGAAAATGGAATGCATAGTAACTAATCCATGAACGGTCCAGATTGATTTACTTTAATCGACGGTCCATATTTAAAGAAAAATCTTTTAAATAAAATATAATATATTCTATTTATATAAAAAGATTTTTACTATGAAAAAAACACTATGCATAATAAAATATAATATATTCTATTTATAGAATAAATTTAATAAAGTAATACATTTTATATAAAAAGATTTTACTTGCAAAACACTATGCATAATAGAATATAATATATTCTATTTATAGAATAACTTTAATAAAGTATTACATTTTATATAAAAGATGTTTCTATTTTATTACGTTAATAATAATGAATAAAACAAAACTTCTAAATCAACAATAATTAAATCAAATAATGTGAGATCTTATACAACAACTATTGTAGCAATAATTGAACAAAATTGAGTGACTTCTCACATAAATATCAATAATCAATACAGGTAATGCTCTTATGCAACAACGTGTATTACTTACTTTACTACTGAAAGTAGTTCAACAAATCAACGGTAAAACTTCCGCCGATTTATTTTCAATAAAATATTTTTGTCGTTTTTCACAATCCGATAATAATTACATTGTGGGGTCCACTAATGATTGTCTAATTGTCATCTGAATATTTCTCGTTTAAAACTAATATTCCCGACCAATCGAATATAATATGACAACTTGCATACTTTGAAAAATTTATAAATATTTCCCACAACTATAACATTATCTCAAATTCACACCATAATATAAAAAATAATTTATTTCGAGAAAATTAATTCTTTATTCATAAAATCTGGGGTTTCACAATCTCCCCTCCTTATGGAATTTCGCCCTCAAAATTTACATACGTACCTGGTATGCCGAACATGTGAGGATACCTTGATTTCATTTCAGATTCTAACTCTTGAGGTATAACCCTTGAGTGTTGGATACGATTGTTCTTATCCAAGATTTTAACACGAGATCTCATACGTTAAATCATCCGCTATCTCGTCCGATTCTAAATTAATAATGTGGTTCGGGTCATCCACATATTTACGTAACATTGATACGTTAAAAGCGTTATGAGCACGCCGACATACTTGGCGGTAAAACGCAGTCTATAAGCCGCAGTTCCTACTCAATCGAGGATTTCAAATGGGCGATTAAATCGAGGGTTGAGATTTTCTCTCTTCAATGACTCTTGCTTCTAGAATAACGCCCTCTTGAACCTTCTTCTTCACATTCATCGATTGGGTATGTAGCTTGGCGTCTTTAACTTTATCGATTAAAAAGTCGATTTTACTCGTATATTCGTTATCTTCACGTGGATCCCTAGAGTTTTAACTCTATCTTCATCATTTGCAAGTTATCTGAAATGAGTCTTTGTGTTAACAACATCGCACTTGTAAACACATACGATCTTCTACTCAACACGTCACTACCACGTTCGCTTCTTCCATGATGATATTGAATAAGACGATCGTAATCTTCAATGATTTCGAAGTCAGCGTCTTTTGTAGCGTTATTACGTTCGTTTTAGTTGAAGAAATATTTTGAGGGTTTAAGAAATGGGTTTTGTATCTTTGGTGTCGATACAAAATTTGATTTCACGCTGCAAGGGTAGGCTAAGAAGTCTTGAGAATACGTCAAGAGATTTATTAATGATAGAAATATCATTCAAAATTGTTACTCTCATCCAAGACTTGGATAGTACGTCACATTGATACCAACTGTGACTTCTATCCCTTAACCCAGATAGCACCTCACAATGATACCTATCAACTTGTCATCGTCATTCATGACGTCGCTTTCTGAAAAGTCCGGCGGTGCATTCCACACAAGGAAGTCATCAACAAAAGGATCGGGGCTCTTTACTTATGGCTCGATATGACAATGATTGAATTTAGTGGTTTGGTTGCTTGAATTCGCATAATAGGTTGGTTAGGAATATGAAAGCTAACAACCTTATGAAAATAATGATGAGTAGTTAACCAATCGTTAAAAAAAACCACATCAAAGGCAATTATTTTCAAAGAGATAAGATCAACGGCGGTAGCGTGAAAGTGTCGATTTGAATCAAACAAGATTTATAAAGCGATTGGAGGTAACGAAGGTTTCTCCCAATGGAGTTTCAATAGATAAATCAAAGTTTAAATTCTGAGGAGTTAAGTACAAACATTGAACACAACTAGGTGAAATAAAAGAGTGAGTAGAACCCAGATATCTAACACGGTATAGACTTCGTAAGAGCTTATGATTAACTTACCTGTGATAATTTTATTCAGGTTCCTCGTCACGAGAAAAAAAATGCTCTCTCTTAAATTATCGGCTTTGGCTTGTCTGGGACATCCTTTGGCATCACTATCCCAGTTGGACTTGACTTTACCATACGACAAAATCGAGCTAGGTGACCTTCTCTTCCGCAATTAAAACACGCTTTGGATTGTTGCGTACAGTTTGGACGGATGTGTCCCTCTTGTCCGCATTTGAAACATACGACCGATGGGCATTCTTCTTCCATTGAAAAGGGTGCTGGTGCCGACGTCTTCACGCCATTGTTAAACCTTCTCTTCTTAAAATGTCCATTCTTATTATCTTGGCCATGATTACCACCGAAATGGTTACCATTCTTGGCATGATAATATCCCCACGATGGTTATCGTTGTTAGATGACCATTGCCACGGTATGATTATTATCGTGTTGTTGGTGCGTTGCCTTTTGGTTGTCTTTGACTCATTATCGCGCTCAATAAGCGAGCCCTATTCACAACATCTCGAATATAAACAAAGTTTGTGAGAAATGAGGTATTGGCGTATATCGGGTTTCAAATCTCGCAAAAACATTGGCGTCATTCGCTCCTCATTATCGACCAAATGGGATCAAACCGGGATAACTCCGCAAACTTAGCCTCGTCATTGCGATTACGGTCATATTGTTTTGCTCGACTTGATGAATTCTACCTCCTTCATGTGACGAATACTTTCAGGAAAGTACTTGTCGTTGAATAATTCTTGGAACTTCTCCCAAGACATCTTGAGTGCGTCAGGCTGGGTACGTTTTACAGATTCCCACCAATGATCTACTTCTTCACGCAACATAAAAGTGGCAAAGGAAACCTTTTGCTCCTCGGAGCATCCTAAGACCTCAAATATCTTGATGATCTGCTTTAACCACGTCTCCGCCTTAAGTGGTTCTGGTTTTCCCAAAAACTCCGGTGTTCCCAGCTCCTTGAACTGCTTAGCGGTGACCAACAGTGGGTTGCCATTTTTTCCTCTGCATTATGAGCAGGGCCGCCTTACTTTGATGTTGCATGAATTCTAAAAAGCTCCTAAGCGTATATCGCCGTTCGCCTATTGATCGGTGTTGTTGTTTACGGGAGGATTATCGCCATCTGTTGTACATATCACGATTATTGATCCGTGGAGACTCAAGCGGTCTCTGTGCTCCATTGATATTCTCAACATTCCGGGATGTCATTTTCAAACAACGCCACAAAACAAGGGTTAATTAACATATCACATATTATCCCTATACTTCGACCGACCAATTAAATACCAAATAAACTTAGGTAGGTCATACTAGCGAAGGAATTCCACGTCTCTCCCTTCTAGTTCTTATCTCATATCTCACCGGGATCATATCCTAAGCTTTGATACCAACCATGGCGCCCCCAAAATTAGGTATACATCACCCATCTCTGGGTCGCCGGATACATGGTACGTAATTCAAATACAACTTACTAATACAATCTGCCGTGTACAATACGACAAAACATAAAGCGTGAGTTTGAATACAATTATTGTCTACTAGAGATTATACAAACTCAAAAGGAGTCCTCATTACAATTATTATCACACTATTTCACAAAATAGTGAGGACTACTAATGCTATCCTTTGGACCATCACTCCGTTCTCCGACTCGTCCCAACTATATTCTCATTTCCTGAAGAGAACAGTGAAAGAAAGGGTGAGCTAAACTAGCCCAGTAAGAAATATTATGACTAAGATAATGCAGAATAAATTATCATTAGCCTCCAATAATGTTAAACTGATAAAATACAATAGGCATCAAGTTTAACTACAACGGAACAAGCAATCCATTAAAAGAGTCAAGTAGAGAATAAAATCTACTATCTTTTATGATTTAAAAAGTTTTTCATCACTTTTATCATTTAGAGACTCGACAATAAATAATCTACATCATTAAATCATCCCTGCACCTCTGAGTTAAGGATATTCTTTAAGATATCACGACCACGAATTATCCATGCACTACGGGCCAAAGATAATCGTGTTTTCATCAACGGTCCTGATCATGCCATAAAATTATTCATCTTTTCTCCCTTGGCCGAAGAGAATCCATAGCCATAATCATACCAAAAACTGTCCATCAATGCACTACGGGCCATTGAGGACTTTTAATTTTCACATCATTTGTAACATTACGGTCATGATTATACCGAATAATCCCTGATCATAATCATACCAAGTCCATCTATGCACTACAGGCCACAGATGACTTTCAACATAACATAAACATGAGGATGATGACAATGATATAAGAATTCAATTAAACAAGTTCAAGAATTAATTTGTCCAGAACCAATAACGTCCAAATGTATCACGATAATCTTTGCTTTGTAGAGTAAAATTCAAGAATGTTCGGAAGAATATTTTCACGAAAAGATCTTTGGATGAAGCGCAAATATCGAGGATATTCCACTAATTTCATGGAGTATAAGTCAAAATTTTAATCAACCGAGTATAATCTAGAATGGAATAACAAAAGATATCACCATAAATGCGGTACTTCGCATAGGCGGTTATTTCAACGGAATAATAATAATAACGGAACTGCATCGGTGAAATTCACATCAAGCAGGATGTTCCAATCAGAATAATAAATGCGGAATAATAAATGATGGAACCAGGTCCGGCATATAAGCAGACAGGATATTCCGACAGAATAATAAAAACGGAATAATAAAAATGGAACCAGTCCGAAGCGTATAAGATGCATGAGGATATTCGGATGAATTATAAAATAGAATAATAGAAGAATGTCACCAAGTATAGGGTAACTTGGCGTATCTGAGTTATTCCAACGAACAATAAAGAAATGGAATAATGAAGTTCTCTTCTTGAATACAAAAGAATAATATCCCTTACCATAAAATAATACTTGATATAAGAGTGAAGGAAGTAGCGAAAATTTTTTTCTTCTATCTCTCTATAGTTTCTCTCTCAGAGTTTCGGTGAGTTCGTAAGAAAATAATGAAGGAATGAGCTTATTTATAGGAAAATGGAATGCATAGTAACTAATTTATGAGCGGTCAGATTGATTTACTTTAATCGATGGTCCATATTTAAAGAAAAATCTTTTAAATAAAATATAATATATTCTATTTATATAAAAAGATTTTACTACTGCAAAACACTATCACGGGCACTATGCAAACACTATGCATAATAAAATATAATATATTCTATTTATAGAATAACTTTAATAAAGTATTACATTTTATATAAAAAGATTTTACTATGCAAAACACTATGCATAATAGAATATAATATATTCTATTTATAGAATAACTTTAATAAAGTATTCATTTTATATAAAAGATGTTTCTATTTTATTACGTTAATAATACTGAATAAAACAAAACTTCTAAATCAACAATAATTGAATCAAATAATGTGAGATCTTACGCAACAACTACTATTGTAGCAATAATTGAACAAAACCGAGTGACTTCTCACATAAATATCAATAATCAATACCGTGTGCTACTATACGCAACAACGTAGACATCGTTCTTTTACTAATGAAAGTAGTTCAACAAGATCAACCAGTAAAACTTCCGCCTGTTATTTTCAATAAAATATTTTTGTCATTTTCTCAATCCGATAATAATTCTGTTGTGGGGTCCATGTAAGACCCCAAATTATTAATAAATAAAATTTATTTTCCTCTATTTATTATTTTGAAATAGTAAGGGTTGATTTGATTAATGTGGATAGTTATGGGTAAAATACATAAATATTTGAATAAGCAAGTGGTTATAAAATATTCATTATTGTTAGGGAATATTCGTTTGGTCGTGGAATATTAAATCTTTGTCGAGGAATATTAAATTTACTGACGGCGTAGTCTTTTGTGGGCCCATAACGGAAAGCGATTGGATGAAGAAAGCGACAAATATAAGTTGTTTATAAATAATCTGCGTAGTTATTCTCAATTAATATTGTTGGAATACCCTAGGGTGGTTAAAACACACTCAAGACGCTGCGTTATTGAGCAAGATTACCACAAGGTATTGCACTAATTATTGATTCTTACGTAAGAAGGCACTACTCAATAATTGTTATAGTAATTACTGTTTAGTATTTTATTTTATTGATTCAATAATTACTGCATTGATATTTTATATTGCTTTTGTTTGATAAATTGTCATTACATAGTATTTTCCATTATCGAGACAATAATTCATATTATCTGAATAATATTATTGGATAACATTATTGGCAATGTCTAGAAAGTTACATCTAAGGAGAGGTTTGGTCACCGAATTAATTACCAAGAAGTGAGAGATCCTTATTGGAAAGCCCCTCTTTCACAGGAGCGGCACGGTTGCCGATCTTGTGATTCGTAATATTATTTGTGAATAATTAATTATTGATTTATATGATGAGGAAAATATTGATTTTATGTGGATATAGATGGAGAAATTTTTAAAGTGACAATTGTTGAAAATTGAAATTTTATCTTTTTACGATAAAATAATTCATTTAAATATATTATTTTAATAATATATTAAGGGTGATATTTTATAATGAATGTGGGATATATGAGTATATGAGGAGGAAGAGTATTTTTGTAGCATTAAATGTTTAACACATATTTTGTGTGTTGGTGGACCAATTATTAATAGAAATTTGATTATAGCTTTGTAAAATCGTCTAGTTTGTGGATTTGGTCAATTTTTGTTTGGAATTTGGTAAAACTTTCTTCTGCAAAGTTGTAGAGAATTGAATTTCCTATAAAAATTCGCGAGATTCGAATTTTCTGGCAAAAGGGCTATTTATTGTGAATTATTAAAGTTCCGAAGTTCTGAAATAATTGATTTTTGTAAGTTTTAATTATTTATTTTATGAAAAATGTTTTTTTATTACTTTTTCTAGAAGGTTGGCATGTGGGAAATGTTAGGAGCTGATTTCCAAAGAGGCGTAGGAAAATTTATTATTAATAATATATTATATTAAATTTTACGCTTTTGTTCTAAGCAATTTCCTATAAATAGGGTCTTAGGTTAGAATTGAAAATCACACTAAGCTGAAGCTTTTCTCTCTATATTATCGGCGTATTCTTGTGAGTATTTTGAGTATACTTTGAGTATTGCTATACGGTGCAAGTTCAAGTCTAGCCTTTATATCAAGGTGTTTCAACTAGAAATCTTTATCTTTCGAGGTAAGGGATGTTATTTTATTCGAAAATAATATTATTTCTTCAATATCATTATCCGAAATATTGGTTGGAAATTATTATCAAATTTGGAACTTTTCTTGTCGGGTTTCTTATTCATGAGTTTCTTATTTACGAGTTACTATTCATGAGTTACTATTCACGAGTTACTATTATTCACGAAGCGTGAAGATGTTTTTTGTGAAATTTCTATCTTTTGGTGTCTGAGTTACTATTCACGTATCTGGCACTATTCACGTGACTGACTTTATTCACGAATACGGCACTATTCATTAGAAAAATGAAATTTCTTCTTTTTGTCCAAAATATCTATTATGGATACTAGCTTTGATTGTATCCATGTTTTGATCATTCTTGAATTTTACTCCACTACGATTACTTATGAAGTATTTTTGAACTTGGATTGTTTAAAATACTGAATCCTTAATATTTGTTCTTTTGTTTCCTTTGGATTCGTTTCCTTTAAAATATTTTTCATTATCCTCGGTCCTAAATGATGATATTCTTGAATATCTTTGGCACTGTAGTAAAAGATGAATGATTTCTTGATGAATATCTTTGGCCCGTAGTACAAAAGATGAAAAGGTGTTGAGATGAACATGACCGATCGATTAATATCTTTGGCCCGTAGTGCAAAGATGAAGCAGGATGTTTAGATGAATATGACTAACTAATGAATATCTTTGGCACTGTAGTGCAAAGATGAATATTTGATTCGGATATATATTGATTGATGTTACAGGATAAAATATCGACGATGAACTTTTAAATTCATATATAGAAGATAGTAGTTTGCATTCTCTACTTAACTCTTCTAATGAATTATTATTTCAGCTGCGAAGATTGATTAAAACCGGTTGTCTATTGTATTCTATTAGATTTTTCCTGTTGGAGACTAACGATAATTTGTTGTATATTATCTTAGTCATAATATTCTTTTACTAGGCTAGTTGAGCTCACCCTTTTCCTTGTTGTTCATTTTTCTTCTCGGGGAGGCGAGAATGTAGCGAGTACTAGTCGGGGTATGGAATGAAGGTTCTAGAGAAAGTTGTTTAGTAGTCCTCACCATTTTTGTAAAATAATGTATCAATAATTGTGATGGGGATTTATTTGCGTGTGGATATTGTCTAGAAGACAATAATTATATTTAAACTCACAGTATATATGTTGTCGTATTTTGCACGACAAATGTATTAATAAAGTTGTAGTTATTTCTGTACCACGTATTTGGCGACTCAGAATGGGTTGGATGGAATGGACCTATTTTGGGGGAGTCACAGTTGGTATCAAAGCTTAGGGATATGATCTCTGGCGGAGATCGGGGAATAGAACTAGGAGGGGAGAAACGAGTAAATCCTTCGCTAGTGTGTCCTACCTAAGCTTATTTGTTAGTTGGTTAGTATATAGGGATATTATGTGATATATTGATTTCCTTAATTAACCCTTGTTTTATGACGATGATTTGAGAATGTCGAATCGAGAATGTTAATGATGGAGTAAATGAGACCGTGGAGATGCCCTGTATTTTTACCAACGAGGAGAACGTGCAACAGTGACAATGTTCCTCCTGTGAACAACACCATCGAAAGCGATGATGATGAACGAGGGATGTTTAGAAGCTTTTTTCAGTTCATGCAAAAATCGTATTTGAGGAGACTCGTGTTCAAAATCTGAGGAGGAAATGATAGCAATTCACGGGTGGTCACAAATGCAAGCGATTCAAAGAGTTGGGACCACCGTAATTATGGGAAAAGCGGATCCGATTAAAGCGAAGACGTGGGTCAAACAAATTACCAAGATATTCGATGTCTTGGGATGCACGGAGGAAAGAAAGTTCCATTCGCTACTTTTATGTTAGAACGAGGCGATTCATTGGTGAGAATCGTGAGGCGTACTCCATCCAATCGCACTCGGCGATGTCGTGGGAGACGTTTGAAGCGATTCAATGACAAGTACTTCCACGAAAGTATTAAATCTATATGAAGGAAGTGGAGTTTATTAGGATCTGGAGCAGAATAATAACGAGCGGTGTCCCAAAGACGAGGCGAAGTTCATGAGTTATCGAGTTTGCACCTCATTTGGTGGAGAATGAGGAGCGATGACGCGGATGTTTCGAGAGTTTTGAAACCCGGCATACATCAATATCTCATTTCTCATAAATTTTCTCTCTATTCGAGATGTTGTCAATAGGGCTCGATTGTTAGAGAAGCGAGATAACGAAATACGTTCAACCGAGAGACCATAACTGAGGATTATATCAAGATAGCGATCATCGAATAACGATAACCAACGGAGAAAGAAGAATACGGACAAAGGCGGTAACCACTCTGGTGGTAATCGTGGCCATGAAAATAGAAGAAGCGAGTGGGAGGAGATTTAAAAAGAGGAGATTCAACAACGACCATGTGAAGACGTCAACGCCAAGAAGAACTAGTTCCAAGGAGAGAGAAAGACCACTTGGTCGTATGTTACAAATGTGGGAAAGAGGGACACATCAGTCCAAACTGCCCACAACAATTTAAGGTATGCTATAATTGTGGAAAAGAATAACATATCGCTCGAGATTGTACGGTATCGAAACCCAGTCCAGCAGGAATGGTGACTCAAAAGGATGTCGAGAAAAGTCAAAGTCAACGATTCACGGAAGAGCGTTTGTCGTGGACCATTCAAAATGCGAGGAACCCGAACAAAGTTAGCACAGGTTAATTAATTATAAATTCTTGCGAAGTTTATACCTTACTAGATAATTGGGTTCTACCCATTCTTTTATCTCTTGTTTTGCGCTCAACGTTTGAACTTGACTACGGAGAAATTAGACTTTGCCCTATTTATGGAGACTCAGTTAGAGAAACTTTCATTACATCCGTTGTTTAGAAATCTTGCTTGATTCAGGTTGGCACTATCACATTACATGTTAACCTTATTTCTATAGAGATATTTGCTTTTGATATGATTTTAAGGTTAACTACTCATCATGCCGAAATTGATTACTTTCGTAAGGTTGTTAGTTTTCATATTCTAAGCAACTCGTTATTCAATTCAAGCAATCAAACCATTGTAGTCAAACATTTTCATATCAAGCCATGAAGTCATTCGTTTATTACGGATGTCAAGTTTTCTTAGTCCATGTTATGGATTTGAATAAAGACACGTCAGATTTAAATAATATTCCTGTTGTTATTGATTTTTTCTGACGTATTTCCTGAAGAATTTCTTGGTTTACTCCCAAAGACTGATATTAAATTTTGTATCGACTTTGAACCCGGTACAAAACTCATTTCTAAAATCTCATATCAAATGGCTCCTATTGAACTTCAGGAGTTAAAAATTCAACAATAGAATTTGGTACCTGAGCCTTTATCCGGTGACTTCCTTTGTGGAATGCACCGAAGCCGACTCTCCGTAGGGATACCATATCGTCGTAATAAGAAATCGATAGGTGTCATTGTAACGTTGTAAGACCCCGAAATTTTTAAATAAAAAGGAATTTCCTTTATTTATTATTTTGAAATAGTAAGGGTTGATTTGATTAATGTGGATAGTTAAGGGTTAAATACGCAAATATTTTAAAATAAGCAAGTGGTTATAAAATATTCATTATCGCTTCGGGAATATTCGTTTGGTCGTGGAATATTAGATGCTTTGTCGGGGAATATTAAATGCAAGCGAAAATGACCATGTGTGGGCCCCATAACTGAAAGCGATTGGATGAAGAAAACGACAAATATAAGTTGTTTTTAAATAATGGCGTAGTTATTACCAAGATTATCTTGTTGGAATACTAAATTGGTTAAAACACACTAATACGCGTTGTTGAACAAAGTAGAACGGTATTGCACCAATTATTAATTCTTACGTAATAAGGCACTACTCAATAATGGTTACGATAAATTATTCAAAGATTTTATTGAGTTAATAATTCTTTGCGTTGATATTTTATATTCTTCATTGTTTCAATAATTGTCATTGCACGGTATTTTTCATTATCGAAGCAATAATTCATATTATCCGAATAATATTATTAGATAACATTATTGGCAATGTCTAGAAAGTTCATACTAAGGAGAGGTTTGGTCACCTAACTAATTGCGGCCAAGATGAAGAAATTCTTATTGAAAGCCCCTCTTTCTCGAACCGCTGGTCATCAATATTGTGATTCGTAATATTATTTGTGAATAATTAATTATTGATTTATATGATGAGGAAAATATTGATTTTATGTGGATATAGATGGAGAAAATTTTTAAAATGACAATTGTTGAAAATTAATATTTTATCTTTTTACGATAAAATAATTCATTTAAATATATTATTTTAATAATATATTAATGGTGATATTTTACAACGAATGTGGGATATATGAGTATCTGAGGAGGAAGAGTATTTTTGTTGCAATAAATGTTTAAAACATGTTAAACATGCTCTGGTGGACCCCATTTATCGACCGAAATTTGATTATAGCTTTGTAAAATCGTCCGTTTGTAGATTTGATTCGATTTCTGTTTGGAATTTGGAAAAACTTTCTTCTGCAAAGTTGTAGAGAATTGAATTTCCTATAAAAACTCGCGAGATTCGAATTTTCTGATGAAAGGGCTATTAATTATGAATTTTTGAAGCTCTGAAGTTCTGAAATAATTAATTTTTGGAAGTTTTAATTGTTTTATTTAAGAAAAACGTTTTTTGCAATCCCACATGTGATATAAATGTGCTGAATTCAGTTGGTCTAAGGTGGGCTTGAATATTTTTAAGAAATATTATTATTTTATTAAATTTTCTGCTTTGGTGTTCTAAGCATTTTCCTATAAATAGGGTGCTTAGGTTAGAATTGAAAATCACACCATAAGCTGAAGTTTTCTCTCTCTATATTATCGGCGTATTCTTGTGAGTATTTTGAGTATACTTTGAGTATTGCTAGGCGGTGCAAGTTCCTTCAAAGACTATATATCTTTAGATTCTAGCTAAATCTTGATCTTACGAGGTGTGGATATTATTTTTTTCGTAATGATATTATTTCTTCAATATCATTATCTTTGAAATGTTGATCTGAAGTTTTTATCAAATTTGGAACTTTTTCATGTCGGGATTACTATTCATGGGTTACTATTCATGAGTTACTATTCACGAAGTTACTATTCATGAAGTTCTTATTCACGAGTTACTATTCACGAAAGTACTATTCATGTAAGCGTGAAGATGTTTTTGTGGAATTTCTATCTTTTTGTGTGTGAGTTACTATTCACGATACGTAAGACTATTCACGATATCTGGTATTATTCATAGAAAAATAAAATTTCTTCTTTTTCGTCAAAAAACATATATTCGGATACTAACTCTCGATTGTATCCATATTTTGATCATTCTTGAATTTTACACCACTATGATTATTTTTGATGTATTTTTAGCGTGGATAAAACCAAGTACGAATCCTTAATCCTTAATCCTTGTCATTTTGTTTCTTTGGATTCGTTTCTTTAAAAAATATTTTCATCATCCTCGGTCTTAAATGATGATATTATAGAATATCTTTGGCCCGTGTAAAAAAGATGAATGATTTCTTAAGAATATCTTTGGCACATAGTGCAAAGATGAATGATTTCTGAAGAATATCTTTGGCCCGTAGTGTAAAAAGATGAGCAGTGTTTAAATGAACATGATTAATGATGAATATCTTTGGCCAGAGTAAAAAAGATGAATATTTGATTCCAGATGTATATTGATTGATGTTACTGAGGATAAAAGATGAGCGATGAACTTTTAAATTCATACATAGAAGATAGTAGTTTGCATTCTCTACTTAACTCTTCTAATGAATTATTATTTCATTGCGAATATTGATTTAAAATTTGTTGTCTATTGTATTCTATTAGATTTTTCCCCTGTTGAAGACTAACGATAATTTGTTGTATATTATCTTAGTCATAATATTCTTTCTTGAACTAGTTGAGCTCACCCTTTTCCTTTTTGTTCCATTTTTCTCGTGGAGGCGAGAATATAAGCGAGTACTTAGCCTCGGGGTATGGAATGAAGGTTTTAGAAAGGATTGTTTAGTAGTCCTCACCATTTTGTAAAATAATGTATCAATAAATGTGATGAGGATTTATTTGAGTATAGATATTATCAGAAGATAATATTTGTATTCAAACTCACGTTTTTCTTGTTGTAATAATAAAGTTGTAGTTGTTTCGCATCATGTATTGACAACTCGAATAGGTGATGTATACCTATTTTGGGGGCGTCACGGTTGGTATTAGAGCTTAGGGATATGATCTCTGGCGGAGATGGGGAATAGAACTAGGAGGGAGAGAGAGTAAATCCTTCGCTAGTGTGTCCTACCTAAGCTTATTTGTTAGTTGGTGGGTATATAGGGATATTATGTGATATATTGATTTCCTTAATTAACCCTTGTTTTATGGCAAGATTTGAGAATGTCGTGAGAATATTAACAATGGAAATGAGACCGTGGAGATGCCTGTACTCACCAACGAGGAGAGCGCAACAACAGTGTGGCAATGTTCCTCCCGTGAACAACACCATTGAAGCGAGATGATGAGCGAGGGGATGTTTAGAAGTTTTTGCAGTTCATGCAAAAATCGCACGAGGAGACTCGTGTTCAAAATACTGAGGAGAAATGATAGCAATTCACGGGTTGTCACAAATGCAAGCGATTCAAAGAGTTGGGACCACGAATTTAAGGGAAAGCGGATCCGATCATGGCGGAAACATGGGTCAAACAAATTACCAAGATATTCGATGTCTTGGGATTCACGGAGAACAGAAGGTTCCATTCGCCACCTTTATGTTCCGTGGCGAGGCGGATCATTGGTGGGAGTCGTGAAGCGTACTCCATCCGGCCCGCACTCGGCATGTCTTGGGAGGCGTTTCAGAAGCTATTTAATGACAAATACTTTCCGAAAGTGTTCGTCGTATATGAAGGAAGTGGAGTTCATCGATTGGAACAAAACAACATGGACGGTGTCTCGAAGACGAGGCAAAGTTTTGCAGAGTTATCGTGTTTGCACCTCATTTGGTGGAGAATGAGGAACGATGACGCGGATGTTTCTTAGAAGTTTGAAACCCTAAGATACGCCAATATCTCATTTCTCATAAATTTTCTCTTTATTCAAATGTTGTAAATGAGGCTCAATTATTAGAAGCGAGATAACGATTCACACCAATTGAGGACCACAACCAGATCAGATCGTAGGAGATAGCGGATCAATGAATAATGATAACTGCGGAGAAAGAAACCGACGGACAGAAATGGTAACCACTCTGGTGGTAATCATGGCCATGAAAATAGAAAAGCGAAGTCGGGAGGAGATTTTAAAAGAGGAGATTTAACAACGACCGTATGAAGATGACAAGTCTTCGTGAAAGAATCGGTTCTAAGGGAGGAGAAACGACCACGATGTCGTATATCTGCTACAAATGCGGAAAAGAGGGACATATCGGTCCAAACCGCCCACAACAGTTCAAGGTATGCTATAATTGTGGAAAGGAAGGACATATATCGCTCGAGATTGTACGATGAATGAAACCTAGTTCAATGGGGAAGGTGACTCAAAAGATCATCCCGAAAAGTCAAAGTCAACAATTCCGGAAGAAGCGTTTGTTGTGGATTGGTCATAATGCGAGGAACCCAAACGAGGTGATCACGGGTAAGCTATTTATAAATTCTTGCGAAGTTTATACCTTACTTGACACCGTGTTACCCATTCATTTATCTCTCCCGCATGTGCTCAACGTTTAAACTTGACTCCGGAGAAATTAGACTTTGACCTATCTGTGGAAACTCCGTTAGGAGAAACTTTCATCACATCCATTTATTTATAAATCTTGTTTGATTCAAGTTGGCACCATTACTTACCTGTTGACCTTATCTCTTTAAAGATACTTGCTTTTGATGTGATTTTAGGGATTGATTGGTTAACTACTCATCATGCCAAAATTGATTGTTTTCGTAAGATTGTTAGTTTTCATATTCCTAACCAACTGTTATACGGATTCAAGCAACTAAACCATTAAAATCAATCATCGTCATATCTAATCATAAAGCTATTCGTTTATTGAAAAAGCGGATGTCAAGCTTTCTTAGCCCATGTTATGGATTTGAATAAAGACACGTCAAATTTGAATAATATTCTGTTGTTATTGACTTTTCCGGCGTATTTCGAAGAACTTCCCGGTCTACCCCGTAGCGTGAAGTTGAATTCTTTATTGATCTTGAACACGGTACAAAGCCCATTTCTAAAACCCCATATCGAATGGCTCTATTGAACTTCGTGGAGTTAAAGGTCCAACTACTGAGGAATTGTTGGACATCGGTTTCATTAAATCTAGTACATCTCCCTGGGGTGCTCCTGTTTTATTTGTAAAGAAGAAAAGCGGGAGTATGTGACTTTGTATTGACTATAAGAATTGAACCATGTCACCATCAAGAATAGGTATCCTCTACCTCGTATTGATGACTTGTTTGACCGATTGCAAGGGGCACAATTCTTTTCAAAAATCGATCTTCGATTCGGATATCATCGGTGAAGATTAGAATCGAGGATATTCCAAAGGCGCCCGAGAACTCGGTATGGGCATTATGAATTCTTAGTCATGTCTTTCGGACTAACTAATGCTCATGCGGCTTTCATGGATATGATGAACCGAGTATTCAAGGAATATTTGGATCAATTCGTTGTTGTCTTTATTGATGACATCCTCATATATTCCAAAAGCCGTGAAGATCATGAGCACCATTTGAAGCTGGTACTCCAAAGGCTTCGTGAAAACCAACTATATGCCAAATTGAAGAAATGCGAGTTCTGGCTTGAGGAAGTAGCATTCCTTGGGCACGTGGGTGTCGAAACATGGAGTATCTGTTGATCCGTGAAGATTGAAGCAATACAAAGTTAGGAGCAACGAAGTCGGTGGTGATCAATCACGTAGCTTTTGGGCTTAATTGGTTATTATCGGAGATTCGTGGAAGGGTTTTCTCGAATCGCTACTCCATTAACTCAAATTAACTTCGGAAGGATACAAAATTCGTTTGGAGCGAAGAATGCGAGAAAAGTTTTCAAGAGCTTAAGAGGAGACTTATTTGGCACCTATTCTAACAATACCATCTGGTTTGGATGGATTTGTTATCTCAAATGATGCTTCTCGTGCAAAGGGTTAGGATGTGTTCTCATGCAACGTGGGAAAGTCATAGCTTTATGCCTCATGACAACTTAAAAAGAGTATGAGAGGAATTATCCTACTCATGATCTAGAGTTAGCAAAGCGTGATCGCTTTTCGCTTAAAAATATGGAGGCACTATCTATATGGGGAGAAAGTGGAGATATATTCGCACCATAAAAGCCTTAAATATTTCTTCACTCTGAAAAAAAAGAACTCAACATGCGGCAAATGACGTTGGCTCGAGCTATTGAAAGACTACGACCACACTATTCAATACCATCTGGTAAAGTTTAACGCGTGGTAGGCGACGATTGAGTAAAAGATCATATGCGGAACGAAAAGTGCGATGATGTCAAGTATACGATAGAGCCAACTTTAATAGAAAAAGTTAAGGTTGCTCAAGCCCCCCACCCGGAGTCGATGCGTATGAAGAAGAAAGTACAAGAAGGAGCTATTCGAGGCGAGAATTGATGAAGAAGGAATACTTGAGTCCACTCTAGACTTTGTGTTCTAACGACTACGATTTGAAGTACAAGATTATGATGGAGGCACAATACGCCATTTGCAATCCATCTGGAAGTACTAAAATGTATCGTGATCTTGACATACATTTTGGTGGAACAATATGAAGAGAGAGATTGCAAAGTTTATCTCGATGTGTTTAACTTGCTAACGTGTAAAGGTGAGCATCTTGTACCTAAGGGTCCGTTGCAACCACTTGAGATTCCGGAATGGAAGTGGGAACACATTACTATGGATTTCGTTACGGGTCTTCCTACGGTTTCTCAAGGCATCAATGCTATTTGGGTTATTGTTGATAGACTAACCAAGTCCGCTTTCATTTCTTGCCGACACGGAGACTTATTCCCTTGAACGTCTTGCTAGTATGTACGTGAATGAGATTGTGAGGTTGCATGGCATGCCTGTATCCATAGTTTTGGATCGTGACCCAAGATTCACTTCAAGATTTTGGGTTAGCTTGCAAAAAGCTATGGGCACGGATTTACGATTTAGTTCGGCATACCATCCCCAAACGGACGGACAATCAGAGAGGACTATTCAAACTCTTGAAGATTTATTAAGACTCTGTGTCCTAGACTTCAAGGGCAGTTGGGATAAGTATTTACCATTGGTGGAATTCTCCTACAACAACAGTTATCAGGCAAGTATAGGTGTGGCTCCATTTGAAGCATTATATGGACGAAAATGTCGTTCTCCAATATGTTGGGATGAGGTGGGTGAAGCAACATTGTTGGGACCCGAGTTAGTACGTATGACTACCGAAAAGATCCAAATGATTCGACAACGTATACAAACGGCACAAGATCGATAAAAGAGTTATGCGGATCTTCATCGAAAGGACGTGGAATTTAATGTAGGGGATCATGTATTGTCATGAGTTGCTCCATGGAAGGGAGTTACAAGATTTGGGAAGAGAGGAAAGCTCAATCCATGATTTATTGGTCCATTTCAAATTCTTGACCGAGTAGGAAATGTAGCATATAGACTTGCGTTACCTCTAAGTATGTCTCGTGTTCATAATGTGTTTCATATATCGTACTTCGTAAATATGTGAAAGACCGAACCACGTTATTGAGTTAGAACCAGGACGAGATAGCCAAGACTTAACGATGAGGAGGTACCTGTCAAGATCTTGGATAGGAAGGAGCATGTCTTACGCAAGAAGAAAGGTCATACCACAAGTTAAAGTTTTGTGGAGGAATCATGCTATAGAGGAAATGACACGGGAATTGGAAGCGGAAATGAAAGCGAGGTATCCTCACCTTTTGAAACACTGTGTATCGCGTCGTCAATTTCGAGGACGAAATTTCATAAGGAGGGAGGTTGTAAGACCCGAAATTTTTAAATAAAAGGAATTTCCTTTATTTATTATTTTGAAATAGTAAGGGTTGATTTGATTAATGTGGATAGTTAAGGGTTAAATACGCAAATATTTCAAAATAAGCAAGTGGTTATAAAATATTCATTATCGCTTCGGGGAATATTCGTTTGGTCGTGGAATATTTAAATCTTTGTTTGGGAATATTAAAGACGACCAGTAAATGACCATGTGTGGGCCCCATAACTAAAAAGCGATTGGATGAAAGAAAGCGACAAATATAAGTTATTTTTAAATAACGGCGTAGTTGTTACCAATTAATATTGTTGGAATACGGTGGTTAAAACACACTAATACGCGTTGTTGTTGAACAAGAAGCACCAGTATTGCACCAATTATTGATTCTTACGTGAAGAAGGCACTACTCAATAATGGTTACGATGAATTCATCAAAGATTTTATTGAGTTAATAATTCGCTGCGTTGATATTTTATATTCTTTGTTGTTTCAATAATTGTCATTGCACGCGATATTTTCATTATCGAAGCAATAATTCATATTATCTGAATAATATTATTAGATAAAATTATTGGCAATGTCTAGAAAGTTCGTCTAAGGAGAGGTTTGGTCACCTAATTGCGCCGCCAAGATGAAGAAATTCTTATTGGAAAGCCCCTCTTCCTGAGGGAGCGCCTGGTTGTCAATATTGTGATTTCGTAATATTATTTGTGAATAATTAATTATTGATTTATATGATGAGGAAAATATTGATTTTATGTGGATATAGATGGAGAAAATTTTTAAAATGACAATTGTTGAAAATTAATATTTTATCTTTTTCGATAAAATAATTCATTTAAATATATTATTTTAATAATATATTAATGGTGATATTTTACAAGCGAATGTGGGATATATGAGTATACGAGGAGGAAGAGTATTTTGTTGCAATAAATGTTTAAAACATGTTAAACATGTCGGTGGACCCCATTTATTGGTGAAATTTGATTATAGCTTTTAAAATCGCTTCGTTTGTAGATTTGATACGATTTCTGTTTGGAATTTGGAAAAACTTTCTTCTGCAAAGTTGTAGAGAATTGAATTTCCTATAAAAACTCATGAGATTCGAATTTTCTGATGAAAGGGCTATTAATTATGAATTTTGAAGCTCAAGTTCAAATAATTAATTTTAGAAGTTTTAATTGTTTTATTTAAGAAAAACGTTTTTGCAATCCCACATGTGATATAAATGTGCTGAATTCAGTTGGTCTAAGGTGGGCTTGAATATTTTAAGAAATATTATTATTTTATTAAATTTTACTCGCTTTGGTGTTTAAGCATTTTCCTATAAATAGGGGTCTTAGGTTAGAATTGAAAATCACACCGTAAGCTCAAGTTTTCTCTCTATATTATCGAGCGTATTCTTGTGAGTATTTTGAGTATACTTTGAGTATTGCTAGGCGGTGCAAGTTCCTTCAAAGACTATACTTTGATTCTAGCTAAATCTTGATCTTTCGAGGTAAAGGATATTATTTTTTTTCAGTAATGATATTATTTCTTCAATATCATTATCTTTGAAATGTTGATCCGAAGTTTTATCAAATTTGGAACTTTTTCATGCTGGGGTTACTATTCATGGGTTACTATTCATGAGTTACTATTCACGAGTTACTATTCATGAGTTCTTATTCACGAAGTTACTATTCACGAAAGTACTATTCATGAAGCGTGAAGATGTTTTTGTGGAATTTCTATCTTTTGGTGTCTGAGTTACTATTCACGATACTAAGACTATTCACGATACTCAGATTATTCATAGAAAAATAAAATTTCTTCTTTTCGTCTAAAACATATATTCGGATACTAAACTCGATTGTATCCATGTTTTGATCATTCTTGAATTTTACACCACTATGATTATTTTTGATGTATTTTTTGGCGTGGATAAAACCAAGTACTAATCCTTAATCCTTAATCCTTGTCATTTTGTTTCATTGGATTCGTTTCTTTAAAAAAATATTTTCATCATCCTCGGTCTTAAATGATGATATTATGGAATATCTTTGGGCTGTAGTGCAAAAGATGAATGATTTCTTAAGAATATCTTTGGCACGTAGTGCAAAGATGAATGATTTGAAGAATATCTTTGGCCCAGTAGTGCAAAGATGAGCAGTGTTTAAATGAACATGACTAATCGATGAATATCTTTGGCCTCAGTGAAAAGATGAATATTTGATTCAGATGTATATTGATTGATGTTACAGGGGATAAAAGATAGGCGATGAACTTTTAAATTCATACATAGAAGATAGTTGTTTGCATTCTCTACTTAACTCTTCTAATGAATTATTATTTCCGCTGCGAATATTGATTTAAAATTTGTTGTCTATTGTATTCTATTAGATTTTTCCCTGTTGAAGACTTAACGTGCGAGGAGGTACCTGTCAAGATCTTGGATAGGAAAGAACATGTCCTATGTACGAAGGTCATACCACAAGTTAAAGTTTTGTGGAGAAACTATGCTATTGAGGAAATGACCTGGGAGTTGGAAACGGAAATGAAAGCGAGGTATCCTCATCTTTTCAAAACACAGTAGTACGTACGCCAATTTCGATGTGAAATTTCATAAGGAGGGAGGTTGTAAGACCCCAAATTATTAATAAATGAAATTTATTTTCCTCTATTTATTATTTTGAAATAGTAAGGGTTGATTTGATTAATGTGGATAGTTATGGGTAAAATACATAAATATTTCGAATAAGCAAGTGGTTATAAAATATTCATTATTGTCTGGGAATATTCGTTTAGTCGTGGAATATTAAATCTGTTTAGGGAATATTAAATGACGTGCGTTAGATCTTTTTGTGGGCCCATAACGGAAAGCGATTGGATGAAGAAAGCGACAAATATAAGTTGTTTATAAATAACAGTAGTAGTTATTCACAATTATCATTGTTGGAATACCCGGTGGTTAAAACACACTAACACGCGTTGTCAATAAAAGTAGACACCAGTATTGCACCAATTATTGATTCTTACGTATGAAGGCACTACTCAATAATTATTATAGTAATTATCGTCAAATATTTTATTTTATTGATTCAATAATTGTTGCATTGATATTTTATATTGCTATTGTTTCAATAAATTGTCATTACACAAAGTATTTTCCATTATCGGACAATAATTCATATTATCCTGAATAATATTATTGGATAACATTATTGGCAATGTCTAGAAAGTTACATCAAGGAGAGGTTTGGTCACCTAATTGCTTGTAGGTGAAGGAGAGATCCTTATTGGAAAGCCCCCTCTTTCTGGGAACCCGCCTGGTCACGAGATTGTGATTCTCGTAATATTATTTGTGAATAATTAATTATTGATTTATATGATGAGAAAAATATTGATTTTATGTAGATATAGATGGAGAAAATTTTAAAGTGACAATTGTTGAAAATTGAAATTTTATCTTTTTTCGATAAAATAATTCATTTAAATATATTATTTTAATAATATATTAGCGGTGATATTTTATAATGAATGTGGGATATATGAGTATATGAGGAGGAAGAGTATTTTGTGGCATTTAATGTTTAACACATATTTTGTGTGTTGGTGGACACAATTATTGATAGAAATTTGATTATAGCACGTAAAATCGCTTGCTTGTGGATTTCGATCAATTTCATTTGGAATTTGGAAAAACTTTCTTACCGTAAAGTTGTAGAAAATTGAATTTCCTATAAAAATTCGCGAGATTCAATTTTTCTGGCAAAAAGGCTATTTATTGTGAATTATTAAAGTTCAAGTTTCAAATAATTGATTTTTGTAAGTTTTAATTATTTATTTTATGAAAACGTTTTTTATTACTTTTTCTAGAAGGTTGGCATGTGGGAAATGTTAGAGCTGATTTCCAAAGAGGCGTAGGAAAATTTATTATTAATAATATATTATATTAAATTTTCGCTTTGGTGTTCTAAGCAAATTTCTATAAATAGGTGCTTAGGTTAGAATTGAAAATCACTTTTAAGCTGAAGTTTTCTCTTTATATTATCGGCGTATTCTTGTGAGTAATTTGAGTATACTTTGAGTATTGCTATACGGTGCAAGTTCAAGTCCTAGCCTTTATATCGGTGTTTTCAACTAAATCATTGTCTTTTCGAGGTAAGGGATGTTATTTTATTCGAAAATGATATTATTTCTTCAATATCATTATCTTGAAATATTGGTTGGAAATTTTATCAAATTTGAAACTTTTCATGCTCTGAGATTACTATTCATGAGTTACTATTTACGAGTTACTATTCATGAGTTACTATTCACGAAGTTACTATTCATGAAGCGTGAAGATGTTTTTTTGTGAAATTTCTATCTTTTGGTGTCAGAATTACTTATTCACGATATCTGACTATTCACGATATCTGACACTATTCAATAGAAAAATGAAATTTCTTCTTTTGTCCAAAATATCTATTATGGATACTAGCTTTGATTGTATCCATATTTTGATCATTCTTGAATTTTACTCCACCGATTACTTATGAAGTATTTTGAACTTGGATTATTTAAAATACGAATCCTTAATATTTGTTCTTTTGTTTCACTTTGGATTCGTTTCCTTTAAAATATTTTTCATCATCCTCGGTCCTAAATGATGATATTATGAATATCTTTGGCTTTTTGTAGTGCAAAGATGAATGATTTCTTGATGAATATCTTTGGCCCGTAGTGCAAAGATGAGCAGTGTTGAGATGAACACGACCAGTGATTAATATCTTTGGCCGTAGTAAAAGATGAGCAGATGTTTAGATGAATATGACCAACTAATGAATATCTTTGGCACTGTAGTGCAAAGATGAATATTTGATTCGAGATATATATTGATTGATGTTCTGGAGATAAAATATCGACGATGAACTTTTAAATTCATATATAGAAGATAGTAGTTTGCATTCTCTACTTAACTCTTCTAATGAATTATTATTATTTCTATGAAGATTGATTTAAAAGCTGGTTGTCTATTGTATTCTATTAGATTTTTTCTGTTGGAGACTAACGATAATTTGTTGTATATTATCTTAGTCATAATATTCTTTACTAGGCTAGCTAGTTGAGCTCACCCTTTTCCTTTTTGTTCCATTTTTCTTCTAAGGAGGCGAGAATGTAATGTAGTCTTAGTCGGGGTATGGAATGAAGGTTAGAGAAAGTTGTTTAGTAGTCCTCACCATTTTTGTAAAATAATGTATCAATAATTGTGATGGGGATTTATTTTGCGTGTGGATATTGTGCAGAAGACAATAATTGTATTTAAACTCACATATATATATGTTGTCTTATTTTGCACGACAAATGTATTAATAAAGTTGTAGTTATTTACGTACCATGTATTTGGCGACTCGAGAATGGGTTGGATGGAATGGACCTATTTTGGGGCGCCACAGTCCAATTAATGATTGTCTTGGTCGTGCACGAATATTTCTGTTTTAAAATGAATATTCCCCACCAATCGAATATAATATGACAACTTGCATACTTTGTAAAATTTATAAATATTACCCACAACTATAACATTATCTCAAATTCACCATAATATAAAAAAAAATTATCTCGAGAAAATTAATTCTTTATTCATAAAACTGGGTTTCACATTTAGTATTTTTTTAATTAGTATTTTAGTATTTTTTAAAAATTAGTATTTGATGTAAATATGTTATGTTTTGAATTTTAGTATTTTGATTAAATGATATAAATATGTTATACAACTTATTTTATTTAATTGGTTGTTTTGATTAGTTAACAAAATAATTTGAATTTTATTATTTTGATTAAATGATATAAATATGTTATGCTTTTTTTATTTTGAATTTTAGTATTTTTTTGCTTTGATTAAATGATATATATTGTTTTATTTAGAATATATTTTATATTTAAGCCTGCCACGTCATCACATTTTAACCCCGTTTGTCTTCTGTTAATGGCAGGGGCACGGGCGACCCAAAAATGTAACGTTAAGGTTACTTTTAGAAAAAAAAAATTAGTTTAGGATGCAAGTGGGACATCGAGGTAAACATCAGGGGCTTTTTTGACCCTTTGCCCAAAGTTTTACTGCAAAATGTGTAAGGGAAGCTTGAATCAAGCTAAATACACATTGACAAAACCACATTGCTATCATCAATAACCACATTGCTATCATCAATATCATCAATTAAGAGATAACAATTAAATTACAAAGGATAATATCATACCATTATGCTATTAACATTATTCAAAATATTTATGTGGTATTATAAAGTAGTGATTTTAGGAGATACTAATTAAGAAACGAAAATCGAGATACATAATTAAATCTAAGATTGTCAATATCAACAAAAGGTTATAAATCTAAGAGATCACCTAAAGGAATTTCTTGCTTTGGTGTACTCTGACATCTAAGATTCATGAGTGGACAATTAAAGGAATTTATTGCAAAACATTATTCAAATTTTATGAGAGAATAATTCACCAAGTTTTTTAAAATTAAACTTAATTTTTTTTATTAGTTTTAAAATTAAACATTATTCAAAGCGTCTTTTTTTAATAATAATGTTCAAAGTTTGTATATATAGGCAAGGATGTAACCATGCAATCAATGTATATCTTGTTTACGTTTTTCTTTCTTTTTGTATCAGCCACTGATGGTGAGCGTTCTTGCTCGACTGCATTTTCCATCTATAATAACATATTTAACAATATCATGGCGCTTATGTGGGATAAAAATGTAAGGAATCAAAAATAGAATATAAGAAATGAAAAATAACAACTTGATTTTGATTTTGGAGGATATAATGTATATACGAATTTGTACTATATTTGGTTTTGCAGTACTCTGATATCAGAAAGGAATGTGAAGGGACCCTGTGCTACGGTTTCTCGAACATGGAAAACTTCTTAAACCAACAGTCAGTTAGGGATGCTCTAGGTGTTGGAGAGATTCATGATTTTGTTTCATGTAGTTCAATAGTGTATAATGCGATGGTTACAGATTGGTTGAGGAATCTTGAAGTTGGCATTCCTGTACTTTTAGAAGATGGAGTCAAGATGCTGGTATATGCAGGGGAATATGATCTTATATGCAACTGGCTTGATAAATATCATGATTCAACTGAGCTACATTATTATATATGTTGTATTTGAAATTGGAAGGTCAAAATATTTTTGAAGAGTTTTTCTTCTATTTATAAAGTTAGCTTAGGTTAGATAGAATGTGAAAATATTAGTTGGAAAGACATGATAAATAGATTCCTAGACCTAGATAATTAATATTTAAGATTGGGAGCAAAATGCACTTTTTCGAAAGTGAAAACTGGAGATGGTGAAATATTTCCAGTTGATCAAGTTGCATTTTAATATGACTATCACGAAGGAGCCTAAATTTTCAACTTGCCTTGTTCAAAAGAAGCCATATTCATACTGTCATTGAACCGATTGAAACCGTATACATCCACAACCAAGGGTTAGCCAATCAAGCTAATACTCAATCTTCATCCTTTGCCAATTACAGAATTTGTATAATCTTAATTCTCACTCTCTTTTGTCTTTAGACATCCATAAAATGGAGTTTAAATCTGGAATCTCAATAACCAAATTGAAGGTATCTCATCAAAGACTCAAAGTTACCATCAAAACCCATTTTGTTTTGTATCTCATCAAAGACTCAAAGTTACCATCAAAAAATCTGACAAGCAATTAATCAATAACAAAACTAACCATATAATAGTTTTAGAATGAACTATCCGTCTGAAAAAATAGAGCAACCGCAAAGCAACATCCTCAGCTGTACGATATTGATCTTTAACACCCCAATTCTTAAACCTAAAATTATTAACAACAATAATAAATAATTGTACATGATAAAAGTTGAAGCCTAAAATTAATAATTTAAAAAAATGTACCAACCATCCGGTCAATTTAGGTCCACATCTTAGAGAGTATTGGGATTGTTTTGGCGTGAAGCTATCACAAGTAAAAACCATTGCATGTATTTAATCATTAAATAAAAACTATATTAGTGAAAATCAAAAATATTAATTAGCTAGCTTTAGAACTAATATATTACTTATGATTCTAATTATAGGATCATAAGTATTTAGAACTAATAAAAAGCATTACCATGGGTTGTGGAGCATCCTCATGTTGCACATAATCTATGGAATTCAATGTCGATGAATCACCCATCTTTGCATTCAATCAATATAAACTTTCCCGCTTCTCCATAAGGTTTCATTACATTGCCATATTCATTCTCAATCTGTTAAGTTCATTCAACAATTTAAAACAAATTATTTAAAAGTCGAAAGAAGAAAATATATATATATATATATATATATATATATATGATAATTGGACCTCCTTGTGAAGCAAAAAGATTCTCTTTTTTAAGCATGTCCACTATCAAGGATGTAAAATTTTGCGTCTCACTATGGAAATATTAAAAAATATGTGTTTTTTTGTAATTAGAATATTCAAAATACTCCATATTAATCTATATATTTAATTACTCAGAATAAGATATTTAAAGAATTTATGTACCATAAACACATTGTTTGCTGTTCGGAAATTGACTCCATGAATATTGTGCAGCCATACAGGAAATCCATTAAATCAATCAAACCAACTAATTATTAGTATTCAATATTACATTATGATTAATTAATTATAATATTAAATTAGTATATTATTAGAATTAATTTACGTACGTACCCATAATTCCATTCAGCACAAACATAAGGCCCAATCCGAAAAACAGAATAAAGTCCTTCCTCTTGAATGGTTTTGATAAACCTTATAAGATCCAAGTTCCCGAAAAATTCATATTGCCGACGAAGAGGCTTGTGGATGTTCCAAAAAACATACGTCTCAATTGCATTGAGTCTGCCTAATTTAGCCTTTCTAATCAAATTCAGCCACATCTAGCAGATAAAAATAATTTTTGTTACTCCACGTAAACATCTACTTCCTCCGTCCCAAGATAAAAGTCCTTATTACTATTTTGGGTTGTCCCATGTTAAATGTCCACTTTCTTTTAATAACCAAATTTTTACACATTTTTTCCTATTATGCCCGTAACATTAAATATCTCATACCTTTCTTATTCTAATTCTCTCTGCATATTTAATGACATTATTATGGGTAATTTTGTTATTTTATTCTTCTTCTTAATATGCGTAAAAAGTCCACCAAGACTTTTATCTTGGGACGGAGGGAGTATATAATAAAACATAACCCATTTTGAATTTGGGCGAGAAATACAATTATAGTTCAGATTCATCAAATTGATTTATATAACCGGAAAAATACAAGTACAGTTCAGATTAATTCTATTTTTAATTCAAACTGATAATAATAATAATAATAATAATATAATAATAACAATAACAATAAAAATAATTATTATATTAATAATAATAATAATTATAATTATAATTATAATTATAATTATAATAGTAATAATAATAATAATAATAATAATAGTAATAATAATAATTATAATTATAATTATAATTATAATTATAACAATAATAAAAATAAAAATAAGTAATAATAACAACAACAATAATAATAATAATAATTATTGTGGTGGTGTGGTGAATTAATGATAATTGTTATTGATGATTGTAAGTTTTGTAAATGATTTAGATTTTCTACGGATATCTATTTTTAAAAGAAAATTAATTATTGTGGTGGGTTGGTGAATTATGATAAGCTGTTATGTATTGTAAATTATTTTAAGTTGCAAAGAGTTTTTAGGTAATGTAATTTTTTTGAAATTTAATATAATTTGTGCTTTCAAATACAGATAATTATTAGTGTGTGTATATATATATATATATATATATATATATATATATATATATATATATATATAGAGAGAGAGAGAGAGAGAGAGAGAGAGAGATTAATTGGGTGGGTACGTATAATGCTGTTAATTAGTAAGATTTGTTGTTCAAGGAAAAATGGGTTTTTGTTAATGGCCTAAATAAAGGGAATAGGTAGGTAGCATTAGTATCTAAAGATAATTTTATTTAAGAAAATCTTAATAAGTGTTGTAGTTATCTCATAATATATGGATGGATCCACAATGAAATAAGTGCCAAAATTATTTTTAGATATTATTTCTTCTATTTCACAAAGACAATTAAATTTACAAATTTATAAATGTTATGGATATTTTTTTATTTCATATTTACCCTTCAAATAATAAATTACTGTATTTACTTAGTCATGATAATAAAATTATAATGGTAAAATTAACGACATTATGTCATTTATACAATTATCAATGATAGAATAACTTTTTTTAAACAACAGAAGGAGTATATTTTCATATATATTAATTTACAGTTTGATACATTCAAGTTAAATTTGTTAATATTTTAAAAATTACATTACTTCACTTTTTAATATTTAATAAAACTTTGGCACATTTTAACATTTGCATTACACATATCTACAATAAGTGTTAAACTCTCTGTTTATTTTTTTAATTGATGTTTTAAAAGTAATTACGTATATTAAGAATCATAATTAATGTTTGTTAAATTGATTACAGGGTATAAAAATATTAGAATTAATTTTTTTTTCAATATCATTGAAATGATGAGATATAAATAGAAAAATCAGTAAATTAGTTGAAAAATGATAGAGAAATAGATTAATATTTAATATTGAAGGATTAATATACGTATATATATGTATATATATGCATGGAGGATTAGGTCAGGTGATCATTAACATTATTTCAAACTCTAATTCAGTTAGGAAATTTTATCCATATAAAATTTTACTGATTGGTTGTTGAAGAGATTAAATTCTACTTGGTTTGTTATTATTTATCCATAATTTTAAAAAGGAACCTCAGTTGTTTGTCAAGGGTATTTTTGTCAAGGACTATAAGAAGCATTAAATAGGATGGACAGGTGTCAATATATGTAGTAATACAGATGTCAATATATTGAGTCAAAAACTGTGATTTAGTATATATAATAGATTCGAATCAACCAAAAGTATTTATCATATTTATGTACTACCCAACAAAATACTCTATACTTTAAAAAATTAGCTTGGGGACATCAATTAATCATATACTCCCTCCGTCCCAAATTAATTGTTCAGTTTTGACTTTTTTAAGTTAAATTGACTATTTTTAAAATTAATAATTAAACATATATAAATATATTTCTAAAATTATAAAAATTGGGGTTAGTAATAAATTGTATATACTTTCTTTTGGTTATAATCTCTTCACCTATATTTTAGCAAAAATAGTAAAAAGATTAGTTTTAAAAATGATCAATTTGACTTTAAGAAGTCAAAACTAAGCAATTAATTTGGGACAGAGAGAGAATATTGTAATAGCTAAAAATTAGAGGGGGAACAAAGATTGAAAAGAAATGATGGGATAAATAAATAAGTCTTATTATGTATTGCAACAAATTTATACCGAATTATAATTGTGAACATGAGATTGGTAGGAATTATAAAATAACCCCAGTTATTACACGTTACTCTAAAAATATTATTACTAATATTTATCCACGTAACTGATAATTAAAAATCGACGTAAAACATTCGCAATACATATCATTACCCTAAACAAATATAAGTAATAGCAATTACCAAACATTAAGATGCATCTCTTTTATTTGATAACAGTAAGAACATAATCCATCATGTCCACAAACAAAAAACACACCCTCTATTCAGTAAAAATAGTCTCATCTGCAAGTTTTGTGGGATTAAGGGAATACTGTAATTCACAAGTGTAGCCCAGATGCCAGCCTGTAGATATAACCCATTACCAACTACAAGCAAAAGGACACAGACTCGCACAGTATGGCAAGATATGAGATGTAGCAATACTTTGGTGGACAGGTCATAGGTGCCAAAAAAACTAGTATATTACCAGTAACATGCTAAAGGTGGCTTAAAGTCCCCACCACCCACTGAAGTACATTAACACAAGGAAAGTATTCTTTCAAGCAACTAAGAAAACTTCCAAGCACAAGAAATAATTTAAAAGTTAAAACAGCTTGCTGCTTACACAGTAACTAAAATTTTAAGGAGAAAAATAAGAAGAAAAAAGACAGCATTTCATGTTACAGCTGGTTTTTCTTTCTGAATTTTTTCCACATATGCCTGCAAACAAAGAAACAGAAAGATAGTAAGCAAACATCCATATCTGGTCTAACAGAAAGCCAACTTTCAAATTATGACACGGCTTTAAGTTTCACAATTTTATACCAACAGTTGGAGAAAGAATAATGGTATCAATATATCTAATCTAGCCATAAGTTAATTGTACTACAAAATAAAAATGTAAATCCCAAACAAAAATAAATACTCCATAGGTCTTACACTTGCAGATATTACTGAAGGAATCCATCATCAGATTAAAGGATTAAGAATTTGATAAAAGAAGAAAACAAATAGAAGCTATATTATGTTAAAAGCACAACTTAGGAAGCAGTTTAGATGATGCGAATAATTTTGTGTTTTTTTGAGTAATTTTGTATTTTTTTTACTTGAAGAAATTATGGTATGATTCTGTAGTAATTTCCAACTACAATAAGCTTAAACCATGACTAGGCATTGACAAAAGGCTTTCCCAAATTCATTTCTGAAGTATGAAAAAAATAAAAAAATAAAGTCTTATTTTCTAGGAAAATTCTTCATTTTTTCAGAAAACTTGAAGAAACTTTTCATTAATTATAACAGTAGATATTCTTACTAGTACTTGATCAAAAATGAAACTACAGGTATTTTAGATGGAAAAGGAAGAACACTGAAATTTTAAGTAACCGAGGCAGACCAGCACAAACCTGTACAAGCTTGGAGAGCTTCGGTTTTGAAGATGACAAATAGCTGTCAATCTTCTCTTGCGACTGAGGTATATGACCCCCTTGGATGGTACCAGTCACTTTATCTACCACCTTCTTCACTATAGTCTTGTGAGCCTCTTTGTTAATTTGACCTTCTTTCCATGTTGGTTTTAGAAGCTCCTTCACAAATTCCGCAAGAGCAAACTTGAAAGCACGAATTGCCTTCCCATCATTGTTTTTCTTGTTCTCATCAGTACTACCATCTCCCTCGGTCTTCCCCAGGACACCATTGTCTTGTCCTTTATTTCTTTCCTCAACCTTCATTGTATTGTTTTCCTTACCCTTGTTGTTACCATTTTGATCTTCTCTACTCAACTGGTGAATATTAATATTGAGGTCAACATTTATACTATCAGTCCTATTCAGATCAACACCACTTGGGCCACCAGGAAAAAATGGAGGCAACTGTGCTTGTATCCCTGGTTTCTCACCGAGAAATCTTTTATTTTCAGAAGAATTTGGTACGACCTCACCTGGTAGATTACTGATTTCAGATTTAGTCAGCTCCATGCTACCACTTACAGGATCATACTGCTTTTGAGATCCGACTACCGACTTTGGATGACTGGATACTGGAGCTGGAAAATCAGCAGGACCAACAGAATTGGAAAGGAATGATTGCATGAATCCCATTGGGTTTGAACCAGTCAGAGCAGCATATAGTTCAGGAAGCTGTTTCCCACTTTCAAGAAGCCGAGCCAAAGAAACTGTAAGGTTTGAGAATTGTTCGCTGCTCACTATGTTCTGAGTCGATGGATTATCAGAGATTACATCTGATTTTATTGTATCTAGAACATCAGGTTTGCTAGATGTCCCCTCCTGGGGTGGTTGTGGGTTTCCTATATAAGTAAAAGATTCATCTTTTGGAGTGTACGGTGCAAATATCTGCTGGTTTTTATCAATTGCATTTAAACCTGAATGTGGTTGAGTGACTGTAGTTGATCCCTGACCATTTTGATCCAAGCTTTCTCCTGGTGGGACATATGCAGAAAAATTCAGATCAATATGTGGCAAGGCGCTATATCTGATTGTGTTCCTATTCTCGCAGGAGAATCTATTTAAAGCATCATTATCTAAACTGGGGTTCTGCTGGAAATATGGAGTTTGCGAGATCAATGGTTGCGTGACTGCAACAGTTTGATCTTTCTGATTCACATCATGAAGTATATCCTGTTGACAAGTTTGTAAAGCAAGTTCATCTTGAAGTGAAAATTTTGAAGGCTCGGTAGTGTGACAAGACTCTTCTTTAACAATATGGTTGGAAGATGGCAATCTATAGTCCCATGCAGGAGAGATTTCCATATCAGCAACCAGCATATCAGCACCCCTCGACTCCACGACACCAATGCCAGAACCAGTATTGTCTGCTGTCAACTGAAGAAAACCCCTTTCACTGTTTTCTATTGCTTTATCATTATCCATATGATGAACCATAAATCTGTTATCTGTTGCAAGACTGTCATCCATGGACCTTGAGATAGACCTTTGTTCTGGAACACCAAGACCTCCACTTCTATCTTCATTCCAATTGGAAAAGTTTGCAACATCTGAGACAGCTGTACCAATCCATCTTGAACCTTCCTTCAGTGAATCCATTCTATCCAGACTGTTGACTCCTTGTCTCCAATCATTTCGCGTCCTGTTATCAGAACTGTTGCGTGTTTGGTCATGATGAGAAAACCGGCAAAATTTCCCATTGCGGCAATTTCCAGCAGCAAAGAATTTGCAAACAATATCACCACTTCTACGAGATTCATGAGTCCTATTATGCTCAAACGATGCGACTCTATCCCTTCTGTCACTTTCCCTTTCTCTCGAGACTTCATTTGCTGACTGTCTACTAAAATCATTAGATCTTCCAGTCCTCGGTGAAGTGGCATATTTAGAAGCATCAATCCTCCTGTGTCTACCTTCCCAGCTATCTGTCAGACCACTTCCCAAATATTTCCTGTCCTCAGAATATTTGTAATCTTGGTGAATATGAGGATAAAGATCACCTCTCCGACATCTCCCAGCAACAAAATCTTTACAAGGCTGAACCCCAATACTGTCATTTGAACCTGCCCGCTTGAACCCACGTTCTGGACTCCTGCTTCTGCTTCTACTTCTACACAGATGAATAATAAACTTAGCCAGAGCCAGAAAACAGTAATTAAGTGAGCAATCTGCTTATAAATCATCACTGAGGGGGGGAGGCAGTAATCTTCAGAGATCGAGAGGGGACAGCAACGTGTTCACATGATTTTTCATTCCCATAGATCTATTGTACCTGATAATGAGAAACTGAGATGCCATATGGTGAAACTTTAATTCTTGAAACCTTCTGCTTAAATAAAAAAAGTTAGGAAAATTAAAGATGACTTTCTGTGAGCAGTTCATGTCATGATGTCAGTGAGAGGAAAAAATAAGGCATATATTGTCATAAAGTTTCCAAATTTATAGTAGTGTATAGCTCTTCCTCTCAAGTATTCACACCAAACAAGTTGGACTATGTAGCACATTAGGGTTCACTTGTCTAATCAACAGACTTATGATAATACACATTTTCACATGAGCATCATAACAACTACAATTCATGGGGTTGTAATAAGTTGGAAACTATTGTCAGTGCAAGTCGAGGACCAGACCTGTATGATCTTCCCTGGCCGCTTTCAGGGGAGCGATTGCGTTTCTGTTGCCTCCATTCATCAAGACCAGGAGACATTTTTGTGCCGTAGGTGGTATCCCCATCCCAAAAATCTGAGGCATCTAAGGATTCTTTGCCCTCTTTGTAGTTTCCTTCTCCATAGCGCCACCTAGGTTGTGGCTCTTTATTGCTTGGTCTCCCTGGCCCAGCATCGTTATGTTCACCAGGTAAAAGATGAGGCGCTTCCTTCAGATCCCACTTGGAAATGCGTTTACGGCCACTTCCAGTCATCCAGTACTCAGAGAAAGCAGGAATCTCTCCCCAACTATGGTAGTCTTAAGAAAGAAGAAACGTGATGGATATATAAATCTATAAGATATAAGGTCGCTCCAAGAAAGATAGAGATTATAGTGAAGGTAATTATATTAGTCCAAAGCCGTAAACATATAGTTCTTTCAATCCAACATAGAACAAATACACACAAAAAGCTAATTCTCAAACATCATAGTAAGCAATCAAGCTACTTGCTTAGCCAAAACAAGTAAACTCAGCTTAATATGATTCAGAGAAAATGCTAGGGGGGAACTGAATACAGAACAATCTAATATTTAAATTATTCAAATTGATGGAAATGAAAATTGAGCACAAGACTTATGAACAATTATGCAAGGCTGCATTGATGAAGTGTAACTCAAAGCAAGGATGTAAAGATTAATAAAAAGTAAGTTTTATACAAGTATAATCAATCCACCTGCTGCACATAAACTTATACTACCTCCTTTCCACATTCCTATTTTGACTTTTGAAGTCTAACTTCTGACAATTTCAAATTCAAAACTGATATGAATTCATTTGATTTTAGTCACTACAATCATTGTAAACTATACAAAAAGTACAACTAATAATAATATTTGTTGTTTTCAAAACTTATGATTTCACATCAATTTTTAAATCTAGAGTTGCTATGCGGAGAAACCCAACCTTACCGAAATCTTTAGGATTTCGCAAATTAAAACTATTGCAGGGATTAGTAAAACTGAATTGTTTGGGTAGGATAACTATTAACTATAAAAAAATGAAGCACATAATGAATTCAACAAATAGAAAATATATTAATTCATTACATGTCCACATACCCACAATTATTCGCATATGTTGAATAAGAAAGCATATATACAGAAAGCCCCATGATTGAACTTGCGAAGCAAAAATCTCTACTGGGCTAAAATAATGAAACTTAACCGCGTAAAGGGGTGGCTTTTCGTAATATGAATCAATAAAGTAATGTAGCCCTAAATCCCTAAATTTGCAGCTCAAGAACAGTAAATACTATTTCAATTAAGCAAAAGGCAGCAAAAATAAGCAATACCCATAAACATAAACATCAAAAAGTGAAAAAAAAATATACACACATAATAATTATATCTAAAACCAGACAAAACCAAAGAATAACTCATCAAAGAATAAAGAACTTACATGGAGTCGCGAGAAACTTCACATGTAGACAAACAAGGAATAAGACCAGGGCTGGATATATGAATGCTGGGAGGGAGCTACAGAGTCCGCCATTAATGGATTCGAGGAGAGACTGAGAGAAGTGTCGAACCCGACGGGAAAAGAGAGAAATTTCCACTAAATTTGGTTTATAACTAGCCTAGATTTCTAGTTTGGTTGTATAGGTCCCACACATCTGTTCTTTGATTTTCAATTTTGTTTAAATAGTGAAATAGTAAAACACCATATGACAAATTGACAATTAGGTATCCGATTAAAAATAAAGTGCTAACTCCTAAAGAGAGATCGCCTCTTGATCAGAAGAAAATTTTATTTCTTTTTTATTCTTTCGTATCGGATATTTATGAAGAATACTATCTCGTGATATATTGGCGAATTATTAAGCCGAGTTGAATTTGAACCAGAGTTCTTTATAAAAATATACAATAATTAAAAAATAATTACACTATTAGTGCATTAATAAAATAATTATAAAAAGAATATAATTAGGACTCATATTACAAAAATAATACAATTCACATTAATAAGAAAACCTAAAATCGAGGAGAAATAATTGTCATAATTAATATATCAAATTCAAATATTTGGGATCTAACAACAAAAATAATTTCAAATTCAAAATAATAATTCAAATTCAAATATTCAAATTCAAATCTTCATCTCCCTCACATACACTTTGAAATAATAGTTAACAAATAAGTAAATAAATAAATAAAATATAGGGTTCTTTACAGAAATATACAACAATTAGAAAGTAATTACATCATTAAAGCTATCAACAAAATCGTCTGTCGTAAGTCACTTTACCTTTCTCTTCATTTTTCTCTCTTCCCGTCGGCTTCTCCTCCGCTACTCCGCCGCTACACCGTTGCGGATCTCCGTTGTCCAAAACGCCAATGAGAAGAAGAAGAAGATTCGCCCTACAAAAAGTTTAAAAATAAATAGATGTAACTTTTACTATTCTGAATTTTTTTTTATGACTATTTTGTTATTCACAAATACTAAAATGGTTACCTTTGTATGAATGGTTGGCTACCAACTGCATCACATTCAAACAAAATTGGTAACTTAATAAAACTGAATTGGTTACCTTGGTCTGAAGGTTTGGCTACCAACTGCACTATGAAAAAACTACAGTTGTGGATGTGAACTAGTTACCTTGGTATTAAGGTTTTGTTACCTTGGTATGAAGGTTTGCTTATCTAGATCTGAAGGTTTGGTTACTAACTGCACTAAGAAAAAATTAAAAGTGTGGAGGTTGATTGGTTACTTTGATATGACAGTTTGGTTACCTTGGTATGAAAGTTTGGTTACCAAATGCACTATGAAAACACAAATCATTGCTTACGAATAAACATCTATCCCCACAGATCCATTAATATACAATAATTAGTAAATAATTACACTAGTATAGTAACAAATAAAAAATATTACATACTAAAAAAAATTAAAAAAGTAAGGTAGACAAAAAGTATACAAAAAGTATGGTAACAGTGTCTAGTATAGTAACAAATAAAAAAAATTAGTAATAATGTAATTATGCAATGAATCCATGGGGACCATGACAAGGGGGAAAGACTTTGCGATGACCAATGTGCAGGATAAATTGAAGGATATACTGGGGAGGAAATCTATGATCAAGGAAGAGCACGAGAAGGTTACGGATACAGGAGCAAAAAGCTTGATGAAAGGCGCAAAGGACTTTTCCTTTTTGTCTACCTTTGGAGTTTCATACGTAGTGGGGTTGGTAGTTGAAAATTGAGGTGATGGGATCTGAATAGGCCATGGCTGAGAGAGAAAACAGAGCTTGCTGGCAACAGTCGAAATTGGATGGATAGGGGTTAGTTGGTTTGACTGTAAATGAGTTGGGCAGGTCAAATTAAGTAATACTAATTGCATACTAATTCCTTAAATTAAGGAATTCTAATTGCACTAATATTGTAAATAAATATGGAAAGTATATTACTTTTGTAAATATTTTATGAGTGCACTATTGTTGTAATTATTTTAAAAAATGTAATAGAATATGTAATTGATCCTAAAATATATGTATAAGTAAATTGGGCTCTATTTCAGTTTTTACTTTTTTAGTTCTCTCTTCCAGTGGCTTCTCTTCATTACTCATTTGCTACACCGCATGCATGAATCTCCGTCATTCAAAACGCCAATGAGAAGAAGAAGAAGATTCGCCCTACAAAAAATTTAAAAAATAAATAGATGTAACTTTTATTGTTCTAAAATTTTTTTTATGACTATTTTGTTACTCATAAATACTAAAATGGTTACCTTTGTATGAATGGTTGGTTAACAACTGCATCACATTCAAACGAAATTGGTAACTTAATAAAATTAAATTGGTTACCTTGGTCTGAAGGTTTGGATACCAATTGCACTATGAAAAAACTGCATGTGTGGATATGAATTGGTTACCTTGGTATGAAGGTTTTGCTACCATGATATGAAGGTTGGTTACATTGATCTGAAGGTTTGGTTACCAACTACACTAAGAAAAAATTGAAAGTGTGGAGGTTGATTGATTACTTTGATATAACAATTTGGTTACCTTGGTACGAAGGTTTGGTTACCATCATCCAGTATTTGAAGGAACACATTGAACACCTCAGAATAGGCTTTCCCAATCTCATCAAACAAAATAACTTCATATGGAATCGACAAAATAACTGCATATGAAATCTCATCAACATTTAGGGAGTAAGAAAGTGCATGAATTGATTGGATACTGTCGCAGATGTAGCCAAACTGGTGAGACTGTGGATATAGGTCAGGTTGTGTTTAGGACTTCTCTTAATCTTTTATCCAACACTATTTTCTCAAAGGATTTGACGGACCCTCATATTATGGTCAATTTTTTTCCGGTACTCACAGCTTTCAAGTCTACCAAAGGGGAAAACCATCCAACCGTTGCTTCAGTTTTCGTTCGACTGGTTGACCTGTATAATAAGACCGAAAAATTAAGGGACTCAAAATCCTACTGTGAGAATGCTCTTCGAATTTACGAGAAGTCTATTGCTAGGATCCCTCCATTTTAAAGCTTCGGGCAAGTGGAGAAAAAAAATATGCCTTTTACAGGATTGCCCTTAACCAAATGGGACTCACTTGTGTATAACGTTATGCGATAAACGAGGCTGCTGAATTGTTTGAAGAAGCAAGAAATATTTTGGAACAAGAATATGGACCACATCATCCTGATACTCTTGGGGTATACTGTAACGCCCCCAAAATAGGTCCAATCCAACCAACCTATTTTGAGTCGTCAAAAATATGGTACAGAAAACAACTACAACTTTATTACTACAATTGTCGTGCAAAATACAACAACACATATGTTGTGAGTTTTGATACAAATATATACCAACTGTGACTCATGTCCCAACCTTGGATAGTACGTCTGTAAAACCCCAACTTTTTGAATAAAGATTAAATTTTTCGAAATATATTTTTGAATATTATGGTGTGGATTTGATATAATGTTATAGTTGTGGGTAATATTTACAAATTTTGCAAAGTACGCAAGTTGTTATATAATATTCGATTGGTCGGGAAATATTCGTTTTAACAGGGAATATTCATACAACGGCACAATCATTGGTGGACCCCTACAACGGAATTATTGTCGGATTGAGAAAACGACAAAAATACTTTATGAAAATAACGGCGGAAGTTTTACCGTTAACTGTTGAACTACCCGGTAGTAAAAAATCTGATGTCTGGCGTGGTTGCATAGTAGTAGCACGGTATTGATTATTGATACTTATGTGAGAAGTCACTCGGTTATACTCAATTATTGCTACAATGAATTGTTTGATCATATCTCTCATATTATTGATTCGATTATCATCATAGTATCATCTGCGATAATATGTTATTTTATTAAATTAATAATTGAGACGACAAAGTTATTCATATTATTAAATTGCAATATTTACAATGTCTAGAAGTTACACAAAGAGAGGTTTGGTCACCTAATTGCGGCGCATAATAGGAGAAATCCTTATTGGAAAGCCCTCTTTCTTAGGAACGACTGGTTGATAAATATTGTGAGTTATAATATTAATGATGAATGTTATTAAAATTGAAGTTGTGTTCGAGTTGAATTTGGAGACGCGACGTGATATTTGAGTCCGGAACGATGAAATTAGTAAAATAGTCTATAAACACAAATTTTCCTAATTCACTATTTGGTCAAAAAGTCAACAGTTGACTTTTTAGGAAAAAGTCAAACTTCAAAATTTCAAATTTTATATTTTTGATAAAAATGGTTTCATTGTGTTGGAATTATTTGTGTTAGTGAAAATCGATAATTATTTCAATAATAATTGATGTCTAGAGGTTATATTGATCAATCGGGTATTTAACCGAGTAAATGAGCAATTGATTGCTATTATTTCACATGATTATAACTATTTGTTCACATGTGTATACTATTGTTTCACATTCTTGTTACTATTAGGGGAGTTGGTGCAAGATTGATAATTTTGCATGACTAAGTTAAAATGGAGGTATAGATGGAGTACTTATCTTGTAATTCAGTATTTTCACATGTCTAGAACTATTGATTCACATAATTTACTATTGAATCACATTATTTACTATTGGGGGAGGTGGTACAAGTTTGATAATACTTCCATAACTAAATTAAAAATAAAGGAAAAGTTGGAGGTATCAGACTTAAAAATTTTTGAGCCCCAAAATGAGCAATTATCGAAACTATATTTTTCTATAAATGAAGCTCATTCTTCCTTTATTTCTCACCAATTCACAAAAGCTTTAGGCGATTATTCTAGAGAGAAATTATAAAAAGAAGAGAAGTTTGTTACCTCACTATTCCAAAGATCCGCTTTTTCTAAAGGTAGGGAGTATTATTTCTTTCTTATCTATGAAGAGAACTTACATTATTCCATTATTTATTATTCATTGGAATAACTCTGATACGCTGCTACCCTATACTTGGTGAAATTCTTACATTGTTCCATTCTTTATCATTCATTTGGAACATCGTATGCATGCGTTTCTACGGGACTGGTTAAAATCTTTATTATTACATTGGAATATATCACATGCAATGCGTTCTACACGGACTCGATTAAAAGTCTTTATTATTCATTTGAATATCCCGTCTGCATGCGTTTTCTGCCGAACCCGATTCCGTCTTTTATTATTACATTGGAATATCACATGCGTGTGTGTTTTACATTGGGACCGATTCCGTTATTTATTATTTTGTTGGAATAACCTTTTGTCATGGATCATCGCACGCACGGTGATTTCTTTTGTTATTCCATTCCTTATTATACTCGGTTGGTTAAATTTTTGACTTCTATACTCCATGAAATTAGTGGAATATCCTCGATATTTTGCGCTTCATCCAAAGATATCTTTTCATGGAAATATTCTTACGAGCATTCTTGAATTTTACTCTCACAAAAGCGATTATCATGTTGACAATTTGGACGTTATTAGTTCCGGATAAAATAATTCTTGAACTTGTTTTATTGAATTCTTATATCATTGTCATCATCCTCATGTTTATATTTTGTTGAAAGTCATCGTGGCCTATAGTGCATAGATGGACTTGGTATGATTATGACCGAGGATTATTCTTGTAATCATAACCGTAATGTTACAAATGATGTGGTAAAAGTCCTCATTGGCCCGTAGTGCATTGATGGACAGTTGTTGGCATTATCATGACTATTATTGAATACACAAATATTCTTGGCCCGTAGTGCATTGATAATTATGGTCGTGATACTAAAGAATATCCTTGGTCGTAGTGCAGGGGTGATTCGATGATGTGGATTATTTATTGTCGAGTCCCAATGATAAAAGTGATGAAAACCTTTTAAATCATAAAAGATAGTAGATTTTATTCTCTACTTGACTCTTTTAATGGATTGTTTGTTCCACTGCAGTTAAACTTGATGGTTGTTATATTGTATCAGTTTAACAATGTTGAAGGCTAACGATAATATATTCTGCATTATCTTAGTCATAATATTTCCTACTGGGCTAGTTGAGCTCACCCTTTTACTTTTATTGTTCTCTTCAGGAAATGAAAACGTAGCAGGGACTAGTCGGGGAACGAAGTGACGGACCAGATGATAGCATTAGTAGTCCTCACTATTCAGTGAAATAGTGGAAAAAAATGTAATAATATTGAATATTGTCTAGACGATAATATTTGTATTAAAACTCACAGCTTATGTTTTGTCGTACTTTACACGACAGTTGTATAATTAAGTTGTATTTGTATTCTGTACCATGTATTTGACAACTCAAAATAGGTGATGTATACCTATTTTGGGGGCGTTACAGTTGGTATCAAAGCTTAGGGATATGATCCCTGGCTAAGATGTGAGACTAGAACTAAGAGGGGAGAGACGGGGAATTCCTTCGCTACTATGACCTACCTAAGTTTATTTGGTATTTAATTGATCAGTCAGAGTGTAGGGATAATATGTTTCATGTCAATTAACCTTTGTTTTGTGGCAGTATTTGAAAATGGCATCCGAGAATGTTGAGAACATCAATGGAGCACAGGAGACCGTTGAGTCTCCACAGATCAATAACTAGGACAATGTGCATCTGGAAGACGACAATCCTCATGCAAACAACAACACTGACCAAATGATGAACGATGGAAAGTTCCGAGGCTTCATGCAATTCATGCAACATCAGGCGAGAGCGGCTCCTGTCCAAAATGCAGGTGGAAACACTGGCAACTCTCGAACGGTCACCGCTAAACAGTTCAAGGAGCTGGGACCACTGGAGTTTATTGGAGAGCCAAAACCACTTAAGGCGGAAGCATGGATAAAGCAAATAACCAAGATATTTGATGTCTTGGGATGCTCCAAGGAACAAAAGGTTCCCTTCGCCACCTTTATGTTGCGTGAAGAGGCAGATTACTGGTGAGAATCTGTAAAACGTACCCAGCCTGAAGCACTCAAGATGTCTTGGGAGAAGTTCCAAGAGCTATTCAACGACAAGTACTTTCCCGAAAGTATTCGTCACATGAAGGAAGTGGAGTTTATCAAGTTGGAACAAAACAATATGACCGTGTCGCAATACGAGGCTAAATTTGCGGAGTTATCCCGGTTTTCATCCCATTTGGTTGATAATGAGGTGCGAATGACCCGAATGTTTTTAAGAGGTTTGAAACCGGAGATACGACAATATCTTATTTCTCATAAACTGTGTTTGTATTCAGATGTTGTATATAGGGCTCGGTTGTTGGGTAGCGATAACGAGTCAACGCAACCAAGAGAAAGCATTACAGAATGAAAATACCGGTGGTAAATGATCGTGAAGCGGTAACAACAAACGTGGAGGAATCAACATGCGAAATGGTAACCACCGGTGGTAATCGGGCCAAAACAATAAGAATGGACATTTCAAGAAGAGGAGATTCAACAATGATGGAAATACGTCGACTCAAAGACTGTCGTTAAGGAAGGAGAAGCGACCACCTATCATATGTTTCAAATGCGGAGGGAGGGCACATTAGTCCAAAAGCTAGCGATGTCAGTCAAAGCATGTTATAATTATGGAAGAGAAGGTCACTTAGCCCGATTTTGTCGTTCATAGAAGATAAATTCAACTAGGATGGAGGCACCAAAGTAGTCCCGGAAAAGTCAAAGCCCATTAGTCTGAGGAGGCGTTTGTTGTGACCTCCCGTAAAGCAAGGAACTGAACGAGGTTATCACGGGTAAGCTTATCATAAACTCTAGTGAAGTCTATACCTTATTTGATATCGGTTCTACCCATTCTTTTATTTCTCCTACTTGCGCTCAACGTTTAAATTTGACTCCGGAGAAATTAGACTTTGACTTATCTGTTGAAACTCCATTAGGAGAAACCTTCATTACATCCACTGTTTATATGTCTTGTTTGATTCAAATCGGTAACCGCACGTTACCGGTCAATCTTATCTCCTTAAAAATACTTGTATTTGACGTGATTCTAGGGATTGATTGGTTAACTACTCATCATGCTAAAATTGATTATTTTCGTAAGGTTGTTAGCTTTCATATTCCTAATAAACCTATTATGCGAATTCAAGCGACCAAACCATTAAAATCAATCACGGTCATCTCAATCCATAAAGCTATTCGTTTATTGAAAAACGGATATAAAGCTTTCTTAGCTCATGTCACGGATTTAAACAAAAATACGTCAGATTTGAAGGATATTTCTATTGTTAATAAATTTCCGACGTATTCCACGAAGAACTTCCGGCCTACCCTCGAGCGTGAAGTTGAATTTTGTATCAACCTTAACCCCAGACAAAACCCATTTCCAAAGCCCCATATCGAATGGCTCTATTGAACTTCGGGAGTTAAAGACCCATTCGCAGGAATTGTTAGACATTGGTTTCATTCATCCTAAGACGTCTCCTTGGGGTGCTCCCTGCTCTATTCGTGAAGAAGAAAGATGGGAGTATGCGACTTTGTATTGATTATCGGGAGTTGAATCATGTCACCCCATCAAAAATAGGTACCCATTGCCACGTATTGATGACTGTTTGATCGATTACAAGGAGCACAATTTTTTTCAAAGATCGATCTTCGTTCTGGATATCATCAGCTGAAGGTTAAAACTGAGGATATTCCAAATATTGCCTTCAGAACTCGGTACGGGCATTATGAATTCTTAGTCATTTCTTTTGGATTGACTAATGCTCCTGCTGCCTTTATGGATATGATGAACCGAGTATTCAAGGAATATTTAGATCACTTTGTGGTCGTCTTTATTGATGACATCCTTATTTATTCCAAAAGCCGTGAAGATCATGAGCAACACTTGAGGCTGATACTCCAAAAGCTTTGTGAATATAAGCTTTATGCCAAGTTAAAGAAATACGAGTTCTGGCTTGAGGAAATAGCATTCCATGGGCACGTAGTATCAAGTCATGGAATATCCGTTGACCCGGCAAATATTGAAGCTATTCAAAGCTGGGAGCAACCCAAATTAGTGAATAGAAAGCACGTAGCTTTCTCGGCTTTATTTGGTTATTATCGGAGATTCGTGGAAGGATTTTCTCGAATCGCTACTCCATAACTAACTCGGTGACTCGGAAAAGATACAAAGTTGATTGGGCGAGGATTGTGAGAAGAGTTTTCAAGAACTCAAAAGGAGACTCATTTCAAAGACTGCTACGACAATACCATCCGGTTCGGAGGATTTGTCATCTACAATGATGATGCTTGCAAAGGGTTAGGATGTGTTCTCATGCAACATGGGAAATGTGACGCCCCCAAAATAGGTATACATCACCTATTCTGAGTTGTCAATACATGGTACAGAAACAACTACAACTTTATTATTACAACAAGAAAGCTGTGAGTTTGAAAACAAATATTATCTTCAGACAATATCTATACTCAAATAAATCCTCATCACGATTATTGATACATTATTTTACAAAAATGGTGAGGACTACTAAACAATCCTTTCTAAAACCTTCATTCCATACCCCAGACTCGTATTTCGCTTATATTCTCGCCTCACGAGAAGAAAAATGGAACAAAAAGGAAAAGGGTGAGCTCAACTAGCCAAGAAAAAGAATATTATGACTAAGATAATATACAACAAATTATCGTTAGTCTTCAACAGGGAAAAATCTAATAGAATACAATAGACAACAAATTTTAAATCAATATTCGCAATGAAATAATAATTCATTAGAAGAGTTAAGTAGAGAATGCAAACTACTATCTTCTATGTATGAATTTAAAAGTTCATCGCTCTATCTTTTATCCCCTGTAACATCAATCAATATACATACGGAATCAAATATTCATCTTTGCACTACTGTGCCAAAGATATTCATCGATTGGCCATGTTCATCTAAACACTGTTCATCTTTGCACTACTACCAAAGATATTCTTCAAAAATCATTCATCTTTGCACTACGGGCCAAAGATATTCAATAATATCATCATTTAAGACCGAGGATGATGAAAATATTTTTAAAGAAAGCGAATCCGATTGAAACAAAATGACAAGGATTAAGGATTAAGGATTCGTACTTTGTTTTATCCATGTTCAAAAATACCTCAAAAATAATCATAGTGGTGTAAAATTCAAGAATGATCAAAACATGGATACAATCAAAGCTAGTATCCGAATAGATATTTTTGGACAAAAAAAAAAATTTATTTTTCAATTGAATAAAGGTCAGATATCGTGAATAGTGCTTGATATCGTGAATAAGTAACTCTCAGACACCAAAAGATGGAAATTTCCCAAAAAAACATCTTCACACTTCATGAATAAGACTTTCGTGAATAGTAACTCGTGAATAGTAACTCATGAATAGTAACTCATGAATAGTAACCCGACATGGAAAAGTTCCAAATTTGATAAAAAGTTTCAACCAATATTTCAAAGATAATGATATTGAAGAAATAATATCATTTGAGAAGAAAATAACATCCCTTACCTCGAAAGATTAGTACTTACATTTGGAATCAAGGGTATAGTCTTTGAAAGGAACTTGCACCGCCTAACAATACTCAAAGTATACTCAAAATACTCACAAGAATACGCTCGATAATATAGAGAGAAAACTTGAGTTTCTGGTGTGATTTTCAATTCTAACCTAAGCACCTATTTATAGGAAAATCTTAGAAACCAAAAGCGAGAAAATTTAATATAATATTATTATTTATAATAAAATTTCCTACGCCTAACCTTCCAAGAACTGAATTCAGCTCATTCAACCCACATGTGTAACACACCATAATGAAAAAACGTTTTCTAATTTTAAATATTTTAAACTTTCAAAATCAATTATTTTGAGCTTTAGAACTTCAATAATTCATAATAAATAGCCCTTTCATCAGAAAATTGAATCTCGCTAATTTTTATAGGAAATTCAATTCTCTACAACTTTAAAGAAGAAAGTTTTTCCAAATTCCAAATAAAAATTGAGTAGAAATCCACAACCAAGCGATTTTACATGCTATAATCAAATTTCGGTTAATAAATGGGGTCCACCAACATGTTTAACATGTTTTAAACATTTATTGCAAAAAAAATATTCTTCCTCCTCGTATACTCATATATCCCACATTCGTTATAAAATATCACCATTATTATATTATTAAAATATAATAATATATTTAAATGAATTATTTTATCGAAAAAGATAAAATTTCAATTTTAACAATTGTCACATTAAAATTTTCTCCATCTATATCCACATAAAATCAATATTTTCCTCATCATATGAATCAATAATTAATTATTCACAAATAATATTACGAGAATCACAATATTCACATGACGGCGCGTTCCCAGGAAGAGGGGCTTTCAATAAGAATTTCTTCTTATGCGTATGCAATTAGGTGACCAAACCTCTCCTTGATGCGAGAACTTTCTAGACATTGCCAATAATGTTATCTAATAATATTATTCGGATAATATGAATTATTGCTTCGATAATGAAAAATCTTGTGTAATGACAATTATTGAAACAACAAAGAATATAAAATATCAACGCAAACAATTATTAACTCAATAAAATAAAATCTTTGAGCGGTAATTACTGTAACCATTATTGAGTAGTGCCTTCTTACGTAAGAATCAATAATTGGTGCAATACCGTGTGCTACTGTGTTTTAACCACCGGGTATTTTAACAGTATTAACGGTAACAACCACGCCGTTATTTTTAAACCACTTATATTTGTCGTTTTCTTCATCCAATCGCTTTCCGTTATGGGGCCCACACATGGCATTGCTTTGCGTCGCATGCGAATATTCCCAAACAATCTGAATATTCCACGACCAAACGAATATTCCCCGACAACAATGAATATTTTATAACCACTTGCTTATTTTGAAGTATTTGCGTATTTTACCCCTAACTATCCACATTAATCAAATCAACCCTTACTATTTTAAAATAATAAATAGAGAAAATTAAATTTCATTAATAATAAGTTGGGGTCTTCTAACCTCCCTCCTTATGAAATTTCGTCCTCGAAATTGGCGACGACGATACAGTGTTTGAAAAGGTGAGGATACCTCGCTTTCATTTCCGTTTCCAATTCCGTGTCATTTCCTCTATAAAGCATGATTCCTCCACAAAACTTTAACTTTTGGTATGACCTTTCTTGGCGTAGGACATGCTCCTTCCTATCCAAAATCTTGTGACAGTACCTCCTCATACGTTAAGTCTTTGGCTATCTCGTCCGGTTCTAACTCTATAACGTGGTTCGGGTCTTTCACATATTTACTGATAATCTGATTAGTGAAACACATTATGAACACGAGACATACATACGGAGAATGCGCGCAGTCTATAGGCTACATTTCCTACTCGGTCAAGAATTTGAAATGAACCAATAAATCGTGGATTGAGCTTTCCTCTCTTCCCAAATCTTGTAACTCCCTTCCATGGAGCAACTTCGCAATAATACATGATCCCTACACTAAATTCCACGTCCTTTCGATGAAGATCCGCATAACTCTTTTGTCGATCTTGTGCCGTTTGTTTGTATACATTGTCGAATCATTTGGATCTTTTTCAGTAGTCATACGTCTTAACTTCGGGTCCCAACAATGTTGCTTCACCCACCTCGTCCCCAACATCTTTGGAGAAGCGACACTTTCGTCCATATAATGCTTCAAATGGAGCTACACCTATACTTGCACGATAAGCTGTTGTTGTAGGAGAATTCCACCAATGGTAAATACTTATCCCAACGCCCTTGAAGTCTCAGGACACGAGTCTTAATAAATCTTCAAGAGTTTGAATAGTCCTTTTCGATTGTCCGTCCGTTTGAGGATGGTATGCCGAATCAATCGTAAATGCGTGCCCATAGCTTTTTGCAAGCTAACCCAAAATCTTGAAGTGAATCTTGGGTCACGATCCAAACTATGGATACAGGCATGCCATGCAACCTCACAATCTCATTCACGCACATACTAGCAAGAGGCGTTCAAGTGAATAAGTCTCCGTGATCGGCAAGAAAGAAAAGCGGACTTGGTTAATCTATCAACAATAACCCAAATAGCATTGATGCCCCGAGAAACCATAGGAAGACCCGTAATGAAATCCATGGTAATGTGTTCCCACTTCCATTTCGAGAATCTCAAGTGGTTGCAGCGGACCCTTAGGTACTAGATGCTCTACTTTACACGTTGACAAGTTAAACACATTGAGATAAACTTTGCAATCTCTCTCTTCATATTGTTCCACCAAAATGTATGTCGAAGATCACGATACATTTTAGTACTTCCAGGATGGATTGCAAATGGTGTATTGTGTGCCTCCATCATAATCTTGTACTTCAAATCAGTCGTTAGGAACACAAAGTCTAGAGTGGACTCAAGTATTCATTCTTCATCAATTCTCGCTTAGGAATAGCTCCTTCTTGTACTTTCTTCTTCATACGCATCGGCTCAAGATTGGTGGCTCGAGCAACCTTAACTTTTCTATTAAAGTTGGCTCTGTCGCGATACTTGACATCATCGCACTTTTCGTTCTCGCATATGATCTTCTACTCAACGCGTCACTACCACGTTAAACTTTTCGGGATGGTATTGAATAGTGTGGTCGTAGTCTTTCAATAGCTCGAGCCAGCGTCATTTGCGTGTTGAGTTCTTTTGAGTGAAGAAATATTGAAGGCTTTTATGGTGCGAATATATCTCCACTTTCTCCCCATATAGATAGTGCCTCCATATCTTTAAGCGAAAGCGTCTGCCGCTTAACTCTAGATCATGAGTAGGATAATTCCTCTCATACTCTTTAAGTTGTCGCGAGGCATAAGGCTATGACTTTCCCACGTTGCATGAGAACACATCCTAACCCTTTCCACGAAGCATCATTTGTAGATAACAAATCCATCGAACCGGATGGTATTGTTGTTAGAACAGTAGAAATAAGTCTCCTCTTAAGCTCTTGGAAACTCTTCTCGCATTCTTCGCTCCAAGCGAATTTTGTATCCTTAAAGTTAATGAGTTAATGGAGTAGCGATTCGAGAAAACCCTTCCACGAATCTCCGATAATAACCCACTAAGCCCAAAAGCTACGTGACTTGATCACCGACTTCGGTTGCTCCTAACTTTGTATTGCTTCAATCTTCACGGATCAACAGATACTCCATCTTTCGACACCACGTGCCCAAGGAATGCTACTTCCTCAAGCCGAACTCGCATTTCTTCAATTTGGCATATAGTTTGTTTTCACGAAGCCTTTGGATTACCAAACTTCAAATGGTGCTCATGATCTTCACGACTTTTGGAATATATAAGGATGTCATCAATAAAGACAACAACAAACCGATCCAAATATTCCTTGAATACTCTGGTTCATCATATCCATGAAAGTCGCAGGAGCATTAGTCATCAGAAAGACATGATTAAGAATTCATAATGCCCGTCTCAGAGTTAAAAAGGCGGTCTTTAGAATATCCTCGGTTCTAATCTTCAAATTGATGATATCCGTAAGCGAAGATCGATTTTGAAAAGAATTGTGCCCTTGATCTCGGTCAAAAAGTCATCAATACGAGGTGAGGATACCTATTCTTGATGGTGACATGGTTCAATTCCCAATAGTCAATACAAAGTCGCATACTCCCGTCTTTCTTCTTTACAAATAAAAGCTGGAGCTCCCCGAGGAGATGTACTGGGGCCGAATGAAACCGATGTCCAACAATTCGTAGTTGGACCTTTAACTCCTCAAGTTCAATAGAGCCATTCGATATGGGGTTTTAGAAATGGGCTTTGTGCGAGTTCAAGATCAATAAAGAATTCAACTTCACGCCGGGGTGAGACCGGAAGTTCTTCTTGAAATACGTCGGGAAAGTCAATAACAACGGGAATATTATTCAAATTTGGCGTGTCTTTATTCAAATCCATAACATGGGCTAAGAAAGCTTGACATCCGTTTTTCAATAAACGAATAGCTTTATGATTAGATATGATACGGTGATTGATTTTAATGGTTTAGTTGCTTGAATTCGTATAACAAAGGTTGGTTAGGAATATGAAAACTAACAACCTTACGAAAACAATCAATTTTGGCATGATGAGTAGTTAACCAATCAATCCCTAAAATCACATCAAAAGCAAGTATCTTTAAAGAGATAAGGTCAACGGGTAAGGTGATGGTGCCAACTTGAATCAAACAAGATTTATAAGCAGTGGATGTGATGAAAGTTTCTCTAACTGAGTCTCCACAGATAGGTCAAAGTCTAATTTCTCTCGAGTCAAGTTTAAGCGTTGAGCACATGCAGGAGAGATAAATGAATGGGTAGCACCGGTATCAAGTAAGGTATAAACTTCGCAAGAATTTATAAATAGCTTACCCGTGATCACCTCGTTTGGGTTCCTCGCATTATGACCGATCACAAAAACGCTCTTCCGGAATCGTTGACTTTGACTTTTTCGGGACGATCTTTTGAGTCACCATCCTCGCTTGAACTAGGTTTCGCCATCTTTGTCATAATCTCGAGCGATATGTCCTTCCTTTCCACAATTATAGCATACCTTGAAGCTGTTGTGTGGGCGGTTTGGTCGATATGTCCCTCTTTTCCGCATTTGTAACATATGACCGGTGGTCGTTCTCTCCTCCCTTAGAACCCGATTCTTTGCAGCAAGACTATCGTCTTCACATGGTCATTGTTAAATCTCCTCTTTTAAAATCTCCTCCTACTCGCTTCTTCTATTTTCATGGCCATGATTACCACCAGTGGTTACCATTTTGTCCATCTGTTTCTTTCTCCATTTGGTTATCATTATTACATTGATCGCTATCTACAGTACGATCCCGGTTGTGGTCCCTCGGTTGACCGTACTCGTTATCTCGCTCTAATAATTGAGCCACATTTACAACATCCGAATAGAGAAAATTTATGAGAAATGAGATATCGGCGTATGTCGGGTTTCAAACCTCTAAGAAACATCCGCGTCATCGTTCCTCATTCTCCACCAAATGAGGTGCAAACACGATAACTCGCAAACTTTGCCTCGTCTTTGAGACAACATCACCACGTTGTTTCGCTCGATCTAATAAACTCCACTTCCTTCATATGACGAACACTTTCGGGAAAGTATTTGTCATTAAATAGTTTCAAACGTCTCCCAAGACATCTTTGAGAGTGCGGTTTGGATGGGGTACGCTTCATGAGACTCCCACCAGATGAGTCGCCTCGCCGCCACGGAACATAAAGGTGGCGAATGGAACCTTCGTTCTCTCGTGCATCCCAAGACATCGAATATCTTGGTAATTTTCTTGACCCATGTTTCCGCCATGATCGGATCTCGCTTTCCCTTAAATTGGTGGTCCCAACTCTTTGAATCTGCTTGGTTTGTGACAACCCGTGAATTGCTATCATTTCCTCTCGTATTTTGAACACGAGTCTCCTCGTCGATTTTGCATGAAGCGCAAAAAGCTTCTAAACATCCCCTCGTTCATCATCGCGCCTCGATTGGTGTTGTTCACGGGAGGAACATTGCCGACTGTTACACGTTCCCCTCGTTGGTGAGTACAAGCGTCTCCACGGTCTCATTTCCATTGTTAATATTCTCGATCGACATTCTCAAATCTTGTCATAAAACAAGGGTTAATTAAGGAAATCAATATATCACATAATATCCTATATATCTTGACCAACTAAAAAAAAAGCTTAGGTAGGACACACTAGCGAAGGATTTACTAAATCTCTCCCCTCCTAGTTCTATTCCCCGATCTCGCCAGAGATCATATCCCTAAGCTCGATACCAATTGTGGCGCCCCAAAATTGGTATACATCACCTATTACGAGTTGTCAATATACGGTATGCGAAACAACTACAACTTTATTATTACAACAAGAAAGCTGTGAGTTTGAATACAAATATTATCTTCTAGACAATATCTATACTCAAATAAATCCTCATCACGATTTATTGATACATTATTTTACAAAAATGGTGAGGACTACTAAACAATCCTTTCTAAAACCTTCATTCCATACCCAGGACTGCGTACTCATTATATTCTCGCCTCACGAGAAGAAAAATGGAACAAAAAAGAAAAGGGTGAGCTCAACTAGCCCAAGATAAAGAATATTATGACTAAGATAATATACAACAAATTACCGTTAGTCTTCAACGTGGAAAAATCTAATAGAATACAATAGACAACAAATTTTAAATCAATATTCATAGCAATGAAATAATAATTCATTAGAAGAGTTAAGTAGAGAATGCAAACTACTATCTTCTATGTATGAATTTAAAAGTTCATCGTCTATCTTTTATCCTGTAACATCAATCAATATACATACGGAATCAAATATTCATCTTGCACTACTGGGCCAAAGATATTCATCGATTAGTCATGTTCATCTAAACACTGTTCATCTTTGCACTTACGACCAAAGATATTCTTCAGAAATCATTCATCTTTGCACTACAGGCCAAAGATATTCAATAATATCATCATTTAAGACTGAGGATGATGAAAAATATTTTTAAAGAAACGAATCCAGTGAAACAAAATGACAAGGATTAAGGATTAAGGATTTGTACTTTGTTTTATCCATGTTCAAAAATACCTCAAAAATAATCATAGTGGTGTAAAATTCAAGAATGATCAAAACATGGATACAATCAAAGCTAGTATCCAGAATAGATATTTTGGACAAAAAAAAATAATTTATTTTTCAGTGAATAGTGCCGTATACGTGAATAGTGCCGTATACGTGAATAGTAACTCCGACACCAAAAGATAGAAATTTCCCAAAAAACATCTTCACGCTTCATGAATAGTACTCGTGAATAGTAACTCGTGAATAGTAACTCATGAATAGTAACCCCGACATGGAAAAGTTCTAAATTTGATAAAAAGTTTCAACCAATATTTCAGCATAATGATATTGAAGAAATAATATCATTTGAGAAGAAAATAACATCCCTTACCTCGAAAGATTAAGACTTCTAATTTGGAATAAGGATATAGTCTTTGAAGGAACTTGCACCGTCTAACAATACTCAAAGTATACTCAAAATACTCACAAGAATACGCCTCGATAATATAGAGAGAAAACTTGATTTTTCGGGTGTGATTTTCAATTCTAACCTAAGCACCCTATTTATAGGAAAATGCTTAGAACACCAAAGCGAAAATTTAATATAATATTATTATTTATAATAAAATTTCCTACGCCTAACCTTCCAAGAACTGAATTTAGCTCATTCAACCCACATGTAACACACCATAATGAAAAAACGTTTTCTAATTTTAAATATTTTAAACTTCCAAAAATCAATTATTTTGAGCTTGAACTTCAATAATTCATAATAAATAGCCCTTTCATCAGAAAATTCGAATCCTTGAGTTTTTATAGGAAATTCAATTCTCTACAACTTTTCGAAGAAAGTTTTTCCAAATTCCAAATAAAAATTGGCCAAGAAATCCACAAGCAAGCGATTTTACATGCTTTATAATCAAATTTCGTTAATAAATGGGGTCCACCAACATGTTTAACATGTTTTAAACATTTATTGCAACAAAATACTCTTCCTCCTCGTATACTCATATATCCCACATTCGTTATAAAAATATCACCATTATTATATTATTAAAATATAATAATATATTTAAATGAATTATTTTATCGGAAAAAGATAAAATTTTAATTTTCAACAATTGTCACATTAAAATTTTTCTCCATCTATATCCACATAAAATCAATATTTTCCTCATCATATGAATCAATAATTAATTATTCAAAAATAATATTACTGAGAATCACAATATTAACAACGCAGGCGGTTCCAAGAAAGAGGGGCTTTCAATAAGAAATTTCTTCTTCTTGGCGCGCAATTAGGTGACCAAACCTCTCCTTAGACGAACTTTTTAGACATTGCCAATAATGTTATCTAATAATATTATTAGGATAATATGAATTATTGCTTCGATAATGAAAAATACCGTGTAATGACAATTATTGAAACAACAATGAATATAAAATATCAACGCATGACAATTATTAACTCGATAAAATCTTTGAGCGGTAATTACCGTAACCATTATTGAGTAGTGCCTTCTTACGTAAGAATCAATAATTGGTGCAATCTGGTGTCTTCTTGTGTTTTAACCAATAGGATATTTTAACAAAGATAACGATAACAACCACCTAGTTATTTTTAAACCACTTATATTTGTCATTTTCTTCATCCAATCGCTTTCAGTTATGGGGCCCACACATTCTTCTTGCCGTAAATCGCGAATATTCTCGACAATACGAATATTCCACGACCAAACGAATATTCCAAACAACAATGAATATTTTATAACCACTTGCTTATTTTGAAGTATTTGCGTATTTTACCCTAACTATCCACATTAATCAAATCAACCCTTACTATTTTAAAATAATAAATAGAAAATTAAATTTCATTAATAATAAGTTGGGGTCTTACACATGCAGTACTTCAGATGTATAAAGTTATTCCAACGAGAATACTAATAAAGGCGAGAATCGGTCGGCGTAAACGCCTTGCAGACGGGATATTCAAATGAATAATAATAAAGAGCGGAACCGGTCCCGCCAGAAACGCATTGCACGAGGATATTCCAATGAGAATAATAAAGACGGAATCAGTCCGGCGTAAAATGCATGCAGGATATTCCAAATGTAATAATAAAGAGCAGAATCGGTCCAGGCCAAAAACGCAGACAGAATATTCCAACAGAATAGTAAAGACAGAATAATAGAATAATGTCACCAAGTATAGGGTAAACCGTGTATACAGGTTATTCCAATGAATAATAAGAAATAGAATAACATGATTCTCTTCATGAATAAGAAAGAATAACACCCTTACTACCACGTAAAAAGAACCGAATATAAGAGTAGTTAAGTAGCAGAAAACTTTTCTTCTTTCTCTCTATAATTTTCTCTCTCTAGAGTTTCAGTGAATTCGTAAGAAAATAATGAAGGAATAAGCTTCTATTTATAGAAAAATGGACTGCATAGTAACTAATCCATGAACGGTCCAGATTGATTTACTTTTAATCGGACGGTTCATAAAATATTCTAATAAAACAAAACTTTTAAATAAAATATAATATATATTATATATATATATTATATATATAACATATGTTCATTAAAAGTTCACGGGAGGTATTCCCGTGGTCATATTTATGCTTATTATTTCCTGATGCCTTCCTGATCCATTCCTTTATCATTTGATTATATATATATATATATATATATATATATATATATATATATATATATATACTTATAATTCATCCCCACCGTGAATCACAAAAAAAAATCACCATTCAACTATGGCTCCACGGTGGGCCCTCACCTAATATTATATATATATACTAAATAACCTTCACCGATAATTTTGAAAAATAGGTAAATAGAGGGGTCCATAAAATAAGCAAAATTTACAACAATTACTATAAAGCAATAATTGAACAAAATTGAGTGACTTCTCACGTAAGCATCGATAATTAATACCGTAAGTGCTACTTATGCAACCACGCCAGTATTCGCATTTCTTTTAACACCGGGTGTTTCAACAGATTAACAGTAAAACTTCCGCCGTTATTTTTATAAAGTATTTTTGTCGTTTTCTTAATCAAATGATAATAATTCCGCTAGGTCCACCAATGATTGTCTTGGATTATTTAATATTCCTTGTTAAAATGAATATTCCCCACCAATCGAATATTATATAACAACTTCACATGACTTTGCAAAATTAATAAATATTACCCACAACTATAACATTATATCAATTTCACTCCATAATATTCAAAAATAATATTTATAGAAAATTCATCTTTATTCAAAAAGTTGGGGTTTTACAGTCTCTTATTATTAAGAGGCATGATCTTTGTTTGTTTATTTTTTCATACTCGAATGCCTCTTAATTCCAGAGGGATGGAAAATGAAATCTTAATAATTAAGAGGTACCTCTTAATGAAATTTTTTGATAAATTTTTTTCATATAAATATATTCAACAATATTATGCACTCATTTTTATTAAATTGAATATTTAAAATTATTAAATAAATTTTATCTTTTAAAATGGTAAAATAGTGTCATTAAGAGACAACATATTTTTAAGTTATCAAATAATTTTTTAGATTCAGACCTCATAACCATTCAGATGATCTAATTTATTAAGACATCATAATTATTCAGATCTTAATTCTCAGGTTTATTAAACACAACCCAAGTGTTTGTTTGGCAAAACGAGATAGTGAGATGAAATATTTAAGTTTAAAATTATTAAATAAATTACTTTAATAGTAAAGTTAAAATTGTATTCGATACACAATTATAAGAGAATTTTTATAAAAAGTAAAAGACAAAATTATTCAAAAGTCTATGGTATGGCTTCTTAATTTTTCAACAATTTAAAAATGAATTTGCACATTGTACTTCGGTCAAAAATGCTTCTGTAAAAAATATGTCAAAAAAATAAAATCAAAATTACTTTTTTGCCAAAAATTTTACTTACTAATAGACACTGATTATCAAATATTAAAACGTCTTCAACTTATTTATCAAGAAAATTAATGGTTAAGATTAATGTAATTAAATTGTGTGATATGTTGAGATTTCAAATGTTAGTGAATTTTATTTAGTTAGAAAATGAATTTATAAAGAAGGTATGGAAAGTTTTTGGCGAAATCAACTTTTAAACGGAGACAAAATAACATATTTAGTCTTTTATTTAGGTTAATATAATAAGAGAATTGATATTTTTACAAGAGAAATCGATATTTCAGTAAGGCTTTCCTCACATAAATAGTAAATATAATCCGCATTTATGTGAGCGAGATTTTGTAGAAATATTAATTTTATATTGTAGAAATTGTGAGACCCCAGATTTTATCAATAAAGATTTAAATTTTGTCGAAATAATTTTTAATATTATGGTGTGAATTTGAGATAATATTATAGTTGTGGGTAGTATTTATAAATTTTGCAAAGTATGCAAGTGGTTATATTATATTCGAATTGGTGGGGAATATATTCGGTTTAGCGGGAATATTAAATACAATGGCTCAATCATTGGTGGACCCCAATGAAATTATTGTCGGATTGAAAGCGACAAAAATATTTTATTGAAATAACGGCGGAAGTTTTTACCGTTGATCTTGTTGAACTACTCTTCGGTAGTAAAAAAATCTGATGTCGTGTGGTTGCGTAATAGCACTTGCGGTATTGATTATTGATGCTTATGTGAGAAGTCACTCGGTTTGATTCCATTATTGTCGATTAATAATATGAATTATTATAGCGATAATGACGTTTTATTTTATTCGTATTATTAGCGTAATAAAAGCGAAACATCTTTTATATAAAGCAGAATACTTTATTAAAGTTATTACATAAATAGAATATATTATATTTTATTATGCATAGTGTTGCATAGTGTTTTGCGTAGTGTTTGCATAGTATTTTTGCATAGTGTTGCATAGTGTTTGCGTAGTAAAATATTTTTATATAAATAGAATATATGATATTTTATTTAAAAGATTTTGCTTTAAATATGGACCGTCAGATTAAAGTAAATCAATACAGATAGTTCATGGATTAATTACTATGCATTCTATTTTCCTATAAATAGAAGCTTATTCCTTCATTATTTTCTTACGAATTCACTTTGAAACTAGAGAGAGAAATTATAGAGAGAAGTATAGAGAGAAAATCTATAGAGAGAAAGAAGAAGAGTATTACGGTACTTCACTACTTTGATATCCAAAGTGTCTTTTACGGTGAGGGATATTATTTATTTGTACGTAAGTAAAGTGTTATTCTTTCTTATTCATGACGAGAACTTACATTATTCCATTCATTATTATTACATTGGAATAACTTTTGTAAAAAGTGGCATACCCCTATACATAACTTTGTATCATGGCGATACCTATACTTGGTGAAATCCTTATATTATTTCATTCTTATTTATTACATTGGAATAACTTTTGTATCATGTGAATCCCCTATACTTGGTGATCTTCTTACATTATTCCATTCTTTATTATTACATTGGAATATCACATGCGTGTGTTTTTGGGACTGGTTCCATTGTTTATTATTCGCATTTATTATTACATTGGAATATCACATGCGTGTGTTTTACAGGACACAGTTCCATTGTTTATTATTATTGACATTTTATATTACATTGGATCATCACTGTCGATTGTGAATTTCACGACACGTTCCGATTATTATTATTCTATTGGAATAACATCTACATCTGAAATCTAGCATGCGTGGTGATTTCTTTTGTTATTCCATTCTTTATTATACCCGGTTGGTTAAAACTTTGACTTATACTCCATGAAATTAGTAGAATATCCTTGATATTTGCGTTTCATCCGATATCTTTTCATGGAAATATTCTTACGATCATTCTTGAATTTTACTCTACAAAGCAAGATATCTTGTTGACAATTTGGGCGTTATTAATTCTGGATAAAATAATTCTTGAACTTGTTTTATTGAATTATTATGTCATTATCATCATCCTCATGATATATTATGTTATCTTTTGGCTTACGTGCATAGATGAACTTAGTATGATTATGACCGGGGATCATTCGGTATAATCATGGCTTGTTATAAATGATGTGATAAAAGTCCTCGATTGCTTGTAATAATGCGATGATGGATAGTTTTTGGTATGATTATGACCGGGGTGATTCGGTATAGTCATGACCATTGATAATTTGATGAAAATCCTTGATCGTAGTGCGAGGATGATTAGATATTGTGGTTTATTCATTAAAGCTGAGTCTTAGTGATAAAAATTGATGAAAACCTTTTAAAACCTAAAAGATAGTAGACTTTATTTTCTACTTGACTCTTTTAATGGATTGCGTATTATTCACTTGATTAAAGCTGGTTGTCTATTGTATTTTATCGGTTTAACATTGTTGAAGACTAATGATAATTTATTACGCATTATCTTAGTTATAATATTTCTTCTTTGGGCTAGTTGAGCTCACCCTTTCTTTCTTTATTCTCTTGAAATGAGAACATAAATTTGAGACAAGTCGGGGAGCGGAGTAATGGTCGAGAGGATAGCATTAGTAGTCCTCACTATTACGTGAAATAGTGTGATAATAGTTGTAATGAGGACTCCTTTTGAGTTTGTATAATATCTAGTAGACAATATTTGTATTCAAACTCACGATTTATGTCGTATTATACCTGACGAGTTATATTAGTAAGTTGTATTTGAATTTATGTACCATGTAAGTGGCGACCCAAGATGGGTGGCGTATACCTAATTTGGGGCGTCACGGTTGAGTATCGAGCTTAGAGGATATGATCCTGGCTAAGATCTTGAGATAAGAACTAGGAGGGAGGGGAATTCCTTCGCTAATATGATCTACCTAAGTTTATTTGTTATTTAATTGGTCGATCGAGTATAGGGATAATATTTGATATATTAATTAACCCTTGTGTTGTGGTAGTGTTTGGAAATGGCGGTGAAAATATTCTGATGGAGTGAATGTGACCGTTGTGACACCTTTAATCACTAATCGAGGTTAATGCGATTAATCAGACGAGGAACAAATTAGAGATATCCACGTAGTGAATAAAGAACTAATTGTTGCACCAGAGAGCTAGTTGCGAGAGGTAGCGGTGAAAGTGAGGAAGAAGAGGAAGAAGAGGAAGAAGAGGAACACGAGGAGAATTGGTTAGAAGAAGTTTATGATCAAAACTTAGAATTACAAAATCGTGTTCGTGAGCTAGAAGAACGAGGTTGAAGAAGCAAGCAAGCGGTCGTGGAACAAAGGATACAACAATTCAAAATTGGGTTACCCGATATGTGATGCTCGAACAAAATCACGCTTTGGCGAGGTGTAAGATATTAAAGTTGGAATCGAGAATTTTAAAAATCAAAGATTATTTGAAAGAAGAAACAAGCTGAGCGAAGGAGAATAGGCGATGCATGGGTAAAAGTTGCACAACGCGTTGATAGTGTAGAAAAGGCGTCAGATCGATAAAGCCAAAATAGATGAAATGGACTTTGCTTTTGGACAACAATTGGGAGAACCCAACATCGAATTGAATTACCACATGCATAGCGGTCAACCCGAATTCGATATGGATCGAGAGAATAATGATTCAAATCATGGATCGGGAATGTGAAGAAGCACTTAAGGGTGGAATGTACCCTATAGTAAAAGTCGAAACTCGGTAATTTAAGCGAGGCGTTTGTCGAAAACCCGAGCGAAGTTATTACGGGTAAATTAATTATAAATTATTCTGAAGTCTATACTTTATTCAATACAAGTTCTACCCACTCTTTTATTCTACCTAGTTGTGTTCAATGTTTAAATTTGACTCAGGAAAAATTAGACTTTGATTAATCTATTGAAACTTCGTTGGGAGAAACCTTCGTTACCTCAATTGTTTATTAATCTTGTTGTTTCAAATAAACACTTTCACGATCTTATCTCTTTGAAAATACTTGCCTTTGAGGTAAATTTTGAAAATGATTGATTAACTACTCATTATTCTTTTTGTAAGGTTGTTAGCTTTCATATTCTAACCAACTTTTATATCTGAATTCAAAGTAACCAAACCCTAAAGTTAATCAACATTATATCAAGCCATAAGTAAAGAGCCCCGATCCTTTCGTTGTTGACTTCCTTGTGTGGAATGCACCAAAGCCGGACTTTACGTAGGCGACGTCGTGAATGAAGATGGCAAGTTGATAGGTATCATTGTGAGGTCTTTATCTAGGTTAAGGGATAGAAGTCAGTTGGTATTAATGTGACGTCTTATCAAGTCTTGGACGAAATATGATTTTGAATGATATTTCTATCATTAATAAATTTCTTGGCGTATTCTTGAAGACTTCCTAGCCTACCTAGGCGTGAAATCGAATTTTGTATTGACCCGGTACAAAAAACCCATTTCTTAAACCCTCAAATATTTCTTGACTAAAAGGATCATTTACGAGGATTATGATGAAAGTCATAATAAAAGCATTGGACTAATGAAAATCATGGGTATATGAAGTATTAGTAAGTGTTATGATGAGTTATGTTGGTTATTATGTGAAAACATGAAAGTTTCTTAGAAATCACAAAGAGTTGAAAATCGGATTTTGGTGAAAAGCGTAATATGAAATTCAATTGACCAAATCTCTTATTATATTTTGAATTTTGAGTGTGGTCAAGTCCTAGAGTTAGATCTATGAGTTACCTAACTAATCCAAGTGGAATTACTGGAAAAGGTGTTGTAGATTTTTTGTGTGGACTGATTTTAGCAAAGGAGTGCAAAGCTGCAAAAACCGAAAAAGTTGCTGCCATGATTTTAGAGGGCTGTTTCGGCCACTTAAATTATGAGAAAAATTCTGGCCTTTTGGGACATGAAGGTATATGGTATAAAGTACCTCCTGTCCAAAAATGAGCTCATTCGACTTAAAATGAGCAAGTTATGACTATTTCAATATTTAGGTTTTAGAAAAAAACGCTATAAGGAGTTCTATAACTCGATGACCATGAAATTTAAACTAGAAGCTCACATTAACATGTGTAAGGTCCTGCCAAGATTTGGAAATTTTTGAGTTAAACTTGAGGTAGCTAATTTCTTAAGGAATTAATTAGAAATTGATTTTTGAAAAATAGTAAATGAATTTTAAAAAAATTAGAGAAAATATATTTTCATTATGGGACTATATTATGCTAAATCCCAGAAAAGAAATATTTTTGGGACTGATTTGGTATTTTCATGAAAATAGTTTAATTCTGAACATATGAGTTAAATATGTTATGTGAAGTAACAAAGTTGAAAATATGATTTTATGGCTAGAGAATCCTATATAGAGTATATGCATATTTTTTTGATGAGGATTTGATAATTGGTGATGATATCTTATGAGTATGGCATTTTTGAATGATTAAATGCATTATATATGTAAAGCGTAAACAATTGAGATAAATTGTTTATAAATTTAAGAAGTGATTAAAATATTGTTATAATATTAATGATATTAGATTATGAGATTATTAAGTGATTGATAACATGGGGATATTCTTGAATCTGGATAAATTATATTATAAATGTTTAATATTTATCATTTATCTCATTTGATTGATTCTTTATATCATTATCCTCATGTTTTATATTATGTTGAAAGTCATTTGGTGTGGCACGCGTGCGTAGATGGACTTGGTATGATTATGACGAGGATTGTTAGGTATAATCATGGTAGTAATTAAAAAATACACGATTATCTTTCGTACGTAAGTGCATGGATAATTTGGTGGTCGTGGATGGTCTTAATGAATACACGATTATCTTTTGCACGTAGTGCATGGATAATTTGTGGTCGTGATATCTTAATGAATACACGATTATCTTTGGTAGTAGTGCATGGATAATTTGTGGTCGTGATCTTAATGAATACACGATTATCTTTGGTAGTAGTGCATGGATAATTTGTGGTCGTGATCTTAATGAATACACGATTATCTTTGGTAGTAGTGCATGGATAATTTTGGTGGTCGTGATACTAATGAATATGGATAATTTGTGGTAATCTTAATGAATAATTATCGATTTCTTTGGTAGTAGTGTATTGATAGACTTGGTATGATTATGACCAAGGATTATTCGATGATATGGATTAATATAATTTGAGTCTCGTAGTGAAATATTAAAAACACGAATATCCTTGGCGTAGTGCATTGTGCATGGATAATTCGTTATTCGGTATAATCTTATTGAAAAGTATCCTTGGCGAGTCTTAGCATTATTGGTTTTTGGTTGTATTGTATATCTTTGTATATCTTTGCTATTGTAAGATGAATTGTTAATGAATATCTTTGGTCGGATTGCAAAAATGAATTTAATGTTTTCAACGATAAAGGTATTCAAGGTATCCTCACCTCTTTATCATACCGGTCGTACCCTAATTTCGAGGGGTGAAATTCCATAAGGAGGGAGATTGTGAGACCCATTTTATCAATAAAGATTTAAATTTTGTCGAAATAATTTTTAATAATATGGTGTGAATTTGAGATAATATTATAGTTGTGGGTAGTATTTATAAATTTTGCAAAGTATCAAGTGGTTATATTATATTTGATTGGTGGGGAATATTCGGTTTAGCGGGAATATTAAATACAACGGCTCAATCATTGGTGGACCCCACAAATGAATTATTGTCGGATTGAAAATGACAAAAATATTTTATTGAAATAACGGCGAAAGTTTTCTGGTGGATCTTGTTGAACTACTCGGTAGTAAAAAATGCGATGTCGTGTGGTTGCATAGTAAGCACGCGGTATTGATTATTGATGCTTATGTGAGAAGTCACTCGGTTTGATTCCATTATTGTCGATTAATAATATGAATTATTATAGCGATAATGACGTTTTGTTTTATTAGTATTATTAACGTAATAAAAGCGAAACATCTTTTATATAAAACAGAATACTTTATTAAAGTTATTACATAAATAGAATATATTATATTTTATTATGCATAGTAGTAGTGTTTTTGCGTAGTGTTTTGTATAGTGTTGCATAGTGTTTGCATAGTAAAATGTTTTTATATAAATAGAATATATGATATTTTATTTAAAAGATTTTGCTTTAAATATGAATAGTCAGATTAAGTAAATCAATCTGGATAGTTCATGGATTAATTACTATGCATTCTATTTTTCTATAAATAGAAGCTCATTCATTCCTTCATTATTTTCTTACGAATTCTTTGAAACTCTAGAGAGAAATTATAGAGAGAAAGCTATATAGAGAAAATCTATAGAGAGAAAGAAGAAGAAGAGATACGGTACTTCACTACTTTGATATCCGGTGTCTTTTTACGGTAAGGGATATTATTTGTTGTACGTAATGGGTGTTATTCTTTCTTATTCATGAAGAGAACTTACATTATTCCATTCATTATTATTACATTGGAATAACTTTTGTAAAAGTGGCATACCTATACATAACTTTTGTATCTGTGGCATACCTATATACTTGGTGAAATCCTTATATTATTCCATTCTTATTTATTACATTGGAATAACTTTGTATATCTGTGAATCCCTATACTTGGTGATCTTCTTACATTATTCCATTCTTTATTATTACATTTGGAATATCACATGCATGTGTTTTACAGGACTGGTTCCATTGTTTATTATTCGCATTTATTATTACATTGGAATATCACATACATGTGTTTTACAGGATATGGTTCCATTGTTTATTATTATTGACATTTATTATTACATTGGATCATCACTGTCGGTGTGAATTTCACGACTGGTTAGTTATTATTATTATTACATTGGAATAACACATACATCTAATCCGCATGCGTGGTGATTTCTTTTGTTATTCCATTCTTTATTATACCCGGTTGGTTAAAACTTTGACTTCTTATACTCCATGAAATTAGTAGAATATCCTTGATATTTGCGTTTCATCGATATCTTTTCATGGAAATATTCTTACGATCATTCTTGAATTTTACTCTACAAAGCGATATCTTGTTGACAATTTGGGCGTTAATAATTCTGGATAAAATAATTCTTGAACTTGTTTTATTGAATTATTATGTCATTGTCATCATCCTCATGATATATTATGTTATCTTTTGGCTTACGTGCATAGATGAACTTAGTATGATTATGACCGGGGATCATTCGGTATAATCATGGCTTGATATAAATGATGTGATAAAAGTCCTCGATTGGTGGCTGTAATGCGATGATGGATAGTTTTTGGTATGATTATGACGGGGGTGATTCGGTATAGTCATGACCATTGATAATTTGATGAAAATCCTTGGCCGTAGTAATGCGGGGATGATTAGATATTGTGGTTTATTCATTAAAGCTGAGTCTTAGTGATAAAAATTGATGAAAACCTTTTAAAACCTAAAAGATAGTAGACTTTATTTTCTACTTGACTCTTTTAATGGATTGCATATTTCATTGCTGATTAAAGCTGGTTGTCTATTGTATTTTATCGGTTTAACATTGTTGAAGACTAATGATAATTTATTACGCATTATCTTAGTCATAATATTTCTTCTTGGGCTAGTTGAGCTCACCCTTTCTTTCCTTTATTCTCTTGAAATGAGAACATAAATTTGGGACGAGTCGGGGAGCGGAGTAATGGTCGAGGAGGATAGCATTAGTAGTCCTCACTATTACGTGAAATAGTGTGATAATAGTTGTAATGAGGACTCCTTTTGAGTTTGTATAATATCTAGTAGACAATATTTGTATTCAAACTCACGGTTTATGTAAGTATTATACTGAGCAGTTATATTAGTAAGTTGTATTTGAATTTATGTACCATGTAAGTGGCGACCCAAGATGGGTGGCGTATACCTAATTTTTGGAGGCGTCATGAAATAACAATTCCTATAATAAATTGATTATATTAATATTCAAGTGAAAGAAATTACAATATACAGCTCAATTAATTATTATAATAAGAATATAAAGATTAACTTTTTAATTCAATGAATATATATATATATATATATATATATATATATATCTAACAAAATACAAAAGATTTTGAATTTTTTTTTCGGTCGATAAATCATTGGGGTAGTCAAAGTTTGAAATAAATTCAATTAATCCATGTAAGTGTTGAGGCATGAGACATACTAGTATGTAAGACCTCAAATTTTTTTAAATAAAAGGAATTTCCTTTATTTATTATTTTGAAATAGTAAGGGTTGATTTGATTAATGTGGATAGTTAAGGGTTAAATCATGAAATATTTCAAAATAAGCAAGTGGTTATAAAATATTCATTATTGTCGGGGAATATTCGTTTGGTCGTGGAATATTAAATCTTTGTCGGGAATATTAAATGCGATGGTAGTTGACCATGTGTGGGCCCCATGTGAAAGCGATTGGATGAAGAAAGCGACAAATATAAGTTGTTTTTAAATAATGGCGTAGTTATTCTGATTATCTTGTTGGAATACCGGTGGTTTAAAACACACTAATCTGGCGTTGTTGAGCGAGTAGCTGCGGTATTGCACCAATTATTGATTCTTACGTGAAGGCACTACTCGATAATGGTTACGGTAATTCTTATTCGATATTTTATTGAGTTAATAATTCTTTGCGTTGATATTTTATATTCTTTGTTGTTTGATAATTGTCATTTACGGTATTTTTCATTATCGAAGCAATAATTCATATTATACGAATAATATTATTAGATAACATTATTGGCAATGTCTAGAAAGTTACATCTAAGGAGAGGTTTGGTCACCTAATTGCGGCGTAGGAAGAAGAAATTCTTATTGGAAAGCCCCTCTTTCACAGGCTGCACGGTTGTCGATATTGTGATTACGTAATATTATTTGTGAATAATTAATTATTGATTTATATGATGAGGAAAATATTGATTTTATGTGGATATAGATGGAGAAAATTTTTAAAATGACAATTGTTGAAAATTAATATTTTATCTTTTACGATAAAATAATTCATTTAAATATATTATTTTAATAATATATTAATGGTGATATTTTTACAACGAATGTGGGATATATGAGTATCTGAGGAGGAAGAAGTATATTTTGTTGCAATAAATGTTTAAAACATGTTAAACATGTCGGTGGACCCCATTTATTGGTGAAATTTGATTATAGCTTTGTAAAAAAATCGCTTGGTTTGTGGATTTCGGTCAATTTTTATTTGGAATTTGGAAAAACTTTCTTACTGCAAAGTTGTAGAGAATTGAATTTCCTATAAAAACTAGCGAGATTGAATTTTTACGATGAAAGGGCTATTTATTATGAATTATTGAAGTTCGAAGCTCAAAATAATTGATTTTTGTAAGTTTTAATTATTTATTTTATGAAAAACGTTTTTTATCATTTCTTTCTAGAAGGTTGGCATGTGGGAAATGTTGGGATCTGATTTCCAAAGAGGCTTAGGAAATTTATTAATATATATATTTTATTAAATTTTCTGCTTTGGTGTTCTAAGCATTTTTCTATAAATAGGGTCTTAGGTTAGAATTGAAAATCACACGAAGCTGAAGTTTTTTCTCTCTATATTATCGGCGTATTCTTGTGAGTATTTTGAGTATACTTTGAGTATTCTTTACTCTGGTGCAAGTCAGTCATGCTTTATATCGGTGTTTAAATTTAGAAATCTTGATCTTTCGAGGTAAGGGATATTATTTTTTTTTCGTAATGATATTATTTCTTCAATATCATTATCTTTGAAATATTGATCTGAAGTTTTTATCAAATTTGGAACTTTTTTTTTCATATTCGGGGTTCTTATTCATGGGTTCTTATTCATGAGTTCTTATTCACGAGTTCTTATTCATGAGATTCTTATTCACGAGATTCTTATTCACGAGTACTATTAAGTAAGCGTGAAGATGTTTTTGTGGAATTTCTATCTTTTGGTGTGTGGAGATTCTTATTCACGTGATATCGGCACTTATTCACGTATCTGACCTTATTCACGTATCTGGTCTTATTCATAGAAAAATAAAATTTTTTCTTTTTCGTCAAAATATCTATTACGGATACTAAGCTTTGATTGTATCCGTGTTTTGATCATTCTTGAATTTTACACCACTATGATTATTTTTGAGGTATTTTTGGGCGTGGATAAAACCAAATACGAATCCTTAATCCTTAATCCTTGTCATTTTGTTTCCTTTGGATTCGTTTCTTTTAAAAAAAATATTTTCATCATCCTCGGTCTTAAATGATGATATTATGGAATATCTGGAATACCGTAGTCAAAGATGAATGATTTCTTAAGAATATCTTTGGCTGTAGTGCAAAGATGAATGATTTCTGAAGAATATCTTTGGCCGTAGTGCAAAGATGAGCAGTGTTTAAATGAACATGACGGTGATGAATATCTTTGGCTGTAGTGCAAAGATGAATATTTGATTCAGATGTATATTGATTGATGTTACGAGGGATAAAAGATGAGCGATGAACTTTTTTAAATTCATACATAGAAGATAGTAGTTTGCATTCTCTACTTAACTCTTCTAATGAATTATTATTTCATTGCGAATATTGATTTAAAATTTGTTGTCTATTGTATTCTATTATATTTTTCCTGTTGAAGACTAACGATAATTTGTTGTATATTATCTTAGTCGTAATATTCTTTCTTGAGCTAGTTGAGCTCACCCTTTTCCTTTTTGTTCCATTTTTTCTCGGGAGGCGAGAATATAGCGATGCAGTCGGGGTATGGAATGAAGGTTTTAGAAAGGATTGTTTAGTAGTCCTCACCATTTTTGTAAAATAATGTATCGATAAATGTGATGAGGATTTATTTGAGTATAGATATTATGCAGAAGATAATATTTGTATTCAAACTCACAGTTTCTTGTTGTAATAATAAAGTTGTAGTTGTTTTTACGTACCATGTATTGACAACTCGAATAGGTGATGTATACCTATTTTGGGGGCGTCGCGGTTGGTATCGAGCTTAGGGATATGATCTCTGGCGGAGATCGGGGAATAGAACTAGGAGAGAGGCAGAGTAAATCCTTCGCTAGTGTGTCCTACTAAGCTTATTTGTTAGTTAGTCGAGTATATAGGGATATTATGTGATATATTGATTTCCTTAATTAACCCTTGTTTTATGGCGGTATTTGAGAATGTCATTGAGAATATTAACAATGGAAATGAGGCCAGTGGAGATGCTGTACTCACCAGCGAGGAGAGCGTCTGTGAAAGTGGCAATGTTCCTCTGTGAACAACACCATTGAAGCGAGATGATGAGCGAGGGGATGTTTAGAAGTTTTTGCGATTCATGCAAAAATCGAGACGAGGAGACTTCGTGTTCAAAATCTGAGGAGAAATGATAGCAATTCACGGGTTGTCCTGACCATGCGATTCGAAAAAGTTGGGACCACGAATTTAAGGAAAGCGGATCCGATCATGGCGGAAACATGGGTCAAACAAATTACCAAGATATTCGATGTCTTGGGATGCGCGGAGGAACGAAGGTTCCATTCGCCACCTTTATGTTATGTTAGTGGCGGCGGACTCTTGGTGGGAGTGCGTGAAGCGTACCATCGGCCGCTTTTCGGCATGTCTTGGGAAGCGTTTGAAGCTATTTAATGACAAATACTTTCACGAAAGTGTTACGTCGTATGAAGGAAGTGGAGTTCATGATTGGAACAAAACAACGTGGCGGTGTCTCGATGCGAGGCAAAGTTTGCGAGTTATCGAGTTTGCACCTCATTTGGTGGAGAATGAGAGCGTATGTGCGGATGTTTCTTAGAGGTTTGAAACGGCGTCGTCGATATCTCATTTCTCGTAAATTTTCTCTTTATTCGGATGTTGTAAGCGAGGGCTCAATTATTAGGCGAGATACTTGAGTACGGTCAATTGAGGACCACAACCGAGGATCGTACGAGAGATAGCGATCAGCGAATAATGATAACCGGCGGAGAAAAGCGAACGGACAAAAATGGTAACCACTACTGGTGGTAATCATAGCCGTGAAAATAGAAGAAGCGAGTCGGGAGGAGATTTTAAAAAGAGGAGATTTAACAACGACCGTATGAAGGCAGCGGTGCGGTGACAAGCTGGTTCTAAGGAGGAGAAACGACCACCGGTCATATCTTACAAATCACGGAAAAGAGGACATATCGGTCAAAGCGCCTAGCGATTCAAGGTATGCTATAATTGTGGAAAGGAAGGACATATCGCTCGAGATTATGCGATGGCGAAACCTAGTTAGTGAGGGACGGTGACTCGAAAAACTATCCCGAGAAAAGTCAAAAGTCAGCGATTAAGGAAAGGCGTTTGTTGTATTTGGTCATAATCGAGGAACAAGCGAGGTGATCACGGGTAAGCTATTTATAAATTCTTGCGAAGTTTATACCTTACTTGATCTGGGTGCTACCCATTCATTTATCTCTCTGCATGTGCTCAAGCGTTTAAACTTGACTCAGGAGAAATTAGACTTTGACCTATCTGTGGAAACTCCGTTAGGAGAAACTTTCATCACATCCTTTGTTTATAAATCTTGTTTGATTGAGTTGGCACCATTACCTTACACATTGACCTTATCTCTTTAAAGATACTTGCTTTTGATGTGATTTTAGGGATTGATTGGTTAACTACTCATCATGCCAAAATTGATTGTTTTCGTAAGGTTGTTAGTTTTCATATTCCTAACTTGACTTTGTTATGCAATTCAAACAACTAAACCATTAAAATCAATCTTTTATCATATCTAATCATAAAGCTATTCGTTTATTAAAAAGCGGATGTCAAAGCTTTCTTAGCCCATGTTATGGATTTGAATAAAGACCGTCAAATTTGAATAATATTCTGTTGTTATTGACTTTCTGGCGTATTTCGAAGAACTTCCGGTCTACCCCGAGCGTGAAGTTGAATTCTTTATTGATCTTGAACACGGTACAAAGCCCATTTCTAAAACCCCATATCGAATGGCTCTATTGAACTTGAGGAGTTAAAGGTCAACTCTGAGGAATTGTTGGACATCGGTTTCATTAAATCTAGTACATCTCCTTGGGGTGCTCTGTTTTATTTGTAAAGAAGAAAAAGGCGGGAGTATCGACTTTGTATTGACTATCGGGAATTGAACCATGTCACCATCGAGAATAGGTATCCTCTACCTCGTATTGATGACTTGTTTGACCGATTCTGAGGGCACAATTCTTTTCAAAAATCGATCTTAGATTACGGATATCATCGGTGAAGATTAGGCGAGGATATTCAAAAGCGCCTTGAGAACTCGGTATGGGCATTATGAATTCTTAGTCATGTCTTTCGGACTAACTAATGCTCCTATGACTTTCATGGATATGATGAATCGAGTATTGAGGAATATTTGGATCGATTCGTTGTTGTCTTTATTGATGACATCCTTATATATTCAAAAGTCGTGAAGATCATGAGCACCATTTGAAATTTGGTACTCGAAAAACCGTGAAAACCAACTATATGCCAAATTGAAGAAATGCGAGTTACGGCGAGGAAGTAGCATTCCTTGGGCGCGTGGTGTCGAAACATGGAGTATCTGTTGATCGTGAAGATTGAAGCAATACAAAGTTAGAACAATGCAAAGTCGGTGGTGAAATCACGTAGCTTTTTGGGCTTAATTTGGTTATTATCGGAGATTCGTGGAAGGGTTTTCTCGAATCGCTACTCCATTAACTTCGGCTAACTTCGGAAGGATACAAAATTCGTTTGGAAGCGAAGAATGCGAGAAAAGTTTCAAGAGCTTAAGAGGAGACTTATTTATTTTGTTCTAACAATACCATCTGGTTCGGATGGATTTGTTATCTCTGATGATGCTTGAGGCAAAGGGTTAGGATGTGTTCTCATGCAGCGTGGGAAAGTCATAGCTTTATGCCTCGCGACAACTTAAAAAGAGTATGAGAGGAATTATCCTACTCGTGATCTAGAGTTAGCGTGATCGTTTTCGCGCTAAAGATATGGAGGCACTTATCTATATGGGGAGAAAGTGGAGATATATTAGGACCATAAAAGCCTTAAATATTTCTTCACTCAAAAAAAGAACTCGACATGCGGCGGTGACGTTGGCTCGAGCTATTGAAGACTACGACCACACTATTGATACCATCACGGTAAAAGCGAGCGTGGTAGGTGGCGCGTTGAGTAGAAGATCATATGCGAGGAGCGAGTGCGATGATGTCAAGTATATCGCATAGAACCCGACTTTAATAGAAAAAGTTAAGGTTGCTCGAGCCAGCAGGCCGGAGGTGATCGTATGAAGAAGAAAATCTGAAGGAGCTATTAGGAGCGAGAATTGATGAAGAAGGAATACTTGAGTCCACTCTAGACTTTGTGTTCTAACGACTACGATTTGAAGTACAAGATTATGATGGAGGCTTTGATATCGCCATTTGCAATCCATCTGGAAGTACTAAAATGTATCGTGATCTTGACATACATTTTGGTGGAACAATATGAAGAGAGAGATTGCAAAGTTTATCTCGATGTGTTTAACTTTGCCGGCGTGTAAAGGCGGAGCATCTTGTACCTAAGGGTCCGTTGCAACCACTTGAGATTAGGAATGGAAGTGGGAACACATTACTATGGATTTAGATTACGGGTCTTCCTACGGTTTCTCAAGGCATCAATCTTATTTGGGTTATTGTTGATAGATTAACCAAGTCTGCTCATTTCTTGCCGATCTGGGAGACTTATTCCCTTGAGCGTCTTGCTAGTATATGCGTGAATGAGATTGTGAGGTTGCATGGCATGCACTGTATCCATAGTTTTGGATCGTGACCCAAGATTCACTTCAAGATTTTGGGTTAGCTTGCAAAAAGCTATGAGCGCGGATTTGCGATTTAGTTACGCATACCATCCCCAAGCGGACGGATGATCGAGAGAGGACTATTCAAACTCTTGAAGATTTATTAAGACTACGTGTCCTAGACTTCAAGGGTAGTTGGGATAAGTATTTACCATTGGTGGAATTCTCCTACAACAACAGTTATCGAGGCAAGTATAGGTGTGGCTCCATTGAAGCATTATATGGGCCGAAAATGTCGTTCTCGATATGTTGGGATGAGGTGGGTGAAGCTGACATTGTTGGGACCCGAGGAGTTAATGCGTATATGACTACGAAAAGATCAAATGATTCGACAGCGTATACAAAGCGGCACAAGATCGACAAAAAGAGTTATGCGGATCTTCATCGAAAGGGCGTGGAATTTAATGTAGGGGATCATGTATTGTTGCGAGTTGCTCCGTGGAAAGGGAGTTACAAGATTTGGGAAGAGGAAAGCTCGATCCACGATTTATTGGTCCATTTCAAATTCTTGGCCAGAGAGTAGGAAATGTAGCCTATAGACTTGCGTTACCTCAAAGTATGTCTCGTGTTCATAATGTGTTTCACATATCGTACTTTCGTAAATATGTGAAAGACCCGAACCACGTTATTGAGTTAGAAGCCAGGACGAGATAGTAGAAGACTTAGCGTATGAGGAGGTACTGTCAAGATCTTGGATAGGAAGGAGCATGTCCCTACTGTATGAAAGGTCATACCACAAGTTAAAGTTTTGTGGAGGAATCATCTTTATAGAGAAATGACACAGGAATTGGAAGCGGAAATGAAAGCGAGGTATCCTCACCTTTTGAAACACCGAGTCGTCGTCAATTCGAGGGTGAAATTTCATAAGGAGGGGAGGTTGTAAGACCCCAAAATTTTTAAATAAAAAGGAATTTCCTTTATTTATTATTTTGAAATAGTAAGGGTTGATTTGATTAATGTGGATAGTTAAGGGTTAAATCGCAAATATTTTGAAATAAGCAGTGGTTATAAAATATTCATTATTATTCGGGGAATATTAGTTTGGTGCGTGGAATATTAAATCTTTGTGAGAATATTTAATGCATGCTGACAGTATGACGATGTGTAGAGCCCATAATGGAAAGCGATTGGATGAAGAAAAGCGACAAATATAAGTTGGTTTAAAAATAAGCGGGCGTGGTTATTCACAGATAATTATCTTGTTAAAATACCGGTGGTTAAAACACACGATGTCTGGCGTTGTTGACGCGATGGCTGCAGTATTGCACCAATTATTGATTCTACGTGAAGGCCTTTACTCGATAATGGTTCTGATAATTCTCATTACGTATTTTATTGAGTTAATAATTCTTTGCGTTGATATTTTATATTAACATTTTTTGATAATTGTCATTACGCGTATTTTTCATTATCGAAGCAATAATTCATATTATCTGAATAATATTATTAGATAACATTATTGGCAATGTCTAGAAAGTTACATCTAAGGAGAGGTTTGGTCACCTAATTGCGCCCGGATGAAGAAGAAATTCTTATTGGAAAGCCCTCTTCTGAGGAGCGCACGGTTGTCGATATTGTGATTTCGTAATATTATTTGTGAATAATTAATTATTGATTTATGATGATGAGGAAAATATTGATTTTAGTGGATATAGATGGAGAAAATTTTTAAAATGACAATTGTTGAAAATTAATATTTTATCTTTTACGATAAAATAATTCATTTAAATATATTATTTTAATAATATAATAATGGTGATATTTTTTACAACGAATGTGGGATATATGAGTATCTGAGGAGGAAGAGTATTTTGTTGCAATAAATGTTTAAAACATGTTAAACATGTCGGTGGACCCCATTTATTGTTGAAATTTGATTATAGCTTTTGTAAAATCGCTTGTTTGTGGATTTTGGTCAATTTTTATTTGGAATTTGGAAAAACTTTCTTCTGCAAAGTTGTAGAAAATGAATTTCCTATAAAAACTCACGAGATTGAATTTTCTGATGAAAGGGCTATTTATTATGAATTATTGAAGTTTCCAAAGCTCAAGAAATAATTGATTTTTGTAAGTTTTAATTATTTATTTTATGAAAAACGTTTTTATCATTTCTTTCTAGAAGGTTGGCATGTGGGAAATGTTGGGATCTGATTTCCAAAGAGGCGTATGAAATTTATTAATAATAATATATTTTATTAAATTTTACGCTTTAATTATTCAAGCATTTTTCTATAAATAGGGTCTTAGGTTAGAATTGAAAATCACACCTTTAGAAGCTGAAGTTTTTTCTCTCTCTATATTATCGGCGTATTCTTGTAGTATTTTGAGTATACTTTGTAGTATTGCTATATCCGATATTTCAACCAAAGTCAAGTCATAGCTTTATATCAGGTTTTTTTTGAATTTTAGAATATCTTGATCTTTCGAGGTGGATATTATTTTTTTATTCGTAATGATATTATTTCTTCAATATCATTATCTTTGAAATATTGATATGACAATTTTTTTATCAAATTTGGAACTTACGAATCACGTGGGTAGATTATTGGTATGATCGTGACTATGGGTTCTCTTTGGCGATGGCAAAAGATGAATTATTATTGGTATGATCATGACCATTGAATTTATAATTGAATATCTTTAGCTTAAGTGCAAGGTGAATAATCGATCAACATGGTTATAATTATTGTTTATATAAATTCGAAATGATTATGTATTTCTTGAGATATTAATATCTTTGGCACATAAAGCAAAGATGATTTGTTATTGAATATCTTTGGCTTATAGCAAAGATATTGGTTATTGAATATCTTTGGCGATGGTGCAAAGATGAATTATTGATGAATATCTTTGGCCCGTAGTGCAAAGATGAATTTATTAGTATGATTATGAGCGAAGGGCTGTGATTTGGTATAACCATGATCTTTGATGTTTTAGGTAAAGAAAGACGATGAAAATTATCTTCGCCCTGAATGCGAAAAGGAATTTAGAACTACAATTATGATTATGAGTTATTCACATGATTGTGGACAGGAACCGTTGATTGATGTTACAGGGTTAAAACATTGTTGGTGGACTTTTAACATGGAGAAGATAATAGACTTTATGGTCTATTTGACTCTTCTAATGGATTGCTCATTCCGCTACAACTATGGTTGAAAAGTTTTATCATCTACCATATGTTCTAAATCTCTGATTTATTACTGATGAAGGCTATTGAAAATTTCATTATCTTTAGTCATGATATTCTTTAACCCTTATGTTTCACAATTCCTTTCTGGTAATAAGAGTGTAGCTGGGTCGAGCGGGGGTAACAGGGGAATAGAACGATGGTCTCTAGCTGTGGAGGTTTTCTCTAAACAGTATAGAAAAGTGTGTTGTATTTTATACATCATTTAGTAGTTATATTGGTGAACCAAATAGGGTGAGGCGAACCCAACGTTGGAAGGGTGTTTTGCCACTATCATACAAGATGTCTAATGACATGCGACTTCGTGTTATCATAAGACAAGGTTGTGCACATCCACTTGCTGAGTATATCTACAAGCACTACCTATATGATCTTGGAGTTTGGTTGAAGTATAATTCTCAATTAGAGACGGTGGAGATAATGATATGTCAAGAGAAGACTCACCATTGAAAAGAATATGATAGTAATTATGATGCCCCAATGTGACAACCCCAAAATAGGTCCATTCCATCCAACCCATTCTGAGTCGCCAAATACATGGTACAGAAACAACTACAACTTTATTACTACAATTGTCGTGCAAAATATAACAATATATATACTGTGAGTTTTAATACCAACTATGACTCATGTCCCAACTATGGACAACACCTCACAGTGATACCTTACATAAAGGTATAGTAGAAAACTGTTTTAGAAATTATAATCTTTGGAAAGAGCTCAAGGAAACCTTCGTACATGGGAGGCCATGCGTCTAGGTTATGATAGATATCATATGGCCACAGAATTATCCTTGGTTGACCCAATAGACCCCAAAGAAAAAGCGAGAAGATTACTATCATATTCTTGCGCAATGGTGAGTCTTCTCTTGACATATCATTATCTCCATTGTCTCTAATTGGGTATTATACTCCAAACAAACACCAAGATTATATAGGTAGTGCTTGTAAATATACTCAAAGAAGTGGATGAGCACATCCGCGTCTTATGATGACTCGAGGTTGTATGTCATTAGACATCTTGTATGATAGTGACAAAATACCCTTCCAAAGTTGGGTTCACCTCACCTATTTAGGGAGAACTCAAATGACTATAGAACAGATTCTATTCCCTTATTATTCTTTCGACCAAATTTACACTCTTATTACCTGAAAGGAAATGTGAAGCAAAAGGGTGAGCACAACTAGCTCAGTAAAGAATATTATGACTAAGATAATTACATTATCAATAGACTTCATCAGTAATAAATCAGAGATTTATGGTAGATGATAAAACTTTTCAACCATAGTTGCAGCGGAACGAGCAATCCATTAGAAGAGTCAAATAGACCATAAAATCTATTATCTTCTCCATGTTTAAAGTCCACCAACAATGTTTTATCCTTGTAACATCAATCAAAAATTCATGTCCACAATCACATGAATCACTCATAATCATATTTATGGTTCCAAATTCCTTTTCTCATTCAGAACGAAGATAATTTTCATCATCTGTCTTTACCTGAAACATCAAAGATCATGGTTATACCAAATCACAGTTCCTGTTCATAATCATACTAATAAATTCATCTTTGCACTACGGCCAAAGATATTCAACAACAGGTCATCTTTGCACTACTGGCTAAAGATATTCAACAATGAGTCATCTTTGCACTCTGGACAAAAAATATTAATATCTCAAAGAAATATATAATCATTTCGTAATTTATATAAACAATAATTATAACCATGTTGATCAATTCACCTTTGCACTTAAGCTAAAGATATTCAATTATAAATTCAATGGTCATGATCATATCGACCACAATTCAACTTTTCACCACCGGCCAAAGAGAACCCTAGTCATGATCATACCAATAATCTACCCATCTTTACACTCGGTGAAAGAGAATTTCAACATCGGGGTTATAAAATGTTATATATGATAATAAAATCAATATAATCAATATATAATTTTAATCTCCAGGGTAATATTCATAAATCAACTATAATTTGGTTAGAAAAAGAAACCAATTTTGTAGTGAATAGTACTCGTAAATAGTAACTCGTGAATAGTAACTCATGAATAGTAACCCGTCGTGAATAGTTTCTCATGAATAGTAAATCGTGAATAGTAACTCATGAATAGTAACTCCGACATGAAAAGTTCCAAATTTGATAAAAATTTCCAACCAATATTTCGGCATAATGATATTGAAGAAATAATATTACTTTCGAATAAAATAACATCCCTTACTATCCTTTACCTCAAAGAAGCGAAGATTTATTTGGAATAACATTTGAAACGAACTAATGCAACCGTATAGAAACACTCAAGATATCAAAATACTCACAAGAATCCACTCGATAATATAGAGAGAGAAATAGAGAGAAAATTTCAGTTTCTGGTGTGATTTTCAATTCTAACCTAAGTACCTATTTATAGAAAATTGCTTAGAACACCAAAGCAGAAAATTTAATAAAATATTAATATTATTTATTAAATTTCTTACGCACATCAAAGACATCTAAATTCAGCATCTAATAATTACAAAAAGAAAAAAAATGTTTTTGTTATTAAAAATAATTAAAACTTTCAAAAATTAATTATTTCGGAACTACGGAACTTCAATAATTCATAATTAAAAGCCCTTTTATCAGAAAATTCGAATCTCACGACTTTTTATAGGAAATTCAATTCTCTACAACTTTGCAGAAGAAAGTTTTTCCAAATTCCAAATAAAATTTGACCGAAATCCACATACGGACGATTTTACAAGCTATAATCAAATTTCAGTCAAGAAATGGGGTCCACCGACACACAAAACATGTGTTAATCATTTAATACAACAAAAATACTCTTCCTCCTCATATACTCATATATCACACATTCATTGTAAAAATATCATCATTATTATATTATAATAATATAATAAAATATTATTTTATCAGAAAAGATAAAATATCAATTTTTAACAATTGTCACTTTTAAAATTTTCTCCATCTATATCCGCATAAAATCAATATTTTCCTCATCATATAAATGATTAATTAATTATTCACAAATAATATTACAGAAATCATAAGATCGGCAACCAGTAGTTCCTAGAGAAAGAGAGGGCTTCCAATAAGAATTTCTCCCTTCTTTGGGCGCAATTAGGTGACCAAACCTCTCCTTAAGACGTAACTTTCTAGACATTGCCAATAATGTTTTCTAATAATATTATTCGGATAATATGAATTATTCGCTTCGATAATGGAAAATAATTGTGTAGTGACAATTATTAAAACAACAGTAATATAAAATATCAACGCAACAATTATTGAATCAATAAAAAATCTTTGAGCAATAATTATCGTAATAATTATTGAGTAAGTGCCTTCACGTAAGAATCAATAATTGGTGCAATACCGGGTGCTATCTTGTCTGAACAACGCCAGACATTATATTTTTAACCAAGGGTATTCAACGTTGTTAACGGTAACAACTACGCCGTTATTTATAAAAACTCCCTTTTGTCGTTTTCTTCATTCGACAGTTATTCTGTTATGGGGCCCACCAATGGTCGCTTGTGTATTTAATTTAATATTCTCGACGGAAAGAATATTCCACGACCAAACGAATATTCCCCGATAGAAATGAGTATTTTATAACCACTTGCATATTTTGAAAAAAATTCATATATCACCCTTAACTTTAACTTTTATCAATTTAACCATTTCTTTGAATAGTAATTATAAGAAAAATTGAATACTTTTATTTCATAAAGTTAAAGGGTCTTACACCCAAAATAGTATACATCACCTATTCTCGAAGTAAATGCCAAATACATGGTACGTAATACAAAAACAACTTAATTATACAACCGTGTAAGTAAAAATGCGATTAAAACATAAGTCGTGAGTTTTAATACAAATATTGTAAATGCAGACAATATTCAAACTCAAATTCAATATTATTACATTTATTTTCCACTATTTCCTTTGAATAGTGAGGACTACTAATGATATCATTCGGTCCGTCACTCCGCTCCCCGACTAGTTCTCGCCACGTTCTCATTTCATGAAGAGAACAATAAAAGTAAAAGGTGAGCTCAACTAGCCCAAAGAGGAAATATTATGACTAAGATAATGCGAATATATTATCGTTAGCCTTCAACAAAGTGTTAATCGATACAATATAACAATCATCAAGTTTAAGCTGCAATGGAACAAGCGAGACCATTAAAAGAGTCAAGTAGAGAATAAAACTACTATCTTTTATGATTTAAAAGGTTTTCATCACTTTTATCATTTGGGACTTAGCTTAATAAATAATCCACATCATCGAATCACCCCCGCACTATGGCCAAGGATATTCTTTTAGTATCAATGCACCATAATTATCAATGCACTACGGGCCAAGAATATTTGTGTATTCAATAATGGTCATGATCATGCCAACAATCGTCCATCAATGCACTACGGGCCAATGAGGACTTTTACCACATCATTTGTAACATTACTACCATGATTACAATCAATAATCCACGGTCATAATCATACCAAGTCCATCTATGCACTATAGGCCACAGATGACTTTCAACAAAATATAAACATGAGAATGATGACAATGATATAAGAATTCAATAAAACAATTTCAAGAATTATTTTATCCAGAACTAATAACGTCCAAATTGTCAACATGATAATCTTGCTTTGTAGAGTAAAGTTCAAGAATGCTCGGAAGAATATTTCCATGAAAAGATCTTTGGATGAAGCTTAAATATCAAGGATATTCTACTAATTTCATGGAGTATAGAAGTCAAAACTTTAACCAACCGAGTATAATAAGGAATGGAATAACAAAAGAAATCACCGGGCATGCGATAGACCACACACGCAGTTATTCCAAAGAATAATAAATAACGGAATCAGTCCCACAGAAAACGCATGCATGTGATATTCTAATGAGAATAATAAAGGCGGAATCAGTCCGGCAAAAAAAGCGCATGTGAGGATATTTCCAATGTAATAATAAAGACGGAATCGGTCCCGGCAGAACGCATGCATGTGATATTCCAACAAAATAATAATGACGGAACCAGTCCCAGCGTAGAAACCATGTGAATGAGGATGTTCCAATGAATGATAAAGAATGGAACAAATGTAAGAATTTCACCAAGTATAGGGTAGCTCACAGATCTGAAAGTTATTCTAATGTAATAATAAAGAATTGAATAATGTAAGTTCTCTTCATAGATAAGAAAGAAATAATACTCCCTACCTTTAGAAAAACTGGATCTTTGGAATAGTGAGGTAGCAGAATTTCTTCTTCTTTCTATAATTTCACTCTATAATAATCGCTCTAAAGCTTTTGTGAATTGGTGAGAAATGAAGGAAGAATGAGCTTCTATTTATAGAAAAATATAGTTTCGATAATTGCACGTTTTGGGGCTCGAAAAATTTCAGTACAATACCTCCAAATTTTCCTTTATTTTTAATTTAGTCATGGAAGTATTATCAAACTTGCATCATCTCCCCTAATAGTAAATAATGTGATTCAATAGTAAATTATGTGAATCAATAGTTCTAGACATGTGAAAATACGAATTACAGTATAGTACCTCCATCTATACCTCCATTTTTAACTTAGTCATGCAAGTATTATCAATCTTGCACCAACTCCCTTAATAGTAACAAGAATGTGAAACAATAGTATACACATGTGAACAAATAGTTATAATCATGTGAAATAATAGCAATCAATTTCTCATTTACCCGGTTAAATACCCGATTGGTCAATATAACCTCCTGACATCAATTATTATCGAAATAATTATCGATTTTCACTAACACAAATAATTCCAACAAAATGAAACCATTTTAATCAAAAATATAAATTTTGAAATTTCAAAGTTTGACTTTTCCCAAAAAAGTCAACTGTTGACTTTTTAACCAAATAGTGAATTCCGAAAAATTTTGTGTTTATAGATTATTTTTACTAATTTCATCATTCTGGAATCAAATATCACGTCCGCGTCTCCAAATTCAACTCCAAACACAACTTCAATTTTAATAACATTCATCATTAATATTATAACTCACAATATTCATCATTAATCAAATTAATAATATGAGAGATATGATACATCAATTACCGTAGCAATAATTGAGTATAACTGAGTGACTTCTCACGTAAGCATCAATAATCAATCTGGTGCTACTCTACGCAACCCACGCAGTATTCAGTATTTTTACTAGGGTAGTTCAACAGATTAACAGTAAAACTTCCGCCGTTATTTTCATAAAGTATTTTTGTCGTTTTCTCAATCCAAACTAATAATTCCGCGTTGTGGGGTCCACTAATGATTGTGCCATTATACGAATATTCCCTGTTAAAACGAATATTTCCGCCTAATGAATATTATATAACAACTTACGACTTTTGTAAAATTTGTAAATATTACCCACAACTATAATGATATATCAAATCCACACCATAATATTCAAAATATATTTCGAGAAAATTTAATCTTTATTCATAAAGTTGGGGTCTCCAATATCGAATTCTACGTCCTTTCGATGAAGATCAACATAACTCTTTTGTCGATCTTGTGAGGTTTTTATACGTTATTCGGATCATTTGAATCTTTTTCGTAGTCATACGCATTTAACTCGGGTCCCAACAACGTTCTTCACCCACCTCATCCCAAAGATAATCTTGGAAGCGACACCCTTTTACTTTTATTGTTCTCTTGCCTCGAATTGAGCTATGCCAATACTTGCTTGATAACTGTTGTTATAGGAAAACTCCACCAATGGTAAGAACTTGTCCCAACTTCCCTTGAAGTCAAGGACACAGAGTCTTAATAGATCTTCAAGAGTTTGAATCGTCCCTCTCCATTCGCTCATTCGTCTGTCTCGGGATGATACGCTGAAGCTAAATCATAAATCCGTGCCCATAGCTTTTTGCAAACTAACCCAAAATCTTGAAGTGAATCTTGGGTCTCGATCAGAAACTATAGATACTGGCATACCATGCAATCTTACAACCTTGTTTATGTACATACGAGCAAGACGTTCAAGTTTATAAGTTTCTCGTATTGGTAAGAAGTGAGCAGACTTGGTCAATCTATCAACAATGACCCAAATCGCATATATGCCTTGAGAAACTTTGGGAAGACCGGTAACAAAATACATTGTAATGTGCTCCCACTTCCATTCTGGAATTTCAAGTGGATGCAATGGACCTTTTGGTACTTGATGCTCCGCTTTAACTCGTTGACAAATTAGACACCTTGAGATAAATAATAGCTTATCTCTCTCTTCATATTGCTCCACCAAAATGTATGTACGAAGATCACGATACATTTTGGTACTCCCAGGATGGATTGCAAACGGTGTGTTGTGCGCCTCCATCGTGATTTTATACTTTAAATCAGGGTCGTTAGGAACACAAAGTCTGGAGTTGACTCGAAGTATTCATTCTTCATCGATTCTTGCTACCGGCATAGCACCTTCTTACACTTTCTTCCTGATACGCATTAGCTCTGGATCTGTAACTTGAGCAACTTTAACTTTATCAATTAAAGTCGGTTCTACTCGTATATTCGCCATCATCAAATGGGTCCCTGGAGTCTTTAACTCTATCTCCATCCTTTGCAAGTCACACAAAATAGGCTTTTGTGTTGTGAATATTGCACTTGTACCCGTATATGATCTTCTACTCAATGCGTCAGCTACCACGTTTGCTTTTCCAGGATGGTATTGGATGGTATGATCATAATCTTTCAACAGTTCCAGCCAACGTCGTTGACGCATTTGAGTTCCTTTTGAGTGAAAAAATATTTGAGGCTTTTATGATCCGTAAAGATCTCCACTTTCTCTCCATACAAGTAATGCCTCCAAATTTTAAGTGCGAAGACAACAGCTGCCAACTCTAGATCATGAGTAGGATAATTCCTCTCATATTCTTTGAGTTGTCTTGAGGCATAGGCTATGACTTTCCTGTAAGACCCCAACTTATTATTAATGAAATTTAATTTTCTCTATTTATTATTTTAAAATAGTAAGGGTTGATTTGATTAATGTGGATAGTTAGGGGTAAAATACATAAATACTTCAAAATAAGCAAGTGGTTATAAAATATTCATTGTTGCGGGGAATATTCGTTTGGTCGTGGAATATTCAGTATTGTTTGAGAATATTAAATGATTTATTTTGCGACCAGTATGTATGGGCCCCATAACTAAAAGCGATTGGATGAAGAAAGCGACAAATATAAGTGGTTTAAAAATAACGACGTGGTTGTTACTGCTAATTATCTTTGTTAAAATACCCGGTGGTTAAAACACAAGAAGATTACCAGTATTGCACCAATTATTGATTCTTACGTGAAGAAGGCACTACTCAATAATGGTTACATGTAATTCTTTATTCAATTATTTTATTGAGTTAATAATTGCTGCGTTGATATTTTATATTGTTGTTGTTTCAATAATTGTCATTACACAAGATTTTTCATTATCGAAGCAATAATTCATATTATCCTGAATAATATTATTAGATAACATTATTAGCAATGTCTAGAAAGTTACGTACAAGGAGAGGTTTGGTCACCTAATCATGGCGCCGTAGAAGAAGAAATTCTTATTCGAAAGCCCCTCTTTTCTGAACCGCTGCTGGTTGTCAATATTGTGATTACGTAATATTATTTGTGAATAATTAATTATTGATTCATATGATGAGGAAAATATTGATTTTATATGGATATAGATGGAGAAAAATTTTAATGTGACAATTGTTGAAAATTGAAATTTTATCTTTTTACGATAAAATAATTCATTTAAATATATTATTATATTTTAATAATATAATAATGGTGATATTTTATAACGAATGTGGGATATATGAGTATACGAGGAGGAAGAGTATTTTTTGTTGCAATAAATGTTTAAAATACAACTTACTAATATAAGCTGCCGTGTATAATCTGACATAAAGCGTGAGTTTGAATACAAATATTGTCTACTAGATATTATACAAACTCAAAAGGAGTCCTCATTACAACTATTATCACATTATTTCGCGAATAGTGAGGACTACTAATGCTATCCTCGGACCATTACTCCGCTTTCTCCCATCAAGTCGCCTATGTTCTCATTTCACAAGAGAACGGTGAAAGAAAGGTGAGCTCAACTAGCCCGAAAAAAAATATTATAACTAAGATAATGCGAGAATAAATTATCAATAGTCTTCAACAATGTTAAACCGATAAAATACAATAGACAACCGGTTTAAGCTGCAGTGAATACGCAATCCATTAAAAAAGTCAAGAGAAAATAAAGTCTACTATCTTTTAGGTTTTAAAGGTTTTCATCAATTTTTATCACTAAGACTCAGCGTTTAATGAATAAACCACAATATCTAATCATCCCCTGTACTACGATCAAGGATTTTCATCAAATTATCAATGGTCATGACTATACCGAATCACCCCCGGTCATAATCATACCAAAACTATCCATCAACTTGCATTACAGAAGCCACCGAGGACTTTTATCACATCATTTATAACAAGCCATGATTATACCGAATGATCCTCGTCATAATCATACTAAGTTCATCTATGCACGTAAGCCAAAGATAACATAATATATCATGAGGATGATGACAATGACATAATAATTCAATAAAACAAGTTCAAGAATTATTTTATCCGAGAATTAGTAACGCCCAAATTGTCAACAAGATCTTTGTTTTGTAGAGTAAAATTCAAGAATGATCGGAAGAATATTTCCATGAAAAGATCTTTGGATGAAACGCAAATATCAAGGATATTCTACTAATTTCATGGAGTATAAGTCAAAGTTTTAACCAATTTGGGTATAATAAAGAATGGAATAACAAAAGAAATCACCGTGCATGCAGATTGATGTATTAAAGTTATTCCAACGAGAATAATAATAACGGAACCGAGTCGGTGAAATTCACTGCAAGCAGGATGATCCAATGTAATAAAAATGAATAATAATAAACAATGGAACTGGTTAGGTGTAAAACACATGCATGAGGATATTCCAGCAGAATAATAAATGCGAATAATAAACAATGGAACCGAGTTAAGGTGTAAAAACACGCATATGATATTCCAATGAATAATAAAGAATGGAATAATGAAGAAGATCACCAAGTATAGGGGATTAAGCGTATACTGAGTTATTCCAACAGAATAAATAAGAATGGAATAATATAAGGATTTCACCAAGTATAGGTATGCTGGCATATACAAAGTTATGTATAGGGTATGCCATTTTTTACAAAGTTATTCAATGAATAATAATGAATGGAATAATGAAGTTCTCGTCATGAATAAGAAAGAATAACACCCTTTACAGGTACAACAAATAATATCCCTTACAGTAAAAGACACCTGGATATCAAAGTAGTGAAGTACCGAATACTCTTCTTCTTCTCTCTATAGATTTTCTCTATAGCTTCTCTCTATAATTTCTCTCTAGAGAGTTCAAATTGAATTCGTAAAGAAAATAATGAAGGAATGAGCTTATTTATAGGAAAATAGAATGCATAGTAATTAATCCATGAGCGGTCCAGATTGATTTACTTTAATCGTGACGGTCCATATTTAAAGCAAAATCTTTTAAATAAAATATCATATATTCTATTTATATAAAAATATTTTACTATGCAAAACACTATGCAACACTACGCAAATATTTATCGCAACACTACGCATAATAAAATATAATATATTCTATTTATAGAATAACTTTAATAAAGTAATACATTTTATATAAAAAGATGTTTACTTTATTACATTAATAATCTGAATAAAACAAAGCGTCATTATCATTATAATAATTCATATTATTAATCAATGATAATGGAATCAAACCGGTGACTTCTCACATAAGCATCGATAATCAATACCGTGTCTTCTTACGCAACCACACGTACATCTTTTCTTTTACTACTAAGTAGTTCAACAAAGATTCACGGTAAAACTTCCGCCGTTATTTCAATAAAATATTTTTGTCGTTTTTCAATCAAATGGCAATAATTACATTATTAGGGGTCCACCAATAATTGAGCCATTGTCAGACGAATATTCCTCGCTAAACCTAGAATATTCCCCGACCAATTCAATATAATATAACCACTTGTGATACTTTGCAAAATTTATAAATACTACCCACAACTATAATATTATCTCAAATTCACACTATAATATTAAAATTATTTAAACAAAATTTAAATCTTTATTGATAAAATAAAGGTCTCACAATTTCTACAATATAAAATTAATATTTCTACAAAATCTCGCTCACATAAATGCGGATTATATTTACTATTTATGTGAGGAAAGCCTTACTGAAATATCGATTTCTCTTATAAAAATATCAATTCTCTTATTATATTAACCTAAATAAAAGACTAAATATGTTATTTTGTCTCCGTTTAAAAGTTGATTTCATAAAAACTTTCCATACCTTCTTTATAAATTCATTTTCTAACTAAATAAAATTCACTAACATTTGAAATCTCAACATATCACACAATTTAATTACATTAATCTTAACCATTAATTTTCTTGATAAATAAGTTGAAGACGTTTTAATATTTGATAATCAGTGTCTATTAGTAAGTAAAATTTTGGCAAAAAAGTAATTTTGATTTTATTTTTTGACATATTTTTACAGAAGCATTTTTGACCGAAGTACAATGTGCAAATTCATTTTTAAATTGTTGAAAAGTAAGAAGCCATACCATAGACTTTTGAATAATTTTGTCTTTTACTTTTTATAAAATTCTCTTAAAATTGTGTATCGAATACAATTTTAACTTTACTATTAAAGTAATTTATTTAATAATTTTAAACTTAAATATTTCATCCCACTATCTCGTTTTGCCAAACAAACACTTGGGTTGTGTTTAATAAACCCGAAATTAAGATTCGAATAATTATGATGTCTTAATAAATTAGATCATCTGAATGGTTATGAGTCCGAATCTAAAAATTATTTGATAACTTAAAATAAGTTCTCTTAATTACACTATTTTACCATTTTAAAAGATAAAATTTATTTAATAATTTTAAATATTCAATTTAATAAAAATGAGTGCATAATATTGTTGAATATATTTATATGAAAAAAATTTATCAAAAATTTTTTATTAAGAGGTACCTCTTAATTATTAAGATTTCATTTTCTGTCCTACCGATTAAGAGGCATTCAGAGGTAACAGAAAAATAAACAAACAGCATAATGCCTCTTAGCGAATAAGAGACTGTAAAACCCCAACTTTTTGAATAAAGATGAATTTTCTATAAATATTATTTTTGAATATTATGGAGTGAAATTGATATAATGTTATAGTTGTGGGTAATATTTATTAATTTTGCAAAAGTCTGCAAGTTGTTATATAATATTCGATTGGTGGGGAATATTCATTTTAACAAGGAATATTCGTATAACCAAGACAATCATTGGTGGACCCCTAGCGGAATTATTATCGGATTAAGAAAAGCGACAAAAATATTTTATGAAAATAACTACGGAAGTTTTACCGTTAACTCGTTGAAACACTCAAGTGTTAAAAATGCGATGTCTGGTGGTAGCATAAGAAGACACTGCGGTATTAATTATTGATGCTTACGTGAGAAGTCACCGGTTTTGTTCAATTATTGTTATAGTAATTGTTGTAAATTTTGCTTATTTTATGGACCCCTATTTACCTATTTTTCAAAATTATCGGTAGAAGGTTATTTAGTATATATATATATATATATATATATATATATATATATATATATAATATTAGGTGAGGGCCCACACGTGGAGCCATAGAAGACCAACAACTTATTATTAATGAAATTTAATTTTCTATTTATTATTTTAAAATAGTAAGGGTTGATTTGATTAATGTGGATAGTAGGGTAAAATACGCAAATATTTCAAAATAAGCAAGTGGTTATAAAATATTCATTGTTGTTTGGGAATATTCGTTTGGTCGTGGAATATTCAGATCGTTTGGGAATATTCGTGACGACACAACAAAAGCCCATGTGTGGGCCCCATAACGGAAAGTTTATGGATGAAGAAAACGACAAATATAAGTGGTTTAAAAATAACTACAGAAGTTGTTATCAATATCATCGTTAAAATACCCTGTGGTTAAAACACAAGAAGATTACCAGATCGCACCAATTATTGATTCTTACGTAAGAAGGCACTACTCAATAATGGTTACAAAGAATTATCGCTCAAAGATTTTATCGAGTTAATAATTGTCGCGTTGATATTTTATATTGTTGTTGTTTCAATAATTGTCATTACACAAGATTTTTCATTATCGAAGCAATAATTCATATTATCTCAATAATATTATTAGATAATTATTATTGGCAATGTCTAGAAAGTTTCGTCTAAGGAGAGGTTTGGTCACCTAATCATGCGCCGCCAAGAAGAAGAAATTTTATCGAAAGCCCCTCTTTCCCTGAACCGCCTCGTCACAATATTTGGATTCTCAGTAATATTATTTGTGAATAATTAATTATTGATTCATATGATGAGGAAAATATTGATTTTATGTGGATATAGATGGAGAAAATTTTAATGTGACAATTGTTGAAAATTGAAATTTTATCTTTTTCTCGATAAAATAATTATTTAAATATATTATTATATTTTAATAATATAATAATGGTGATATTTTTACAAACTAATGTGGGATATATGAGTATATATATGAGGAGGAAGAGTATTTTTGTTGCAATAAATGTTTAAAACATGTTAAACATGTCTGTGGACCCCATTTATCGATCAAATTTGATTATACCGTAAAATCGCCTGCTTGTGGATTTTTGGCCAATTTCTATTTGAATTTGAAAAACTTTCTTCGCAAAGTTGTAGAGAATTGAATTTCCTATAAAAACTCGCGAGATTGAATTTTCTGATGAAAGGGCTATTTATTATGAATTATGAAGTTCAAGTTCAAATAATTGATTTTTGAAGTTTTAAATATATTTAAAATTAGAAAACGTTTTTTTTATTTTGGTGTGTTACACATGTGGGTTGAATGAGCTGAATTCAGTTCTTGAAAGGTCAGGCTAAGAAAATTTTATATATATATAATAATATTATATTAAATTTTTTTTTGGTGTTCTAAGCATTTTCCTATAAATAAGGTGCTTAGGTTAGAATTGAAAAATCACACCGTAAAATCAAGTTTTCTCTCTATATTATCGAGTTTATTCTTGTGAGTATTTTGAGTATACTTTGAGTATTGTTAGACTATGCAAGTTCCTTCAAAGACTATATCCTAGATTCCAAATTGTAAGTACTAATCTTTCGAGGTAAGTGGATGTTATTTTTTTCTCAAATGATATTATTTCTTCAATATCATTATGTCAAATATTGGTTGAAACTTTTTATCAAATTTGGAACTTTTTCATGCTTGGGTTACTATTCATGAGTTACTATTCACGAAGTTACTATTCACGAAGTTACTATTCACGAAGTTACTATTCACGAAAGTTACTATTCATTTAGTACTAATTCATGAAGCGTGAAGATGTTTTTTTGGGAAATTTCTATCTTTGGTGTTCTGAGTTACTATTCACGATACAAGACTATTATTCACGATACTGGCACTATTCAATTAAAAATAAAATTTTTTTTTTGTCCAAAATATCTATTTCGGATACTAGCTTTGATCAGATCCATGTTTTGATCATTCTGAATTTTACACCACTATGATTATTTTTGAGGTATTTTTGAACATGGATAAAACAAAGTACTTAATCCTTAATCCTTAATCCTTGTCATTTTGTTTCATCGGATTCGCTTTTTTAAAAAATATTTTTCATCATCCTCGCCTTAAATGATGATATTATTGAATATCTTTGGCCCCAGAAAAAAAAAAAGATGAATGATGATTTCAAGAATATCTTGGTCAGAAAGTGCAAAGATGAACAGTGTGTTTAGATGATTAACATGACTAATCGATGAATATCTTTCGCCTCAGAGCAAAAAGATGAATATTTGATTCCGTATGTATATCGATTGATGTTACAGGATAAAAGATAGACGATGAACTTTTAAATTCATACATGTAAGATAGTAGTTTGCATTCTCTACTTAACTCTTCTAATGAATTATTATTTCACCATGTAATATTGATTTAAAATTTGTCATTTCTATCAGATTCTATTAGATTTTTCCCGTGAAGACTAACGATAATTTGTTGTATATTATCTTAGTCATAATATTCTTTATCGGGCTAGTTGAGCTCACCCTTTTCCTTTTTGTTCCATTTTTCTTCTCGTGAGGCTAGAAGAATAATGAAAGTATTTAGCTCAAAAATGGAATGAAGGTTTTAGAAAGATTGTTTAGTAGTCCTCACCATTTTTGTAAAATAATGTATCAATAAATGTGATGAGGATTTATTTGAGTATAGATATTGTCTGTAAGATAATATTTGTATTCAAACTCACAGCTTTTATCGTTGTAATAATAAAGTTGTAGTTGTTTCGCATCACGTATCGACAACTCGTAATGGGTGATGTATACCTATTTTGGGGGCGCCACATTGGTATCGAGTTTAGGATACGATCTCCATGAGATCGGGAATGTAATCCAGAGGGAGAGACGAGTAAATCCTTCGCTAAAGGTGTCCTACCTAAGCTTATTTTTTTAGTTGGTCAAGATATAAGGATATTATGTGATATATTGATTTCTTAATTAACCCTTGTTTTTACGACAAGATTTGAGAATGTCGAATCGAGAATATTAACAATGGAAATGAGACCGTGGAGACGCTCAGACTCACCAACGAGGAGAACGGCAACAGTCGGCAATGTTCCTCCCGTGAACAACACCACCGAAAGCGTATGATGAACGAGGGATGTTTAGAAGCTTTTTGTAGCTCATGCAAAATCGCATTTAGGAGACTCGTGTTCAAAAAATATGTGAGGAAATGATAAGAATTCACGGGTTGTCACACCAAGCAAGCTTCAAAGAGTGGGACCACCAGAATTTAAGGGAAAGCCGATCCGATCACGGCATGAAACACGGGTCAAGCAAATTACCAAGATATTCGATGTCTGGGATGCACTGAGGAACAGAGGTTCCATTCGCCACCTTTATGTTCCGTGGCGAAAGGCATCATCGGTGGGAGTCTGTGAAGTTGCACTCCATCCAAACCAAGACTCAAGATGTCTGGGAGACGCTTTCAGAAACTATTTAATGACAAATACTTTCCCGAAAGTGTTCGGCTATACGGAAGGAAGTGGAGTTTATTAGATCGAGCAAAACAACACGATTTGTCTCAAAGACGAGGCAAAGTTTGCAGAGTTATCCGTGTTTCAGACCTCATTTGGTGGAGAATGAGGAACGATGACGCGGATGTTTCTTAGAGGTTTGAAACCCAGAGATACGCCAAGATCTCATTTCTCATAAATTTTTTCTCTATTCAGATGTTGTTAAAATGTGGCTCAATTATTAGAGCGAGATAACGAGTACTGGCCAACCGAGGGACCACAACCGTGGATCGCATCGTAGATAAAGTAGCCAATGTAATAATGATAACCAAATGGAGAAAGAAACAGACGGACAAAATGGTAACCACTCGTGGTAATCATGGCCATGAAAATAGAAGAAGCGAAGTCAGAGGAGATTTTAAAAGAGGAGATTTAACAACGACTATGTGAAGACGATAAAGGTTTGCAAAGAATCGGTTCTGGTGGAGGAGAACGACCACCCCATTATATGCTATAAATGCGGAAAGAGGGACATATCACCAAACCGCCCACAACAGCTCAAGGTATGCTATAATTGTGGAAAGGAAGGACATATCGCCGAGATCAGACAAGAATAAAACCTAGTTCAATGGGGGACGGTGACTCAAAAGATCGCCCCGTAAAAGTCAAAGTCAACGATTCCGGAAGAGCGCTTTGTCAGGATCGGTCAAAATGCGAGAACCCAAACGAGGTGATCACGGTAAGTTTATTTATAAATTTTCATAAGTTTATACCTTACTTGATACCGGCATACCCATTCATTTATCTCTCCGCATGTGCTCAACGCTTAAACTCGACCGAGAAATTAGACTTGACCTATCTCGTGGAAACTCCGTTAGAGAAACTTTCATCACATCCATCGCTTATAAATCTTGTTTGATTCAAGTTGGCACCATCACCTTACCGTCAATTTTATCTCTTTAAAGATACTTGCTTTTGATGTGATTTTAGGATTGATCGTTAACTACTCATCATGCCAAAATTGATTGTTTTCGTAAGGTTGTTAGTTTTCATATTCCTAACCAACCCGTTGTATTTAATTCAAGCAACTAAACCATTAAAATCAATCATCATCATATCTAATCATAAAGCTATTCGCTTATTGAAAAACGGATGTCAAGCTTTCTTAGCCCATGTTATGGATTTGAATAAAGACACGCCAAATTTGAATAATATTCCCGTTGTTATCGACTTTCCCGACGATTTTCAAGAACTTCCCTGCCTACCCCGTAACGTGAAGTCAATTCTTTATCGATCTTGAAACCCGTACAAAGCCCATTTCTAAAACCCCATATCGAATGGCTCCTATTGAACTTCAGAGTTAAAGGTCCAACTACGTGAATTGTTGGACATCGGTTTCATCGGCCCCAAGACATCTCCTCGGGGTGCCCTGCTTTTATTCAGTAAAGAAGAAAGACGGAGTATGCGATTTCAGTATCGACTATCTCGGAATCGAACCATGTCACCATCAAGAATAGGTATCCTCTACCTCAGATTGATGACTTGTTTGACCAAATGTAAGGGGCACAATTCTTTTCAAAATCGATCTTCGCTCGATATCATCACCAAGATTAGAATCGAGGATATTCCAAAGACCGCTTTTTAACCCCCAGACGGGCATTATGAATTCTTAGTCATCTTTTTTGACCGACTAATGCTCCTCGGCTTTCATGGATATGATGAACCGAGTATTCAAGGAATATTTGGATCGGCTTTTTGTTGTTTTTATTGATGACATCCTTATATATTCCAAAAGTCGTGAAGATCATGAGCACCATTTGAAGTCGGTACTCCAAAGGCTTCGTGAAAACAAACTATATGCCAAATTGAAGAAATGCGAAGTTCGCTTCGAGGAAGTAGCATTCCTTGGGCACGTGGTGTCAAACATGGAGTATCCGCTGATCCCGCCAAGATCAAGCAATACAAAGTTGGGAGCAACCAAGCTTTGGATCAAAGACGTAGTTTTTTTGGGCTTACTGGTTATTATCTGAGATTCGTGGAAGGGTTTTCTAATCGCTACTCCATTAACTCAAATTTAACTCTAAGGATACAAAATTCGCTTGGAGCGAAGAACGCGAGAAGAGTTTCCAAGAGCTTAAGAGGAGACTTATTTCTAAGACTGTTTCTAACAATACCATCCGTTCGGATGGATTTGTTATCTATGCCGATGCTTCGTGCAAAGGGTTAGGATGTGTTCTCATGCAACGTGGGAAAGTCATAGCCTATGCCTCATGACATAACTTAAAGAGTATGAGAGGAATTATCCTACTCATGATCTAGAGTCAGCAAAGCAATGTTGCGCTTAAAGATATGGAGGCACTATCTATATGGGGAGAAAGTGGAGATATATTCGCACCATAAAAGCCTTAAATATTTCTTCACTCTAAAAAGAACTCAACACGCGGCAACGACGCTGGCTCGAGCTATTGAAAGACTACTTACCACACTATTCAATACCATCCCGAAAAGTTTAACGTGGTAAGACGACGCGTTGAGTAGAAGATCATATGCGTGAACGAAAGCGATGATGTCAAGTATACGACAGAGCCAACTTTAATAGAAAAGTTAAGGTCGCTTTCAAGCCACCGAATCGTGAATGATGTATGTATGAAGAAAGAAAGTACAAGAAGGAGCTATTCTAAGCTTAGAATTGATGAAGAAGGAATACTTCGAGTCCACTCTAGACTTTTCAGGTTCCTAACGACTGATTTGAAGTACAAGATTATGATGGAGGCACACAATACACCATTTGCAATCCATCCTCGAAGTACTAAATGTATCGTGATCTTCACATACATTTTGGTGGAACAATATGAAGAGAGAGATTGCAAAGTTTATCTCAATGTGTTTAACTTGTCAACGGTAAAGGCGAGCATCTAGTACCTAAGGGTCCGCTCAGAACCACTTGAGATTTCAAATGGAAGTGGGAACACATTACCATGGATTTCAAGCATACGGGTCTTCCTACGGCTTTCTCAAGGCATCAATGCTATTTGGGTTATTGTTGATAGATTAACCAAGTCCGCTTCATTTTTGCCGACACGGAGACTTATTCACTGAACGCCTTGCTAGTATATGACGTGAATGAGATTGTGAGGTTGTATGGCATGCCAAGATCCATAGTTTTCGGATCGTGACCCAAGATTCACTTCAAGATTTTGGGTTAGCTTGCAAAAAGCTACGGGGCACGGATTTACGATTTAGCTTCAAGATACCATCCTCAAACGGACGGACAATCGTAGAAGGACTATTCAAACTCTTCAAGATTTATTAAGACTCGTGTCCTAGACTTCAAGGCGCTTGGGATAAGTATTTACCATCGGTGGAATTCTCCTACAACAACAAGCTTATCGTGCAAGTATAGTGTGGCTCCATTCAAGCATTATATGGACGAAAGTGTCGCTCTCCAAAATATGTTGGGACGAGGGGGTGAAGCAACATTGTTGGGACCCGAGTTAGTACGTATGATCACTAAAAGATCCAAATGATTCGACAACGATAAAAACCAAGACAAGATCGACAAAAAAGAGTTATGCGGATCTTCATCGAAAGGACGTGGAATTTAGTGTGGGGATCATGTATTATCATGAAGTTGCTCCATGGAAGGGAGTTACAAGATTTGGGAAGAGAGGAAAAGCTCAATCCACGCATTTATCGGGTCCATTTCAAATTCTCGACCGAGTAGAAATGTAGCCTATAGACTCAAGCATTACCTCGAAAGTATGTCTCGTGTTCATAATGTGTTTCATATATCCGCATTTCAGTAAATATGTGAAAGACCCCAACCACGTTATAGAAGTTAGAACCGGACGAGATAGCCAAGACTTAACGTATGAGGAGGTAATTGCCAAGATCTTGGATAGAAGGAGCATGTCCACGCAAGAAAGGTCATACCACAAGTTAAAGTTTTGTGGAGGAATCATGCTATAGAGGAAATGACCGGGAATTGAAACTAAAATGAAAGCGAGGTATCCTCACCTTTTCAAACACTGTACGTACGCCAATTTCGAGGACTTAAATTTCATAAGGAGGGAGGTTGTAAGACCCCAACTTATTATTAATGAAATTTAATTTTCTATTTATTATTTTGAAATAGTAAGGGTTGATTTGATTAATGTGGATAGTTAGGGTAAAATACGCAAATATTTCAAAAAATAAGCAAGTGGTTATAAAATATTCATTGTTTGTTTGGGAATATTCGTTGGTCGTGGAATATTCGCATCGTTTGGGAATATTCGTATTTACACAAGCAAATACCATGTGTGGGCCCCATAACTAAAAAGATTATCGATGAAGAAAACGACAAATATAAGTGGTTTAAAAATAACTACAGAGTTGTTATCAAGCTAATCATCGTTAAAATACCCTGGTGGTTAAAACACAAGAAGATATACCAGATCGCACCAATTATTGATTCTTACGTAAGAAGGCACTACTCAATAATGGTTACAAAGAATTATCGCTCAAAGATTTTATCGAGTTAATAATTGTCATATTGATATTTTATATATCGTCGTTGTTTCAATAATTGTCATTACACAAGATTTTTCATTATCGGCAATAATTCATATTATCCTAATAATATTATTAGATAACATTATTGGCAATGTCTAGAAAGTTTCGCCTAAGGAGAGGTTTGGTCACCTAATCATGCGCGCAGCCAAGAAGAAGAAATTTTTATCGAAAGCCCCTCTTCCTGAACCGCTCCTCGTCACAATATCAGGATTCTCGTAATATTATTTGTGAATAATTAATTATTGATTCATATGATGAGGAAAATATTGATTTTATGTGGATATAGATGGAGAAAAATTTTAATGTGACAATTGTTGAAAATTGAAATTTTATCTTTTTCCGATAAAATAATTTATTTAAATATATTATTATATTTTAATAATATAATAATGGTGATATTTTTACAACTAATGTGGGATATATGAGTATACGAGGAGGAAGAGTATTTTTGTTGCAATAAATGTTTAAAACATGTTAAACATGTTGGTGGACCCCATTTATCGATCAAATTTGATTATAATTTTGTAAAATCGCTCTGCTTGTGGATTTTGGCCAATTTATTTGGAATTTGAAAAACTTTCTTCGAAAAGTTGTAGAGAATTGAATTTCCTATAAAAACTCATGAGATTCGAAATTTTCTGATGAAAGGGCTATTTATTATGAATTATGAAGTTCAAGTTCAAATAATTGATTTTTGGAAGTTTAAAATATTTAAAATTAGAAAACGTTTTTTCATTATGGTGTGTTGTACATGTGGTCAATTGAATGAATTTGAATTCAGTTTTTTGGAAGGGCAGAGAGAAATTTTATATATAAATAATAATATTATATTAAATTTTTTCGCTTGGTGTTCTAAGATTTTCCTATAAATAGGTGCTTAGGTTAGAATTGAAAATCACACCGTAAATCAAGTTTTCTCTCTATATTATCGAGTTTATTCTTGTGAGTATTTTGAGTATACTTTGAGTATTGTTATATATCAGTAAGTTCCTTCAAAGACTATACCCTAGATTCCAACCTGTAAGTACTAATCTTTCGAGGTAAGGATGTTATTTTTTCTCAAATGATATTATTTCTTCAATATCATTATGTCAAATATTGGTTGAAACTTTTTATCAAATTTGGAACTTTTCCATGCTTGGGGTTACTATTCATGAGTTACTATTCATGAGTTACTATTCACGAGTTACTATTCACGAAGTTACTATTCACGAGTTACTATTCACAGTTACTATTAGTACTATTCATTAAGCGTGAAGATGTTTTTTTTTGGGAAATTTCTATCTTTTGGTGTCTGAGTTATTATTCACGATACTAAGCACTATTCACGATGAGACTATTCGTATGATAAAGCACTATTCATCGAAAAATAAAATTTTTTTTTTGTCCAAAATATCTATTCCGGATACTAGCTTTGATCAGATCCATGTTTTGATCATTCTCGAATTTTACACCACTATGATTATTTTTGAGGTATTTTTGAACATGGATAAAACAAAGTACTTAATCCTTAATCCTTAATCCTTGTCATTTTGTTTCACCGATTCGCTTTTAAAAAATTTTTTCATCATCCTCGCCTTAAATGATGATATTATTGAATATCTTCGGGCCCCAGAGTAAAAAGATGAATGATTTCAAGAAGAATATCTTTCGTCAGAAAAAAAAAGATGAACAGTGTTTAGATGAAAACATGACTAATCGATGAATATCTTCGCCCCAGTAAAAAGATGAATATTTGATTCCGTATGTATATTGATTGATGTTGCTGTGATAAAAGATAGACGATGAACTTTTAAATTCATACATGTAAGATAGTAGTTTGCATTCTCTACTTAACTCTTCTAATGAAATTATTATTTCGCCATAATATTGATTTAAAATTTGTTGTCTATCAGTATTCTATTAGATTTTTTCCTCGTGAAGACTAACGATAATTTGTTGTATATTATCTTAGTCATAATATTCTTTATCGGGCTAGTTGAGCTCACCCTTTTCCTTTTTGTTCCATTTTTCTTCTCGTGAGGCTAGAATATAATGAAGTATTTAGCTCAAAAATGGAATGAAGGTTTTAGAAAGATTGTTTAGTAGTCCTCACCATTTTTGTAAAATAATGTATCAATAAATGTGATGAGGATTTATTTGAGTATAGATATTGTCTGTAAGATAATATTTGTATTCAAACTCACGCTTTTATCGTTGTAATAATAAAGTTGTAGTTGTTTCGCATCACGTATCGACAACTCGTAATGGGGTGATGTATACCTATTTTGGGGGTGGTCGGATACTAAAGAATATCCTCGCCGTAGTAGTGCGAGGGGTGATTCGATGATGTGGAATATTTATTAAGTTTCGAGTCTCAAATGATAATAAATGATGAAAAACTTTTAAATCATAAGCGATAGTAGATTTTATTTTCTACTTGACTCTTTTAATGGATTGCTTGTTACCGCAGCTTAAACTTGATGTCTATTATATTTTATCGTTTAACATTGTTGGAGACTAATGATAATTTATTCTCGCATTATCTTAGTCATAATATTTCTTCTTGGGCTAGTTGAGCTCACCCTTTCTTTCACCGTTCTCTTCGTGAAATGAGAACGTAACTAGGACTAGTCGGGAAGCGGAGTGATGGTCCAGAGATGGTGCATTAGTAGTCCTCACTATTCGTGAAATAGTGTGATAATAATTGTAATGAGGACTCCATTGAGTTTGTATACTCTCTAGATGATAATATTTGTATTCAAACTCACAGCATATGTTTTGTCGTATTTTACACGACTGTTGTATAATTAAGTTGTATTTGAATTTTGTACCATGTATTTGGCGACTCAAGATGGGTGATGTATACCTAATTTTGGGGGCATCACAGTTGGTATCAAAGCTTAGGGATATGATCCCTGGCTAAGATGTGAGACTAGAACTAGGAGGGGAGAAACGGGGAATTCCTTCGCTAGTATGACTTACCTAAGATTATTTGGTATTTAATTGGCTCAATCAAAATATAGGGATAATATGTTATATGTTAATTAACCTTTGTTTTGTGGCGAGATTCTGAAAATGACATCCGAGAATGTTGAGAATAGAATGGAGCACAGAGACCGTTGAGTCTCCACGGATCAATAATCAGGATAATGTGCATCAGGAAAGCGACATTCCTCGTGCAAACAACAACACCGACCAAATGATGAACGATGGAATGTTCAGAGGCTTTTTACGCAATTCATGCAACAAAGAAAAGAGAGGCTCCGCATCCAAAATGCAGGTGGAAACACTGGAAACTCTCGGGCGGTCACCGCTAAACAGTTCAAGGATCTGGGACCACCGGAGTTTAAGGGAGAGCCAAAACCACTTATGGCGGAAGCGTGGATAAAGCAGATCACCAAGATATTTGATGTCTTGGGATGCTCCGAGGAGCAAAAGGTTCCCTCTGCCGCCTTTATGTTACGCGGAGAGGCAGATTATTGGTGGAAATCGGTAAAACGTACTCAACTTGCCGTACTAAAGATGTCTTGGGAGAAGTTCCAAGAGCTGTTCAACGACAAATACTTACTCGAAAGTATTCGTCACATGAAGGAGGTGGAGTTTATCAAATTAGAGAAAAACAATATGACTGTGTCACAATACGAGGCAAAATTTACGGAGTTATCTCGGTCTACGTCCCACTTGGTGGATAAAAGAGAGAATGGCGCGAATGTTTTTAAAAGGTTTGAAGTCGGAGATACGTCAACATCTTATTTTCATAAACCGTGTTTATATTCGGATGTTGTAAATAGGGCTCGATTGGTGGAGAGCGATAATGAGTCAACGCAACCAAAAGATAGCGGTTTAAGAAAATGATAATACCGGTGAGAAGCGATCATCGAAGTGGTGACAACAAGCGTGGAGGAATCAACATGCGAAATGGTAACCACTTCGGTGGTAATCGAGGCCAAAATAATAAGAATGGACATTTCAAGAAGAGGAGATTCAACAATGATGGAAAGACGTCAAAGACCAAAGATTTTTAGTTGTTAAGGAAGAAGAAAGACCACCTGTCATATGCTTCAAATGCGGAGGAGAGGGACACATCAGTCCAAATTGCGTGATGCCGTCCAAAGCATGTTATAATTTTGGAAGAGAAGGTCACTTAACCCAATTTTGTCGTTCACCGAAGACAAATTCAGCTAGGATGGAGGCACCAAAGGCCGTCCCAGAAAAGTCAAAGCCGGTAGTGCAAGGGAGAGCGTTTGTTGTGACCTCCCAAAAAGCAAGAAACCAGAATGAGGTCATCATGGGTAAGCTTATCATAAACTCTAGCGAAGTCTATACTTTATTTGATATCGGATCTACCCATTCTTTTATTTCTCCTACTTGCGCTCAACGATTAAATTTGACTCCGGAGAAATTAGACTTTGACTTATCTGTGAAAACTCCATTGGGAGAAACCTTCATTACATCCACTGATTATAAGTCTTGTTTGGTTCAAATCGGTACCCTCATATTACCTGTCGATCTTATTTCATTGAAAATACTTGCATTTGACGTGATTTTAGGGATTGATTGGTTAACTACTCATCATGCAAAAATTGATTGTTTTCGTAAGGTTGTTAGCTTTCATATTCCTAACCAATCTGTTATGCGAATTAAAGCCACCAAACCATTAAAATCAATCACTATCATCTCAAGCCATAAAGTTATTCGTTTATTGAAAAATGGATGTCAAGCTTTTTTAGCTCATGTCACGGATCTAAACAAAAATACGTCAGTTTTGAATGATATTTCTATTGTTAATGAATTTCCGACGTATTCTCGAAGAACTTCTCGCCTACTCCCGAGCGTGAAATTGAATTTTTATCGACCTTGAACACAGTACAAAACCTATTTCCAAAGCCCCATATCGAATGGCTCCTATTGAACTTCATGAGTTAAAGACCCAATCGCAGGAATTGTTAGACATTGGCTTTATTCGCCCCTAGTACTTCTCCTTGGGGTGCTCTCTGTTTCTATTCTGAAGAAGAAAGGTGGGAGTATGCGATTTTTGTATTGATTATCGGAGTCAATCATGTCACCATCAAAAATAGGTACCCATTGCCACGTATTGATGACTGTTTGACCGATTTGCAAGGAGCCAAATTCTTTTCAAAGATTGTTCTTCATTCCGGATATCACCAATTGAAGATTAGAACTGATGACATTCCAAAGACGGCTTTCAGAACTCGATACGGGCATTATGAATTCCTAGTCATGTTCTTTGGATTGACTAATGCTCCTGCTGCCTTTATGGATATGATGAACCGAGTATTCAAGGAATATTTGGATCACTTTGTGATCGTCTTTATTGATGACATCCTTATTTATTCCAAAAGCCGTGAAGATCATGAAAGCAACACTTGAAGGTCGATACTCCAAAAGCTTCGAGAATAGAAGTTTTATGCCAAGTTCAAGAAATGCGAGTTCGGGCTTGAGGAAGTAGCATTCCTCGGGCACGTGGTATCAAGTCATGGAATATCCATTGACCCAAAGAAAGATTGAAGCTATTCAAAGTCGGGAGCAACCTAAATCAATGATCAAGCACGTAGCTTTCTCGGCTTAATTGGTTATTATCGGAGATTCGTAGAAGGTTTTCTCGAATCGCTACTCCACTAACTCAAATTGACTCGAAATATACAAAGTTCGGTTGGAGCGAGGAATGTGAGAAGAGTTTTCAAGAACTCAAGAGGAGACTCATTTCAAAGACTGCTACGACAATACCATCCGGTTCGGAGGATTTATCATCTACTGATGATGCTTGGGCAAAGGGTTAGGATGTGTTCTCATGCAACATGGGAAAGTCATAGTTTATGCCTCACGATTAACTCAAAGAATATGAGAGGAATTATCCTACTCATGATCTAGAGTTAGCAATTTGTTGTCTTCACACTAAAGATTTGGAGGCATTACTCAGTATATGGGAGAAAGTGAAAATCTTTACGGATCATAAAAGCCTCAAATATTTCTTCACTCAAAAAAGAACTCAACATGCGACAACGACGTTAGCTTGAATTGTTGAAAGATTATGATCATACCATCCAATACCATCCTCGAAAAGTGAACGTGGTAGGCGACGCATTGAATAGAAGATCATATGCGAGTGCACGAAAGTGTAATATTGACAACACAAAAGCCCATTTTGTGTGACTTGCAAAGGATGGAGATAGAGTTAAAGACTCCAGGACCCATGTGATGATGGCGAATATATACGAGTAGAATCGATTTTAATTGATAAAGTTAAAGTCGCTTTCAAATTACTGCACTGGAGTCGATGAGTATGAGGAAGAAAGTGCGAAGGTGCTATCTAGGAAGAAGAATCGATGAAGAAGGAATACTTGAGTCAACTATAAGACCTCAAATTTTTAAATAAAAAGGAATTTCCTTTATTTATTATTTTGAAATAGTAAGGGTTGATTTGATTAATGTGGATAGTTAAGGGTTAAATACGCAAATATTTCAAAATAAGCAAGTGGTTATAAAATATTCATTATCGCTGGGGAATATTCGTTTGGTCGTGGAATATTAAATCTTTGTCGTGGGAATATTCATACGACAATGACCAAAGACCATGTGTGTGGGCCCATAACTGAAAGCGATTGGATGAAGAAAACGACAAATATAAGTTGTTTTTAAATAACTACGGTAGTTGTTATTCAAGATTATCTTTGTTGGAATACCGGTGGTTAAAACACACTAATACGCGTTGTTGAAGCAAAGAAGATACCAGTATTGCACCAATTATTGATTCTTACGTAAGAAGGCACTACTCAATAATGGTTATGTAATTCTTTATTCGAGTATTTTATTGAGTTAATAATTGCTGCGTTGATATTTTATATATCTTTGTTTTTTGATAATTGTCATTACACAAGTATTTTTCATTATCGAAGCAATAATTCATATTATCTGAATAATATTATTAGATAACATTATTGGCAATGTCTAGAAAGTTCGCTTCAAGGAGAGGTTTGGTCACCTAATTGCGGCGCAAGATGAAGAAATTCTTATTGGAAAGCCCCTCTTCTGGAAGCTGCTGGTTGTCAATATTGTGATTCCGTAATATTATTTGTGAATAATTAATTATTGATTTATATGATGAGGAAAATATTGATTTTATGTGGATATAGATGGAGAAAATTTTTAAAATGACAATTGTTGAAAATTAATATTTTATCTTTTTACGATAAAATAATTCATTTAAATATATTATTTTAATAATATATTAACAGTAATATTTTTACAACGAATGTGGGATATATGAGTATACTGAGGAGGAAGAGTATTTTTGTTGCAATAAATGTTTAAAACATGTTAAACATGTCGGTGGACCCCATTTATTGAATGAAATTTGATTATATAATGTAAAATCGCCTGGATTTGTGGATTTTTGGTCAATTTTTGTTTGGAATTTGGAAAAACTTTCTTCTGCAAAGTTGTAGAGAATTGAATTTTCTATAAAAACTAGCGAGATTCGAATTTTCTGATGAAAGGGCTATTTATTATGAAGGAAATTCCTTTTTATTTAAATAAGTTGGGGTCTTACAACCTCCCCTCCTTATGAAATTTCGTCCTCGAAATTGACGTACGTACCTGGTGTTTTGAAAAGGTGAGGATACCTCGCTTTCATTTCCGTTTCCAATTCCCAGGTCATTTCCTCTATAGCATGATTCCTCCACAAAATTTTAACTTGTGGTATGACCTTTGCGCGTAGGACATGCTCCTTCCTATCCAAGATCTTACCAGGTACCTCCTCATATGTTAAGTCTTCAGCTATCTCGTCCGGTTCTAACTCAATAACGTGGTTCGGGTCTTTCACATATTTACGAAGTACAGATATGTGAAACACATTATGAACACGAGACATACTCGGAGGTAACGCAAGTCTATAGGCTACATTTCCTACTTGGTCAAGAATTTGAAATGGACCAATAAATCGTGGATTGAGCTTTCCTCTCTTCCCAAATCTTGTAACTCCCTTCCATGGAGCAACTCGCAACAATACATGATCCCCTACATTAAATTCCACGTCCTTTCGATGAAGATCCGCATAACTCTTTTGTCGATCTTGTTGCTTTGTATATCGTTGTCGAATCATTTGGATCTTTTCGGTAGTCATATCGTCTTAACTCGGGTCCCAACAATGTTGCTTCACCCACCTCATCCCAACATATTGGAGAGCGACATTTTTCGTCCATATAATGCTTGAATGGAGCCACACCTATACTTGCACGATAAGCTGTTGTTGTAGGAGAATTCCACCAATGGTAAATATTTATCCCAACCGCGCCCTTGAAGTCTAGGACACGAGTCTTAATAAATCATCAAGAGTTTGAATAGTCCTCTCTCGATTGTCTGGTCCGTTTGGGGATGGTATGCCGAACTAAATCGCAAATCCGTGTTTATAGCTTTTTTTGCAAGCTAACCCAAAATCTTGAAGTGAATCTTGGGTCACGATCGAAACTATGGATATCTGAGGCATGCCATGCGACCTCACAATCTCATTCACGTCACATACTAGCAAGTCGTTCGAGGAATAAGTCTCCGTGTCGGCAAGAAATGAGCAGACTTGGTTAATCTATCAACAATAACCCAAATAGCATTGATGCCTTGAGAAACCGTAGGAAGACCGTAACGAAATCCATAGTAATGTGTTCCCACTTCCATTAGGAATCTCAAGTGGTTGCAACGGACCCTTAGGTACAAGATGCTCTCGCGCTTTACACATGTTAGCAAGTTAAACACATCGAGATAAACTTTGCAATCTCTCTCTTCATATTGTTCCACCAAAATGTATATCGAAGATCACGATACATTTAGTACTTCCAGGATGGATTGCAAATGGCGATTGTGTGCCTCCATCATAATCTTGTACTTCAAATCGAGTCGTTAGGAACACAAAGTCTCAGAGTGGACTCAAGTATTCCTTCTTCATCAATTCTCGCGGAATAGCTCCTTCTTGTACTTTCTTCTTCATACGCATCATTTCCCGGGTCGGTGGCTCGAAAGCAACCTTAACTTTTTCTATTAAAGTTGGTTCTATGCGTATACTTGACATCATCGCACTCTCGCGTTCGCATATGATCTTTCTACTCAATGCGTCACCTACCACGCGTTTGCTTTTACCGGGATGGTATTGAATAGTGTGGTCGTAGTCTTTCAATAGCTCGAGCCAACGTCATTGCTTAGCGTGTTGAGTTCTTTTGAGTGAAGAAATATTTAAGGCTTTTATGGTGCGAATATATCTCCACTTTCTCCCCATATAGATAGTGCCTCCATATCTTTAAGCATGGCAACTTATCAGGCCGCTAACTCTAGATCATGAGTAGGATAATTCCTCTCATACTCTTTTAAGTTGTCATGCGAGGCATAGGCTATGACTTTCCCACGTTGCATAAGAACACATCCTAACCCTTTGCTCGAAGCATCGTGCGTAGATAACAAATCCATCCGAACCGGATGGTATTGTTAGAACAGTGCCGAAATAAGTCTCTCTTAAGCTCTTGGAAACTTTTCTCGCATTCTTCGCTCCAAATGAATTTTGTATCCTTCCGAAGTTATTTGAGTTAATGGAGTAGCGATTCGAGAAAACCCTTCCCACGAATCTCCGATAATAACAAACTAAGCCCAAAAGCTACGTACTTGATCACCGACTTGGTTGCTCCCAACTTTGTATTGCTTCAATCTTGGCCGGATCAACAGATACTCCATGTTTCGACACCACGTGCCCAAGGAATGCTACTTCCTCAAGCCGAACTCGCATTTCTTCAATTTGGCATATAGTTGGTTTTCACGAAGCCTTTGGAGTACCGACTTCAAATGGTGCTCATGATCTTCACGACTTTTGGAATATATGAGGATGTCATCAATAAAACAACAACGAATTGATCCAAATATTCCTTGAATACTCGGTTCATCATATCCATGAAAGCCGCATGAGCATTAGTTAGTCCGAAAGACATGACTAAGAATTCATAATGCCCATACCGAAGTTCGAAGGCGTCTTTGGAATATCCTCGATTCTAATCTTCAAATTTGATGATATCCGTAAGCGAAGATCGATTTTTGAAAAGAATTGTGCCCCTTACTGTTGGTCAAACAAGTCATCAATACGAGGTAGAGGATACCTATTCTTGATGGTGACATGGTTCAATTCCGATAGTCAATACAAAGTCGCATACTCCGTCTTTCTTCTTTACAAATAAAGCAGGAGCACTCGAGGAGATGTCTTTTAGACGAATGAAACCGATGTCCAACAATTCGTAGTTGGACCTTTAACTCTGAAGTTCAATAGAGCCATTCGATATGGGGTTTTATAAATGGGCTTTGTACCGGAGTTCAAGATCAATAAAGAATTCAACTACGTTACGGGGTAGGCCAAGGAAGTTCTTCGAAATCGTCGGAAAGTCAATAACAACGGGGAATATTATTCAAATTTGGCGTGTCTTTATTCAAATCCATAACATGGGCTAAGAAAGTTTGACATCCATTTTTAATAAGCGAATAGCTTTATGATTAGATATGACGGTGATCGATTTTAATGGTTTAGTTGCTTGAATTCATACAACGGGTTGGTTAGGAATATGAAAACTAACAACCTTACGAAAACAATCAATTTTGGCATGATGAGTAGTTAACCAATCAATCCCTAAAATCACATCAAAAGCAAGTATCTTTAAAGAGATAAGGTCAGCGGTGTAAGGTAATGGTGCCAACTTGAATCAAACAAGATTTATAAGCAGTGGATGTGATGAAAGTTTCTCTAGCGGAGTTTCCACAGATAGGTCAAAGTCTAATTTCTCCTGAGTCGAGTTTAAGCGTTGAGCATGCGCAGGAGAGATAAATGAATGGGTAGCACCGGTATCAAGTAAGGTATAAACTTAGCAAGAATTTATAAATAGCTTACCGTGATCACCTCGTTTGGGTTCCTCGCATTATGACCGATCCACAACAAACGCTCTTCCGGAATCGTTGACTTTGACTTTTACGGGACGATCTTTTGAGTCACCGTCCCCCATTGAACTAGGGTTTATTCATTGTCTGATATCGAGCGATATGTCCTTCCTTTTCGAATTATAGCATACCTTGAGCTGTTGTGGGCGGTTTGGGTCGATATGTCCCTCTTTTTCGCATTTGTAGCATATGATAATGGGTGGTCGTTCTCCTCCCTTAGAACCCGATTCTTTGTAAGCCTTTGTCATCTTCACACGGTCGTTGTTAAATCTCCTCTTTTTAAAATCTCCTCCGACTCGCTTCTTCTATTTTCATGGCATGCGTGATTACCACCGAGTGGTAACCATTTTTGTCCGTCTGTTTCTTTCTCATTTGGTTATCATTATTACATTGTTCGCTATCTACAGTACGATCCTCGGTTGTGGTCCTCGATTAACTAGTACTCGTTATCTCGCTCTAATAATTGAGCCACATTTTAACATATCTGAATAAAGAGAAAATTTATGAGAAATGAGATCTTGGCGTATCTTGGGTTTCAAACCTCTAAGAAACATTCGCGTCATCATCGTTCCTCATTCTCCACCAAATGAGGTCTGAACACGGATAACTCTGCAAACTTTGCCTCGTCTTTGAGACACCGTCGTGTTGTTTTGTTCTAATCGATGAACTCCACTTCCTTCATATAATGAACACTTTCGAGGAAAGTATTTGTCATTAAATAGCTCTCAAACGTCTCCCAAGACATCTTTGAGTGCGAAAAATTTGGATGGTACGCTTCATGACTCCCACCGATGATACGCTTTCGCCACGGAACATAAAGGTGGCGAATGGAACCTTCATTCCTCTCGTGCATCCCAAGACATCGAATATCTTGGTAATTTGTTTGACCCATGTTTCCGCCATGATCGGATCTGGCTTTCCCTTAAATTACGGTGGTCCCAACTCTTTGAGCGCTTGGTGTTGTGACAACCCGTGAATTGCTATCATTTCTCCTGTATTTTGAACACGAGTTTCCCTAAATCGATTTTGCATGAGCTGCAAAAACTTCTAAACATCCCCTCGTTCATCATCTCGCTTTCAATGGTGTTGTTCACGGGAGGAACATTGCCGACTGTTGCACGTTCTCCTCGTTGGTGAGTCTGAGGCATCTCCACGGTCTCATTTCCATTGTTAATATTCTCGATCGACATTCAAATCACATAAAACAAGGGTTAATTAAGGAAATCAATATATCACATAATATCCCTATATCTTGACCAACTAACAAATAAGCTTAGGTAGGACACACTAGCGAAGGATTTACTCGTCTCTCCTTCCTAGTTCTATTCCCAGATCTCCATTGAGATCATATCCCTAGCTCGATACCAATTTGTGGCGCCCCCAAAATAGGTATACATCACACAATACGAGGTTGTCAATCGTGATGCGAAGCTTGACTACAACTTTATTATTACAATGAAAGCTGTGAGTTTGAATACAAATATTATCTTACAGAGCAATATCTATACTCAAATAAATCCTCATCACATTTATTGATACATTATTTTACAAAATGGTGAGGACTACTAAAGCAATCCTTTCTAAAACCTTCATTCCATACCCAGGCTCGTACTCATTTATATTCTAGCCTCACGAGAAAAATGGAACAAAAAGGAAAAGGGTGAGCTCAATTAGCTTCGATAAAGAATATTATGACTAAGATAATATCTGACAAATTATCGTTAGTCTTGACGAGGGAAAAATATAATAGAATCTGATAGACAACAAATTTTAAATCAATATTACATGGTGAAATAATAATTCATTAGAAGAGTTAAGTAGAGAATGCAAACTACTATCTTACATATATGAATTTAAAAGTTCATCGTCATCTTTTATCCTGTAACATCAATCGATATACATACGGAATCAAATATTCATATTTGCACTCTGAGGCCAAAGATATTCATCGGTTAGTCAGTATTCATTTAAACACTGTTCATCTTTGCACTACTGGGCCAAAAGATATTCTTGAAAATCATTCATCTTTTTACTACTGGGCGAAGATATTCTTAAGAAATCATTCATCTTTGCACTTCTGGGCGAAGATATTCCATAATATCATCATTTAAGGCGAGGATGATGAAAATATTTTTTTAAAAAAGCGAATCGGTGAAACAAAATGACGAGGATTAAGGATTAAGGATTACGTACTTGGTTTTTATCACGTCAAAAATACCTCAAAAATAATCGTAGTGGTGTAAAATTGAGAATGATCAAAAGCATGGATCTGATCGAGTTAGTATCGGAATAGATGTTTTAGACGAAAAGAAGAAATTTTATTTTTCGATTGAATAATCTAGTATCGTGAATAGTCTTAGTATCGTGAATAGTAACTCAAACGCAAAAGATAGAAATTCCACAAAAACATCTTTGCGCTTCGTGAATAGCACTCGTGAATAGTAACTCGTGAATAGTAACTCGTGAATAGTAACTCATAAATAGTAACTCATGAATAGTAACCCATGAATAGTAACCAGAGCATGAAAAAGTTCCAAATTTGATAAAACTTGGATCGACATTTGACATAATGATATTGAAGAAATAATATCATTTGAAAAAAATAATATCCACTTACCTCGAAGATCAGTCTTACAAATTTGAAACAGGATATAGGCTATGACTTGGACTTGCCCGTATAGCAATACTCAAAGTATACTCAAAATACTCACAAGAATCGCTCGATAATATAGAGAGAGAAAACTTGATTTACGGTGTGATTTTCAATTCTAACCTAAGCACCTATTTATAGGAAAATGCTTAGAACACCAAGCGAGAAAATTTAATAAAATATATTATTATTAATAAATTTCCTACACCTCTTTGGAAATCAGATCCCAACATTTCCCACATACCAACCTTCTAAAAAGAAATGATAAAAACATTTTTTCATAAAATAAATAATTAAAACTTACAAAAATCAATTATTTGAACTTGAACTTGATAATTCATAATAAATAGCCCTTTCATCAGAAAATTGAATCTAAGCTAGTTTTTATAGGAAATTCAATTCTCTACAACTGCGGAAGAAAGTTTTCCAAATTCCAAACAAAAATTGGTAGAAATCCACAAGCAGGCGATTTTATGAAATTTATAATCAAATTTAAATTGATAAATGGGGTCCACCATGAGCATGTTTAACATGTTTTAAACATTTATTGCAACAAAAAATACTCTTCTCTCGTATACTCATATATCCCACATTCGTTGTAAAAATATTACTGAATTAATATATTATTAAAATAATATATTTAAATGAATTATTTTATCGAGAAAAAGATAAAATATTAATTTTCAACAATTGTCATTTTAAAATTTTCTCCATCTATATCCACATAAAATCAATATTTTCCTCATCATATAAATCAATAATTAATTATTCACAAATAATATTCTGAGAATCCAATGATAATGTGTGACGAGGCGGTTCAGGGAAGAGGGGCTTTCGATAAAATTTCTTCTTCTCTTGCGGCCTTGATTAGGTGACCAAACCTCTCCTTAAGCGAGAACTTTCTAGACATTGCCAATAATGTTATCTAATAATATTATTAGGATAATATGAATTATTGGCCGATAATGAAAAATCTTGTGTAATGTGATTATTGAAACAGCAATGATATAAAATATCAGCGACAATTATTATTAACTCGATAAAATCTTGAGCGATAATTCACGTAACCATTATTGAGTAGTGCCTTCTTACGTAAGAATCGATAATTGGTGCAATCTGGTATCTCTTCTTGTTGACAGCGCGTATTAGTGTGTTTTAACCTTAGGGTATTCAGCGGTGATAGCTTGTAACAACTCTGTAGATTATTTAAAAACAACTTATATTTGTCGTTTTCTTCATCGATCGCTTTTAGTTATGGGGCCCACACATGGTACTTGGCAGTCGTAAATGCGAATATTCTGACGATGCGAATATTCCACGACGAAGCGAATATTCCACAAGCGATAATGAATATTTTATAACCACTTGCTTATTTTGAAATATTTGCGTATTTAACCCTTAACTATCCACATTAATCAAATCAACACTTCTTATTTCAAAATAATAAATAAAGGAAATTCCTTTTTATTTAAAAATTTGAGGTCTTTACAATGACGTTGGCTCGGTATTGAAGACTACGACCGCCTTTATTCAATACCATCACAGTAAAAGCGAGCGTGGTAGGCGACACATTGAGTAGAAGATCATATGCGAGGAGCGAGTGCGATGATGTCAGAGTATCGCGTAGAAACCCGACTTTAATAGAAAAAGTTAAGGTTCTTTCGAGCCAGCCGGCAAGAAGTGATCATTATGAAGAAGAAAGTACAAGAAGGGCTATTAGGGCGAGAATTGATGAAGAAGGAATACTTGAGTCCACTCTGAGACTTTGTGTTCTAACGACTACGATTTGAAGTCTGAAGATTATGATGGAGGCACCAATCGCCATTTACGATCCATCACGGAAGTACTAAAATGTATCGTGATCTTGACATACATTTTGGTGGAACAATATGAATAGAGATTGAAAAGTTTATCTCGATGTGTTTAACTTACCCAGCGTGTAAAAGCGAGACATCTTGTACTAAGAATTAAGATTCTTGTAAGACCCAAAATTTTTAAATAAAAGGAATTTCCTTTATTTATTATTTTGAAATAGTAAGGGTGGATTTGATTAATGTGGTTAGTTATGGGTAAAATCATGTGAAATATTTTGAATAAGCAGTGGTTATAAAATATTTATTATTGTGGGGAATATTAGTTTGGTGTCAATGGAATATTAAATGCGAATTGGTGTGATCTTTATGGGCCCATGCTTGGAAAGCGATTGGATGAAAGCGACAAATATAAGTTATTTTTAAATTTGGCGTGGTTATTCTGAGATTATCTTTGTTGGAATGCGGTGGATTAAAACACCTTATCTGGCGTTGTTGAGCAGTATTAAGTATTGCACCAATTATTGATTCTTACGTAGAAGGCCTTTTCGATAATGGTTTACGATAATTAACTTGTTCAGTTATTTTATTGAGTTAATAATTCTGCGTTGATATTTTATATTATTATTGTTTGATAATTGTCATTACGTTATTTTCATTATCGAAGCAATAATTCATATTATCGAATAATATTATTAGATAACATTATTGGCAATGTCTAGAAAGTTACATACAGGAGAGGTTTGCTAATTTGGCATTTGAAAATTATTTTGAGTTGCGCTCGAATTAGAAATGAAGAAATTCTTTGGAAATATTGCAAAGGCTGCTGGTACATATTCCATCGGATATGTGATTACATAATATTATTTGTGAATAATTAATTATTGATTTATATTGACCCCCAAAGGTAAAATAGATGTGGATATAGATGAGAAATTTTTTTAAAATGACAATTATTTGAAAATTAATATTTTATTTTTGAATTTGAAATGTGGATAAATTTAAATATATTATTTTTAATAATATAATTTATTGATATTTTGATCTTCTATGTGGGATATTTGAGGATCAAGATAGGCGATGGAGGAAGATATTTTACAGGTTATTTGATGTTTAACATATTAAACATATACTTTCCAGGTAGACATCCTAATGCGGATATCCGTGTAGTGACCATTATTTTTATGGATTTAGTTTACGGGTCTTCCTACGGTTTCTCGAGGCATCAATGCTATTTGGGTTATTGTTGATAGATTACTAAGCTTTATACTTGTGTTATTGTTGATAGATTACGCTCATTTCTTGCCGTCACGGAGACTTATTCCCTTGAGCGTCTTCTTTAGTATATGCGTGAATGAGATTGTGAGGTTACATGGCATACTGTATCCATAGTTTTTGGATGGCATGCACGTATCCATAGTTTTGGATTGTGACCCAAGATTCACTTCAAGATTTTGGGTTAGCTTGCAAAAAGCTATGGGCGCAGTTTGCGATTTAGTTAAGATACCATCCCCAAAGCAGACGGACAATCGAGAGGACTATTCAAACTCTTGAAGATCTATTAAGACTACGTGTCTGAGACTTCAAGGGTAGTTGGGATAAGTATTTACCATTGGTGGAATTCTCCTACAACAAGCAGTTATCGAGCAAGTATAGGTGTGGCTCCATTCAAGCATTATATGGGCGAAAATGTCGTTCTCCAATATGTTGGGATGAGGTGGGTGAAGCAACATTGTTGGGACCGAGAGTTAATACGTATGACTCTAGAAAAGATCCAAATGATTTGACAACGTATACAAGCGGCACAAGATCGACAAAAGAGTTATGCGGATCTTCATCGAAAGGACGTGGAATTTAATGTAGGGGATCATGTATTGTTGCGAGTTGCTCCATGGAAGGGAGTTACAAGATTTGGGAAGAGAGGAAAGCTCAATCCACGATTTATTGGTCCATTTCAAATTCTTGACCGAGTAGGAAATGTAGCCTATAGACTTGCGTTACCTCAAAGTATGTCTCGTGTTCATAATGTGTTTCACATATCATGCTTCCGTAAATATGTGAAAGACCCGAACCACGTTATTGAGTTAGAGCGGGACGAGATAGCAGAAGACTTAACGTATGAGGAGGTTTGTCAAGATCTTGGATAGGAAGGAGCATGTCCTACGCATGAAAAGGTCATACCACAAGTTAAAGTTTTATGGAGGAATCATCTTTATAGAGGAAATGACACGGGAATTGGAAGCGGAAATGAAAGCGAGGTATCCTCACCTTTTCGAAAACACAGTGCGTCACGTCGATTTCGAGGGACGAAATTTCATAAGGAGGGAGGTTGTAAGACCCCAAATTTTTTAAATAAAAGGAATTTCCTTTATTTATTATTTTGAAATAGTAAGGTTGATTTGATTAATGTGGATAGTTAAGGGTTAAATACATAAATATTTCAAAATAAGCAAGTGGTTATAAAATATTCATTATCGTCGGGGAATATTAGTTTGGTGGTGGAATATTAATCATCGTCGGGGAATATTAAATACGACACAACAGTGACCGTGTGTGGGGCCCATGCGGAAAGCAATTGGATGAAGAAAGCGACAAATATAAGTTGTTTTTAAATAACAGGCGTAGTTATTACAGATTATCTTGTTGGAATACCCGGTGGTTAAAACACACTAATACGCGTTGTTGAACAAGAAGCTGCAGTATTGCACCAATTATTGATTCTTACGTAAGAAGGCACTACTCAATAATGGTTACGATGTAATTCTTATTCGAGTATTTTATTGAGTTAATAATTCTTTGCGTTGATATTTTATATTCTTTGTTGTTTTGATAATTGTCATTACACGGTATTTTTCATTATCGAAGCAATAATTCATATTATCGAATAATATTATTAGATAACATTATTGGCAATGTTTAGAAAGTTACATCTAAGGAGAGGTTTGGTCACCTAATTGCGGCGCGATGAAGAAGAAATTCTTATTGGAAAGCTCTCTCTTTCTGAGGCGCACGGTTATCGATATTGTGATTACGTAATATTATTTGTGAATAATTAATTATTGATTTATATGATGAGGAAAATATTGATTTTATGTGGATATAGATGGAGAAAATTTTTAAAATGACAATTGTTGAAAAGTAATATTTTATCTTTTTACGATAAAATAATTCATTTAAATATATTATTTTAATAATATATTAACGGTGATATTTTACAACGAATGTGGGATATATGAGTATACGAGGAGGAAGAGTATTTTGTTGCAATAAATGTTTAAAACATGTTAAACATGTCGGTGGACCCCATTTATTGATTGAAATTTGATTATAGCACGTAAAATCGCCTTCTGTTTGTGGATTTTGATCAATTTCTATTTGGAATTTGGAAAAACTTTCTTCTGTAAAGTTGTAGAGAATTGAAATTCCTATAAAAACTCATAAAATTCGAATTTTCTGATGAAAGGGCTATTTATTATGAATTATTGAAGTTAAAGCTCAAAATAATTGATTTTTGGGAGTTTAAAATATTTTTTGTAAGAAAAACGTTTTTTGTTGTAATTGAGTGGCTCACATGTGTTATAAATGATCTGAAATCAGATTTCTAAGGTGGGCTTGAATATTTTAAGAAATATTATTATTTTATTAAATTTTACGCTTTGGTGTTCTAAGCATTTTCTATAAATAGGGTCTTAGGTTAGAATTGAAAATCACACAGAAATCGAAGTTTTCTCTCTATATTATCGGCGTATTCTTGTGAGTATTTTGAGTATACTTTGAGTATTGCTAGGCGGTGTGAAGTTCTCATCAAGACTATATATGCGGTATACATTAGAAATCTCGATCTTTTCGAGGTAAGGGATATTTTTTTTTTCGTAATGATATTATTTCTTCAATATCATTATCTTTGAAATGTTGATCTGAAGTTTTATCAAATTTGGAACTTTTTCATGTCGGAGTACTTATTCATGGGTTCTTATTCATGAGTTTCTATTCACGAGTTCTTATTAAATGATTCTTATTCACGATTCTTATTCACGAGTACTATTCATGAAGCGTGAAGATATTTTTGTGGAATTTCTATCTTTTGGTGTAGATGAGTTACTATTCACGATATCGGCCTTTATTCACGATATCTGACACTATTCACGTATCTGATGATTATTCATAGAAAAATAAAATTTCTTCTTTTCGTCAAAACATCTATTACGGATACTAACTCGATTGTATCCATGTTTTGATCATTCTTGAATTTTACACCACTATGATTATTTTTGAGGTATTTTTGGACGTGGATAAAACCAAGTACGAATCCTTAATCCTTAATCCTTGTCATTTTGTTTCCTTTGGATTCGTTTCTTTAAAAAAAATATTTTTCATCATCCTCGGTCTTAAATGATGATATTATGGAATATCTTTGGCTGTAGTGCAAAGATGAATGATTTCTTAAGAATATCTTTGGCTGTAGTGCAAAGATGAATGATTTCTGAAGAATATCTTTGGCCGTAGTGCAAAGATGAGCAGTGTTTAAATGAACATGACCCGGTGATGAATATCTTTGGCACTGTGGTGCAAAGATGAATATTTGATTCGGATGTATATTGATTGATGTTACTAGGGGATAAAAGATGAGCGATGAACTTTTAAATTCATACATAGAAGATAGTAGTTTGCATTCTCTACTTAACTCTTCTAATGAATTATTATTTCACTGCGAATATTGATTTAAAATTTGTTGTACATCAGATTCTATTATATTTTTCCTGTTGAAGACTAACGATAATTTGTTGTATATTATCTTAGTCATAATATTCTTTCTTGAGCTAGTTGAGCTCACCCTTTTCCTTTTGTTCCATTTTTCTCGGGAGGCGAGAATATAGCGAAATGCAGTGGGGTATGGAATGAAGGTTTTAGAAAGGATTGTTTAGTAGTCCTCACCATTTTTGTAAAATAATGTATCAATAAATGTGATGAGGATTTATTTGAGTATAGATATTGTCTAGAAGATAATATTTGTATTCAAACTCACAGTTTTACTGTTGTAATAATAAAGTTGTAGTTGTTTCTGTACCATGTATTGACAACTCAGAATAGGTGATGTATACCTATTTTGGGGGCGTCACATCAACTCCAGACTTTGTGTTCCTAACGACCCTGATTTAAAGTATAAAATCATGATGGAGGCGCACAACACACCATTTGCAATCCATCCTGGGATTACCAAAATGTATCATGATCTTCGACATACATTTTGGTGGGGCAATATGAAGAGAGAGATAGCGATGTTTATCTCAAGGTGTCTAACGTGTCAACGAGTCAAGGCGGAGCATCAAGTACCAAAAGGTCCATTGCAACCACTTAAAATTCCAGAATGGATGTGGGAGCACATTACCATGGATTTCGTTACCGGTCTTCCCAAAGTTTCTCAAGACATAGATGCGATTTGGGTCATTGTTGATAGATTGACCAAGTCTGCTCACTTCTTACCAATACGAAAAACTTATACACTTGAACGTCTTGCTCGTATGTACATAAACGAGGTTGTAAGATTGCATGGTATGCCAGTATCCATAGTTTCTGATCGAGACCCAAGATTCACTTCAAGATTTTGGGTTAGTTTGCAAAAAGCTATGGGCGCGGATTTACGATTTAGCTTCGGCATATCATCCACGAGGCAGACGGGCAATGGAGAGGACGATTCAAACTCTTGAAGATCTATTAAGACTCTGTGTCCTTGATTTCAAGGGAAGTTGGGACAAGTTCTTACCATTGGTGGAGTTTTCCTACAACAATAGTTATCAAGCAAGTATTAGCATGGCTCCATTCGAAGCGTTGTATGGAAGAAAATGTCGTTCTCCAGTATTCTGGGATGAGGTGGGTGAAGCAACGTTGTTGAGACCGGAGTTGGTACGTATGACTACGAAAAAGATTCAAACAATCCGGCAACGTATAAAAACCTCACAAGATCGACAAAAGAGTTATGCTGATCTTCATCGAAAGGACGTGGAATTCTATATAGGAGATTATGTGTTGTTACGTGTTGCTCCATGGAAAGGAGTTACGAGATTTGGAAAGAGAGAAAAGCTCAATCCTCGATTCATCGTCCCATTTTTAATCCTTGATCGAGTAGGAACTGTGGCCTATAGACTCGCTTTACCGCCAAGTATGTCTCATATTCATAACGTTTTTCACATATCCATGTTACGTAAATATGTGGAAGACCTGAACCACATTATTGAGTTAGAACCGGACGAAAGCGGAAGATTTAACATATGAAGAGGTTCCTGTTCAAATCTTGGATAAGAAGGAACATATTTTACGCTCCAAGGTTATACCTCAAGTCAAAATTTTGTGGAGAAACCACGATGTTAAGGAAATGACCTGGGAGTTAGAATCGAAATGAAATCAAGGTATCCTTACCTCTTGACATACCAGTCGTACCATTCTAATTTCGGGGCTAAATTTCATAAGAAGGGAGATTGTAAAACCTGACTTTTTGAATAAAGATGAATTTTCTATAAATATTATTTTTGAATATTATGGAGTGAAATTGATATAATGTTATAGTTGTGGGTAATATTTATTAATTTTGCAAAGTGCACAAGTTGTTATATAATATTCGATTGGTCAGGGAATATTCGTTTTAACAAGGAATATTCGTACAACGACACAATCATTGGTGGACCCCACAACGGAATTATTGTTGGATTGAGAAAACGACAAAAATACTTTATAAAAATAACGGCGGAAGTTTTACCGTTAACTGTTGAAACACCCGGTGTTAAAAGTATAATAATACGCGTGGTTGCATAGTAGCACACGGTATTAATTATTGATGCTTACGTGAGAAGTCACTCAGTTTTGTTCAATTATTGCTATAGTAATTGTTGTAAATTTTGCTTATTTTATGGACCCCTATTTACCCATTTTTCAAAATTATCGGTAGAAGGTTATTTAGTATATATATATATATATATATATATATATATAATAGGTGAGGGCCCACCTGTGGAGCCATAGTTGAATGGCTATTTTTTTTGGTGATTCACGGGTGGGGATGAATTATAAGTGTGTGTGTGTATATATATATAATCAAATGATAAAGGAATGGATCAGGAAGGCATCAAGAAATAATAAGCATAAATATGATCACGGGAATACCTCCCGTGAACTTTTAATGAACATATGTTATATATATAATATATATTATATTTTATTTAAAAGTTTTGTTTTATTAGAATATTTTATGGATCAGTCCGATTAAAAGTAAATCAATACGGACCGTTTCATGGATTAATTCTTATATGCAGGTCCATTTTTCTATAAATAGAAGCTCATTCCTTCATTATTTTCTTTTAATTCTTTGAAACTCTAGAGAGGGAAAATTATAGAGAGAAAGAAGAAAAGTTTTCTACTACTTAACTACTCTTATATTCAGTTCTTTTAAGGTAAGGGGTGTTATTCTTTCTTATTCATAAAGAGAACTGTTGTTATTCCATTTCTTATTATTACATTTGGAATAACTTTTGTATACGTGGTTTACCCTATACTTGGTGACATTCTTCTATTATTCCGTCTTTACTATTACATTGGAATATCAGTATCTGCGCGTTTCTGTGGGACTGATAAAATCCTTATTATACTGTTGGAATATCACATGCATGCGTTTTACGTGAACACGATTCCGTCTTTATTATTACATTGGAATATCCTCATCATGCGTTTTACCTTGGACTGGTTAAAATCTTTATTATTATTTCGCTGAATATCACATGCATGCGTTTCTGTGGGACTGATTCCGTCCGTATTAGTATTCTCATTGGAATAACTGTCATCTGAAATACCGCATGCATGGTGATTTCTTTTGTTATTTCATTTTTTATTAATTATACTCAGTTGGTTAAAGTTTTGACTACTATACTCCATGAAATTAGTGGAATATCCTTGATATTCAAGGCTCATCCAAAGATATCTTTTCATGGAAATATTCTTCCGAGCATTCTTGAATTTTACTCTATAAAGCAAATATCATGTTAACAATTTGGACATTATTAGTTCACGGATAAATTAATTCTTGAACTTGTTTTATTGAATTCTTATATCATTGTCATCATCCTAATATTTATATTTTTTAAAGTCATTGATGCACCTTAGTGCATAGATGAACTTGGTATGATTATGACCAGAATTATTCGATTGTAATCATGGTAGTAATGTTACAAATGATGTGGTAAAAGTCCTCATTGGCCCGTAGTGCATTGATGGACGAGTTGTTGGCATGATCATGACCATTAATGAATACACAAATATTCTCGGCCGTAGTGTAATGGATAATTGTGGTCGTGATACTAAAGAATATCCTCGCCGTAGATGCGAGGGGGTGATTCGATGATGTGGAATATTTATTAAAAGTCGAGTCTCAAATGATAATGATGATGAAAATCTTTTAAATCATAAACGATAGTAGATTTTATTTTCTACTTGACTCTTTTAATGGATTCGCTTGTTTCACTGCAGTTAAACTTGATGTCTATTATATTTTATCGGTTTAACATTGTTTGGAAACTAATGATAATTTATTCGCATTATCTTAGTCATAATATTTCTTCTTGGGCTAGTTGAGCTCACCTTTCTTTTCTTCATTCTCTTGAAATGAGAAGCGTGAAATTTGGGACTAATCGGGGAACGGAGTGATGGTCCTAGATAGTGCATTAGTAGTCCTCACTATTCTGTGAAATAGTGTGATAAATAATTGTAATGAGAACTCCATTGAGTTTGTATACTCTCTAGATAACAATATTTGTATTCAAACTCAAAACATATGTTTTGTTGTATTTTACACGACTGTTGTATAATTAAGTTGTATTTGAATTTTGTACCAAGTATTTGGCGACTCAAAATGGGTGATGTATACCTAATTTTGGGGGCGCCACAGAGACAGTCCATTAAGAGGTAATTAGACGTAAATAAACAACACCCAGTCGTAAGTTAAGACTCTTTTTTAGATAAGTCTTGAATAAAAAAAAAAATTCATTCAATTAAAAAGATGCAATTTTTTATTTTTTTTGCTCAGCCCATTCCACCACCCAGTCCACTTGGGTTAGCCCAACAAACTTGCCTGGTCTAATTCTCTACAAAAAGAAAATTCAAACTCCTACAATGAGAATACTGAGTGGAGAAATAAAGAGAGATCTAATCACAAACTAAGAAAAAATAAAATCTTTTTGAGAAATAAAATCCAACAAAAAGTAATTAAATAAGAAATTAATAATACCAAAAACAATTTAGAGAAAGAGATCCTCCTATTTATCTTTAAGTCTAAAATTTTTGAAGACTAAAATTTAGCTAAAGAAAAGGAAGCTATGATAAATATATGTTGGGCATGTGAATGTGAAGCTCGTGAGTGACTTATTTTATACTTATAAATTGACTAATAAGTAATTTTTAGAAGTAATAATTTATTATTTTCAAAACGATTTATAAATTTTTTAAAATAAATAGGTTTGACCAAATACAAAAACTCTTTTGTTCTCATTTTAGTAATCTTTAATCAGAATTTATTTTAATTTAATAAATCATTTTAACCTAATACATTCACAACTTATTTTAACTTAAATTATATCTTATAAATATAAAATAATATTTAATATTTTTATTTATAAGTCATAATTTATAAATTATTTTAAATCTTAACTTATAAATTATTTTAAAATAAGTAATCGCGGTTGGTCGAGTTAAGACCGGAGTTTAGTTTTCTTTTAGAAATTGAGTGGTTCTACACATACAGTTTTTTTGGAACAGTCCAAAATTTGATTTTTTTTTCTTTGACTTCAAAAAAATATATTATATTTATTTTAACTGAAATTTTTACCGAATTTAATGATTTATGTGTAATTTGAATATATATAAAAACAATGTTGTATAATTTATGCGGCATTATTTTTTATATATATCCAAATTATATCTAAATCACTGAATTCTATAAAAATTTCAGTTAAAATAAATTCTATACATTTTTTTAGAATTAAAATAATTATGGAGATAATTATCGGCAACGAATCCTCCACCAATGTCAGACGTAGTAACGGTCATTGGTCATGAGTCTCGTGACCATTGGACTTAGGTTTTAATGCTGCCATGTGGTCAGGCCAATGGAAATGACTAAATACTCCTTAGGTTCTTAAAATTAGAAATATATAGTACTTTTTAAGTTGTTTTAAAACTAAAAATTTATTTTTACTGTAATAATATTAAATAACATAAATTTCCTAATTTATTATTACTTCTTACCATTATTTTTAAAATCCTACCATCACTATTAATTTTTTAATAATTAAGATTATATTAAAATTATAAATTATCCTTAAAACTCGTCTTTTTAAAATTTGAAATAAAAAGAATAGTTGTTTCCACAATTACTCTCTCCATTTCAAAAGTTTAACAATAATTTTAATTTATTTAGTAATAACAATCATAGTTATTTAAAAGAACTATGATTGACAAAATATGTTACTCTCAAAACTTAAATAAATTACATAAATGATCAATTTTAAAATTTAAAATTTTGTCTATTGGTTTTCAAAGACATAATGAGATTTATATTTAAAAGGTAGTGTTAACATAAAAAATCTTCATATAATCCAAATTATTAGAGAATTTTTATTCTAAAATTAAAACGAAGAGCTTCACAATGTCCAAATCACCCTTGCCATTTCCCTATCAAAGGGAAAGGGCAGAGATACCACTTGAAAAACCTCTCACACTCATGTGGGGCATATTTGTCTAGCCACACATCCGTCCCATCTATGATCTATCTATCATTAACAACTTGTGTAATTAACAACTTGTTTACACGGGAGTGGTTGGCATAAAGTTATTTTTAATTAATTAACTAATATAGTAAAATAAATCTATTATTACATAAAGCTATTCACACATATTCATATGTATATTTTGATGACCTACATGATTTGTTCTGCACGTGAACATCATTAAAATATATATACAAGTGTATGTGAGCGATTTTATGTGATAGAAGTAGACTTGCTGAATATAGTATCATCACCCAGACCAAAAAGTGATCTATCTCTATATGTTATTATTATATTAATTAATTAACCAACTAACTACATGTTAACGGAGTGTGTTTACACTAATCAAACTCCTCAAAAGAGTTACTCCTATTTCCATTACTCTGTCTGTCTCGGATCTTTCTGTTCATCCCCTCCCAAACACCAATCCCATTATCGTAGTTTACAATTTCATATGGAGTAATAAAAATCCATTTAGATCTACATTCTACCCATAGGCCATACCCATTACTGCATTTTCTCTCTCCTCAAATGGCCACACTCATTCCCAACAATAACAACAACAGACTCGAATCCAATCAAAATTGAGCTGAACAAATCAAACCACTGATTCCAACCCCATTACCAAACACGACAATTACTTTTCCATTCACATTCCAAACATCACCATTACCTTCCAAATTTTCCACTGACCCCCTTAACGCAGTATCATCCAAACACCCACAATTCTCTATAGATATACCTACCCAAACACAACCAAAATCATGCAGTACTATAAGAAACTCATAAAACCCACATCAAATTTCAACCTCATTGCTATGGCCTCCCTAATCTGTCTATCAATAATCTCTCTCCTCCTTTTCTTCTCTCTCCCCTCCTCCTCCACCCACCAGAACCACCGCCGCCACCACGCCTCCGCCGCACCATTACCGGAAATCCATCAAGCTTGCAAAGACACAAGATACCCACAAACATGTGAAGATTCCCTAACCCAATCCAATCATCTCCCGCCAAACCCAACTCCTCTCCAAATCATCCAATCTTCCATCTGGGTCACGTCCCAAAATCTCAAAACCGCCCAATCGATGGTCCAGGATATCCTGAGCTCGTCCGCAGGGAATCTAAACCGCTCCAACGCAGCTAAAAACTGCTTGCAGTATCTCGGCAACTCGGATTACCGTATCAAATCCACGGTTGATGTGCTTCCACGTGGCAGAATCAAGGACGCTCGCGCCTGGCTGAGCGCGGCCCAGGCGTACCAGTACGATTGCTGGTCCGCTTTAAAGTACGTTAACGACAGTCAGTTGATCAACCAAACGATGTCGTTTACGGATTCGTTGATCGGGTTGTCGAGCAACGCGCTGAGCATGATGATGGCTTACGACGTGTTTGGGAACCAAACCGGGTCGTGGACCCCGCCCCAGACCGAGAGGGACGGGTTCTGGGAGGGTGTCGGTGGGTCGGGTGATGGTTCATTTAAGGGCGGGTTGCCATCGGGATTGACGGTGGATGTGACAGTGTGTAAGGGTGGCGCGTGTAATTACAAGACGGTGCAGGAGGCGGTAAACTCCGCGCCCAGTAATGGGCGGCGGTTTGTGATTGGGATAAAGGAAGGGGTTTATGAGGAAATGGTTCGGGTTCGTTAGAGAAGAAGAATGTGGTGTTTTTGGGGGACGGGATGGGCAAAACCGTCATAACGGGGTCGATGAATGTGGGCCGGCCAGGAGTTTCAACATACAACTCAGCTACCGTTGGTAAGTTGGCCGTTACAGTATATATATATATATATATATATATATATATATATATATATAATTTCTTTGTTTCCATCCATCCGCACAATTATTGCGCAGATGAATTATATGAATTATTAACCATCCACATATATATAAATTTATTTACACTTATATGCATGAATATATATTCAAGTTACAGATTATGGATTCCCAGAAAAATTAACATATTTTTATTTTTAGAAAAAAAAATCACGAGGTCTTAGTTACTTAAAATTGAGGCCATGAAATATTTAGTTCAGTTTCAATTTTCACCGTTATCATGTTGTTTTCTTCCATGCGAGACTAATTGTGAATGAGAAGTTCGATCTTGATAAAATTTGTTACCATACCACTCTAAATCTGTTGTTAAAAAAACATTAAGTAAAGAAAAAGAAGTAAAAATAAAAAAAAACCAGAGCTTTGTAGTTCGCTCATGCACTTAATTGATGTCACTTCATGTTAGTTTGGAGTAGAAAATATGTCTCACACCTTATTGACTATTTTGCTTTTCTCAATTCTTGATTGTTGATAAGGTTAGTTAACCTACTCCTCCTCCTCCTCCTCCTCTTATAATCCCCCCTCATTGAAAAAATCAGAGATACATTTTCTTTTTGGTTATTTTTAGAATTAGAGATACATTTTTATTCAAAGAATATAAAATGAAGGGAACTGACATGTATTTTTGATATTTCCTCATGATCATCTCTTACATGAGCATACACTGGATCTCACATTTATGTCAGATGAAACTGCATAAAAATATTAAAAACACATGTAAAAATAGTGTTCCCCTTTCCAACATGTCACTACTTTTATTTCTTACTTTTATAGTCATGCCACTATTATTGCATTTCTAGTTGATGATAGGAAAAATTTTGGAAAAATAATGTATCTCTGACTTTGGCATGAAGGGATTACTAAAGCAAAACTAGATATTATGTTAATGAAAAGGCCCAGTAGTGCATGCTTGCAATTTTTGTTGTTTTGCATTTATAAAGGCATGTATAGCACTTAGCACTTGCCTATTTTATACTAGGCAGTAGGCACAGGAATTACCGAATTAGACACGAGTGACATGTTCTCTTGCTTCTTGTGTACTGCCAAACTGTGACTTAACTTTAAGCCTTTCATCGTTGCATCTGGACATTGCTACAACAGTGAAAATTCCATCCATTTTTCTAGTTCTATGAATGAAGATGTTTTTGACTGGCTATTTGTATAAATGTTTCAAGTATCTGCTACTTTCTGAATATGTACGTAAACTGAACCAGTTGGGCAGGTTCCTCATCAGCGAAAATAGTAACCTGCTCTTATATATGAGACAGAACTGAAAAATTCCATTACAATTACTCTTTTCAGAATGCACTGCATATAGTTTTTGCTACTGCATTTTCTACTTTACATTGGACTCCCATGTTATTGAATATTGGAAGTCAGCGTTACTTCAAATTCCTTTTTCCTCCTCGGATATTAGTAGTATCGATCAATGGATAATCTCCTGTATTGAAATGCTTTTGTACTAAATTCTCGGTCAGTTAGTCGAGTTAATAATTTTGATAACCTTGCTACAGGTGTTCAGGGCGATGGATTCATGGCTAGTGGCCTCACCATAGAAAACACGGCTGGTCCTGATGCTCACCAGGCAGTAGCATTTGTATCGGACAGCGATCTATCCATAATTGAGAACTGTGAATTTCTTGGCAACCAAGACACTCTTTATGCCCATTCACTTCGCCAATTCTACAAGTCGTGTCGTATAGAAGGAAATGTGGATTTCATATTCGGAAACTCTGCTTCAATCTTCCAAGACTGCCTCATTCTACTCCGACCCCGGCAACTCAAACCCGAAAAGGGAGAGAAGAATGCCGTGACAGCACATGGGAGGATAGACCCCGCCCAGACATCGGGCTTTGTTTTCCAAAACTGTGTGGTAAATGGTACTGAAAAGTACATGGAATTATATTATAGCAATCCAAAGGTACATAAAAATTTCCTGGGAAGGCCATGGAAGGAGTTTTCAAGAACAGTGTATGTAGATTGTGTTATGGAAGCTCTTATTACTTCAGAGGGGTGGATGCCTTGGAGCGGCGATTTCGCATTGAAAACTCTTTATTATGGAGAATTTAGGAGTTCCGGGGCCGGAGGAAATTCGTCCGGGCGAGTGACATGGAGCAGCCAGATTCCAGCTAATCATGTTTACTCATATTCTGTGCAAAATTTCATTCAAGGTGATGAGTGGATTCCAACATCTTCATGATTAATTTTTATTACAACTTGCTGTGGCATTAGTCTGTATGTAGGAGTTAGAAGTGAGTGGCCTGGAAATTCAAGTTCCCGTGTAAATTACAAATAACTTAAAATATATTATTCTCGTAATGTAATTTTAAAAATTATGGTCATTGGTTAAGAAAATGATTTATATATCGAGTAATTTTTTTGTGTGAAATGTGAATTGCGACTAACGTGGATGTATTGGTATTTCAATTCTGTGTTTACACGTTTACGTAAGTTACTAAGGGGGCTGTTTATTTATTTATTAATGGGTCTGAATAAGTCTGATTGAATAAATCATTCAAATCGTTTGTTCTATATTAAGATCTTTTATCTCATTCAACTCATTCATATATATATATATATATATATATATATATATATATATATTGGTCAGATCAAGAAGATTCTCTTAATAGCATTCCGCTTAAATAGTATTAACTTTTATTAAAGCGACGTAGTTTTGGAGAGGACGCGGTGACATTTTTGTAAATACAGCGATGGCATTGTATTTACAAAAAATGCCATCGCGTCCTCCAAAACTACGTCGTTGATATAAAGAACGTTATTTAAGCGGAACGCTACGAGAATTATAACGCTTCGATCCTTAATCCCACACATATATATATATATATTCAAAACATTTCATTTAAGTTTTTATCAATAAGCCCTAAATGAAAGAGAAAGACGATGACAGAATGGGAGATAATTAAGCTTCCTTGACATAAAGGCAAGAGCCAGGATCACAAGCAAATTATAGAAGTTGGAGGTGACTTTGACTTATTTAATCATCAAATATCATGATGGATGTTTGGCAGAGTAAAAAGGCAAATCCAATAGTATAACAAGTTCACATTAAAGATTCTCAGTTTCGCATGAGGTTTTCCATTATTCAAAGTATGGTACAACAATAAATTGACTTGGTAAAAGCCAATGTATAGGATTCACGGGTGACATTACCATTCTTTTTTGTCAGTAATAGTGTCATTTCTGAATTTTATTTTGATACTTACTCCCTCTGGTGAATTTTTCACGCATATTAAGAAGAGGAATAAAATGACAAAATTGTCCATAATAATATCATTAAATATGGAGAGAATTAGAATAAGAAAAGTATGAGATATTTAATGCTACGGGCATAATAGAAAAAAATGTATAAAAGTTTGGTTATTAAAGGAAATTGAACATTTAACATGGGACTACCCAAAATAGTAATAAGGACTTTTATCCTGAGATAGAGGGAGGAATATATTATCGACTTCTGCTTGTTTAGTTGTTTGAACAAACTTCCATAGGTGGAAGCAATTCTTACAAGTGGTAGATGTTGCTTGGCAGTAATAATGATTTAGAATTATTGTCAAAAAACAAAAAAAAAATTCTTTCTAAATACATATTCTTGGATTGTTGAATGATGAACATCTAAATTTATGTCTGGAAAAGGCTAATAAGGGATCCGGTTAAATTGAAATTGACACGGACTTCATCGTAATAAGTTCTATAACTTTTTATTGCATGAGTTATAGAACATGAAGTTTTATAGCTTTTTATTGCATTAGTTAATGCGATATTTTCTATATCCCTTATAATAAAAAATTATATGAATTTACTAAGGTGAAGCTGGTGTCAACAAGATACACCAAAATATAGGCAAATAGAAATCCAGTTTTAGGCTTTGTTTTTTAAAAGACTGACCGACCAACCTACCACCATAACTCAGTGGAAATTCCACCATCTCTAGTGCATGAGCATTTTGAGAATTCTGTGTATTGTGTAATTATCTTATCCTCTTTCATATCCACAAGTTATTGATTCTCTGTACCAGCTTGAGTGTTTCTTATATGGCTTTTTAGAACATAGTGGGTCACAATCATATCTGTGTATTTTATGTCAGGAAAATGTACTTCACTTTCTGACCCTGTCAAACTTTGGACAACATCTTCTTAAAAATATTTTAATTTCTATTTGATTTAGAGCTCCATTTAGACAGATACTTCTTAGTTCTCCAAGAAATGGTAACCCAAAGAAGAAGAAAAATGACACAATGAAAGAGTTAAAGGGACTAAATGAATGACTTTTCTTCTCAGATGACGAAAACTTGTGTTGAACTTATATGCATCTGCTTGAAAGAACCCTGAAGTCTATTATTTTCCAGGTCACTAAAAAAGCCTAGAACACATTTATGCATATGAAAGAAACTATAAATCCACCTCCTGCAGCTCTGCCTTATTCATCATTTACATCTCCAAAAAATGTAAATATCTGAGGGAAAAATGGAAGGAAAAAAAAATAAAAATAATGAAGAAGTTCAACTACTCATAAGCCAGAAAGAGATGCTTTGGCAATGGCAGGAGGGGAAGGATTAAAAACAGAATCATCGGTCCAATTCGTCTCGCCCCAGTGTCTTAACATGCTTTTCCAGGAGCACAGTTTGTCAATGCACTTGTTTAAACGTGGATCCCTAGCCTTAATTTTCCAATGCCCGTCCGTAAAGTTTCCCTTTTCAGCTTGCCTTCTGTCCCACTCCAATTGCGCCTTTTGCTTCGACTTGAGCAGGCAAAACTGCTGCAATTTCTCTGGCATTGCATCGTGCACTTTCCACCACCTCTCATGAGCAACATCACTGGCAAACTCTTGTAAAATATCCACATTCCAGTTGCAATCATAGTCGCGAAAGCACAGCCATGGCTTAAGTCCTAAATAATGAAGGACATAAAGAATCGGAGGGTCAGCACAAAAAAGCCGAGTTTTCTTTTGCTTGGTTTCTTCGTCATCACCAATCCAAAAATTCTTCAAGAAGTTTATTTGTTTTGGAATCCGGTGCCACCATGTAAAGACTTCATTTAAGTACCCTTGATCTCCACCATTATAGGACTCAAACTCATTGATATGATCCATTAAAAGCTGAAATGTGCAATTTGATGGCTCTATTACCATTACACCAGAGTTGAAAAGTGTGCCATTGTTTCCTGTTGCTGAAATCTCTGGCATTCCGAATAAGAAATCAATGTTTCTTAATATAAGCAAATCAGCATCAATGAAAATGATCTTGTCATAGTCTGTTAGTTGCCAAAGTCTAAACTTGCTATAATTCCACTCATTATATGCATCTTTTTCAGCTTTTGGATTTCTAATTCTCTGTATTGTCCGAACTTTCCAACCTGCCAATTCCAGTCCACTTCTGTGATATTCACTGATTGTTTCGTCCACTAGTATCACAAGGTCTCGACTGGACCCTGCCATGCGAATGCTCTGAGCTGCAGCTATGGCTCCACAGACATAAACATGAGCAGAATGCAGGATTGTTGCATATGCCTCTCGGTGCACGTTTTGTGAGTAATCTCCATCTGATTTACAAAGTATTTTGACATCAACTTGTAATGAGCAGACAAACTTGCAACAAAAAAGGGATTATGTTCATACACTATCAGTGTATATACGAGCAATCTAAGGATCATGACACATCCCTAATGAAATACTTATGTTCAACAAAATTACTCTTATTTTATTGACGTCACGTGTGTCATGATCCTAATTCCTAACACTGCTCGTGTATATACTGTCAGTGTATCAAATTTAAGCTCAAAGAAGAAAGAATCTAAGTACTGAGTTCTAGCATTCAAACATTCTCAAAAACTAAGCTAACCTCTAGCTTTGAGTGGAAGTGCTAGTTCACATGAACCAACTGGGAGCTGGAGCTTTTCTCTCAAAACATTCAAGTTTGGTTTGTACATCCAAACGCTGCCTTTACGTACAACAAGTTCCTTGCAAGTGAACAGATTTGGTAAAGGAAAGCAATTGGTAACAAAAAGCAACTGCACTTGATAATAGCCCTTGGCGGAGGCTGCTAGCCCTGCAGCTGCAAGTTGTAAGTGCAGCCTGCCAACGTCTCTTGACCAGTTGGCTTCATTTCTACAAGGAAGCTTAACAACGATAAGATCAAGTCGTTTTCTAGGCACTTCAAGCTTTGGTAGAGATGGGCAACTAGGAACTTCATCTTCTTGTTCTTCGTCAATCCATTCTGGATACAGCGAATCCCAAGTCACATTTTTTTCAGCGTAGTCTAGCTGCAGGTTAACATATTTGGCACTGGGGAAGAACTCTTTCCAGGTATTTATTTCAGTCTTATTGAAGTTTAATATCCCAATCCCCTGAATATCATTCTTGTCAGATATTTTCTCTACGACGTTTGAAATATCATCCCAACTGACATCTAGATGAGATATATATCTAGGATCAAATCTACTCCATATCCATCTGTTCACAAAATGTGGCCTGCATCATGCAAGTTAAATACATAATCAATAGCTAAAATATGAAGTAAATCCCTTGTCCCCTTAATGAAGATTGGGATTAGAAAGGCGAGGTCTAATCATATGAAGTAAAAAGAAGAACATACCGCGAAATGGCATCTGAAATATGATCAGGATTACAAACAGTTGGAGAATAGCAAAGTGTAACCAAGGCGACAAGTAGAGTGATAAGTAGAACAAGTTTTAAAGGATGAGGCTTGCATTTTGTGCTCTTTTCTGGGATGGGGATCTGGAAGGGCTTCTCAACATCTTGAACCTTACTTCTTTGAGACCTTCTTTTGTATATGTCCTCACTGATTCGGACGCAAATTCAGTAACTTGTTAGCATTTAAACAAGATTAAAAACAGTTTTTTGAAAAAAAATAGGGACCAAAACACAAAACAAACTATTAATGCTTCCTTAAAACCTATTTAAATGAACTCTGTTTAGCTATTCAAGAATAAATTTATAGGAAGGAAAAGTTTCTAGTATATCCAAAATATTAGAATTAAGGATTTCTGTGAGTAAAAGATCCAAAATGAAACGGAAAATTAGGCTTCCCACCAATCTCCCTTTCAGAGTTCTCTTCAAAACTAGGGGGGAACCAGGAGGAAAACGAACCTGTGATCTTGCATGGTAAAGTGAGAGACCTTACCTTTGGTTTTGATCATTTGTGTTTGTGTTTCTTTACATAAGCCATTTTCTTTCTGTATCTCAATGATCTAGATCTCTTTTGCCCCATGAATATACATAAAAACTATATATATATCAACCCTCTTTTAGTTCCTAAACAGATGACAGTACAAACTTAACAATATGAGAAAAACAAACATAGCCAAAATGGGATTAGATTCTTAGGAACAAGGTCAATCAGCCTTGAGGGAACAAAATTTTCCCTTTTCTTTTTGGGTAATTTAAAAATTTATTGAATCAAACTTAAATATTTAAAAGGAGACTTGACATCAACCAAAAGTAAACAAATGCATCAAACAGAAAAAGAATCATATGCACCACCTACCAACCACCACATATTAGCCATTATTTGTCAATACCTTATCAATCATAATAATATCTCCTGGAGTACTTGAAGATTGATCTCTTAATCTTTCTGTATATCCCCCATTTCCATCATATATCTAGATCATATATATGCAATGTCTTTAACTTCACAGTGATGGCTATAATTTTTTCCATGAAATTTTCATTGCAATTCTACAATAAAAAAACCAAGGAAATCGGAAAGTGAAAAAAATAAAATAAAACACTTACTTTGACCTCTGCCTAGCTTCCATCGGATTTGCACTGATCAGTCCTCTTATTCCAGTTTGCTAGTAATGAGTGAAGGAAGCATAAGATCTACAAATATTGCAGAAAATAACTAAGCTGATCATGCCACTAAATCATCATATCATCCTTCTCCTTATAATGCAAAGGCCTATAAAGAAAGAAAAAAAACAATTTGAAAGATGATATTATAATCCAAGTCTAAGAAAATGACTTACAAGGAATGACTGATATAAATAAACTTAATTTGCAGATATGAAAAGAAATAAGTTAACTAGAGGAGAAATAAATATAAGGGAATAAATGTTGAATTGAATTTGCTGACAAAATATATAAGCATTAATATAGAATGGGAGGGGATTTAGTTTCTCACTTTATTTTTGATGAGGAAATTAAAAGAAATGTTGGATCCTTTTTTTGAATGGAAAGGAAAATAGTTTGCAGGAAATTGAAGGACAGTCAATATAGAGTTGGTATGTAACGTCCATTTTAATTTTCCTCGTCTCACTAAACTACTATATTCCTATCTATCTAGATGGAAAGACTCACCAAAACAAACATAGCTTAGCTTTCACCAACTTTTTTCCTTGTGTTACTGTTTACTCAACAGCATTATATATTTTAGACTTGAATTTCCCTCCTCAACTCACACACAACTTATCACGGACAAGGATCCCCTCCATTATCCGGCTAGAATTTTATTGTATCGATAATTATGTGTGATGATTTATTGAAGTGCCTTAATTTTCAAGTGCAAAACTGATATTTTAGCCTCATTTATAAATCATAAATCCATGAGAAATACACTGCTACAAAAGGAGGTGGCCTGAGAAGAGTTTATAAACTCTTATAATTTTGCAAAAAATGGGATTCATGCAAAATATGCTTATGGATTGGTTTTGATTTATAAAATTTAGTTATGATTTTATTTAAGAATTAAAATCACATTATTTATTTTTAATATGGGTTGTGTGAATTGGAACCATAGTTAAGTTATGGGTCAGGTCAAATCATATTTTGAATTTCAAACTTATCAATTTACCATTATTATGGTACAATTAAATAAATTATTTATGATATTTAATTTCTATATTCCTTTACCTTCTATATATCTCTAATGTTTTATTTTTATACATTCTTCCTCACTAAAAATTGTTATACACTATCTCTAATTTTTTTACATTTCTCTCTAAATTTTTTTTTTATACAGTCTATCTCTAATGTTTCAATATTTTTAAACTTCCTCTCTCTAAAATCTAATTACACTTTCTCTCACTAAAATCTGCATATACTTTCTCTTTCTAAAATTAGTATTCATCGCCTTGCTGTACATTAATTTTTATACAAAGTTTATGTATAAACTTTCTTTAATATTTGTGAAGAATTCTAAATTTGAAAAGTCAAATTTTAATTTGAGAAGTCAACAACTCCACAATTAAAAATACATTTTGGTTTTTAGAATTAATTGTAAAATCTTAAAATTTAAAATATTGATATGAAATTATTTAGTTTTAATACAAACAAAATATAACAATTGTAAACTAAGTATAAAACACTATTAATCATCATATTTGTTGTTTTCAAAACTTGAACAAAATTATATCAATTTTGAGTTTTGAGATTTCACAAAATAACTTTAAAAAATCAAAATATATATGTCTAATTTTAGAACGAAGGTAGTATATATGATCCAAATTTCTATTAAAAAAACAATGCATGAACCACAATAAATCAAAAATAGGTGGAAGACCTCTTTATATTCCTATACTTAGATGAATTTTCTTTTATTACCCAAAAAAAAAAAAAAAAAATGGTTCTTCTTTGGGCATGAAGTTAAATACCACATAATTAATAACCTCATTGAATTTTTGTTTAAATATAAAGAAAGCAGCTTAATTACTTCCTTCTTCAGCAAAGATTGTCGTATTTGGTGATTTTGTGAAGGATTATATTCGCTGACTTCCACAACAAAAAGTCTTATTTATCAATAAAATAAAATAAAATAATTTTATAGTAAGTCATATTTTAATTGATAATAATGTAAAATTACAATATTTTTAAGCTTGTTATCATAATTATCATAATTTCATTATCACCGCATCAATATTTAATTAAGAACTTATACTTTTAGGATAAACATGAAACTGAAATACAATTTTAATATTTGTAAATTTATCTTTAAGTCAAATTTGCAAAACAAAAATCTAATTTATAAAACATACTCTTTCCATCCTCAAAAGATGAGCAAAATACAATTTGCATTCACATATATTAAGAAAAGTAAAAGTAGCGGAAAGAGAGTAAAAATGTTTCAAATTTATTCCTAATGGCCTCACAAAATTATATAAAGTGATCAATATTTTTATTTTTTTTATACCAATAAACCCCACTAAATGATTTAATTGCCATTTACTTTATGAGCATGTTCGGCGTAAATAAGTTGTTTTTTACTGTTTAAGTGTTTGGGGATGACTTATTTTTTAACTTATATTTTGATTTATAAGTCATTTTTGATAAGTAACAAATTCCGACTCATTAAAAAATGAATTATAAGTCATTTTAAAATAAGTAAATTTGACCAAATATAAAGTCTGTTTTGCCCTTATTTTATTAGTGTTTACATCTTATTTTAACTTATAAACCATTATAGCCAAACTCCTTTATATTTTATTTTAACTTAATTTCTGACTTATAAATCAAAAAGGTGTCAAATACTTTTGTATATAAGCTATCACTTTATATGACTTATAAGTCATTTTAAATTTAACTTATAAGTCATTTTAAAATAAGTTATCCTCGAACATGCCCTATGTATTTTATCTCATCCTTTTGAGAATAAAAAAATTTATACATTTAGTCATCTTTTTGGGATGGAGGAAGTATCTCATATTACATTTAGCATCCTCAAATATATATAGACATACATATTTGTAATCTAATAGACCCCATCCAAAATATAATCTTTCTACATTATAATACTTAATTTGAAATATCCATTTTATATTGAACAAGTTGTAATAATCTTGGTGGATGAGTAATATCAAAGTTCATATAAAGAATAAAATTTATACAAACCTTAATATCCATCCAAATTCAAAATTAAAGGAAAATTATAAAATTCTGATACTCTTTTTATTTTTATTTTCCTGATGACCAGATGTGGTATTGTGTACTGAAATAGAGTAGTAATAATTACAAGAACCTTCCATATATTAGAGACAAGACAACCCCACATTAACAAACATTAAGAAAGGTAAAGTGTGCATTAATTCTTAATTTAGTGTTAGAGATTAGGTTAATGAAAACAATAGATTTAGGTAACAGCTGGTTAATTCATTAATTCCATGTGTTTTACCAAATTTATAAATATTAAGGATGTAAATTTTTATTTCATGTTTACGTAAGTTTCAAAATTAATATATGATTAATATTGACTTTTTGAAAATGTTTCTAAATTCAAAATTCAAAATTGATATGAATTCAATTAATTTTCAAATACAAGATTTATTGTATTCAAAAGTTATACGACTCACATCAGTTTTGAGTTTAAATATCTTATATTGATTTGAAAAATCCAATTTGATCATATATTTTGAAACGCGCAATAATGAAATTAATTATGACTACAAATTTTAGAACATTGAATCATTTTAGACGATTCTTTTGTAAAATAAAAATAGGAAAAATAAATAAATAGAATTGTTTTTGTGGGATATTAGACTTACTAAATACTAGTGAGTTAAATATTTCTCTAATTAATAAGTAATTAAATAGAGCCAGCTCTTTGGGAATGGAAGGCACGTGTTTTTGCCAATTCATCTGGTGATTTAGTATGTATGCTTAATTAGGGCTGTCTTAGTCATTTGGTTACACCTACTAAACTCAATAATCAATTCAAAACTCTCTCTGCCCCTCTCACCAACCACACTTAGGGAAGACAAAACATGCTAACTTCTCTAATCATCTAAAGATTCTCAAAAACTCTAGGCAGATATGAAAATTGAATATGAGTATATTTGAATTTTATTTATTTATATTTTTACTATTCAGAGTAAAAATACAAATAGGTAAAATTCAAATACTTCAATTTTCATGTCCACCTAGAAGATATATAATCACATAATATTAATTTTGGAAGGAAGTATTATGTAGTGAGACAGAGTTAGCAAACTTGTAATGAGAAGTATACTAGAAGAGGAAAGAGATGAGATTCGAGAGAATACAAAGACTTCACAGAAAAATTTATCTACTTTGTAATTTGTATTCAAAGCAAAGCAACCCCATTGACCCAGATATTTAAGCTTACCTGTCCATACTTTCACATAAAAATATAATAAAAATCTACCAATAATATATATATTATTGGTAGATTTTTATTATATTTTTATGAGAAAGAAGTTTTATGAACTTTTAACCGTTCAAAATTAAGTGGTGGTAAACACTTTAATTCCTGCCTTTATCCCATGCCCATAATTAGCGAGAGTTGGTCAACCATAATGAGTTGAGTGGTTAGTATGAAGTTAATTTTGGTCAATTAATTAATACTTCCTCCGTTCCTTAATATAGATCGTTTTAGACATGTGCACAAGAATTAAGGAAATGATTGAAAATCATTAACTATAGTATCAATTGTCTATAATACCCTTCACCTCATTATTTCATAAATATGGATCAAAAGATTAGGTGGAGTAATAAGAAGCAATTTGGAAAAAATAGTAATCAATTCTCCTAGATAACCACAAACGACAAATAATTAGGAATAAAAAAAAAGTCTAAAACGACCTACATATAGGAATGAAAGGAGTACATTGTTGACACGCAGACCAAGATTTTGATCAATTGATTAATACTCCCTTTGTCCCAGGATAAAAGTCTTAGTGGACTTTTCACGCATATTAAGAAGAGAAATAAAATGACAAAATTGTCCATAATAATGTCATTAAATATGGAGAGAGAATTATAATAAAAAAAATATAAGATATTTAATGCTACGGACATAATAGGAAAAAATGTGTAAAAATTTGGTTATTAAAGGAAAGTGGACATTTAATATGGGACTACTCAAAATAGTAATAAGGACTTTTATCCTGAGACGGAGGGAGTACAATATTGACACACATACCACGAGAAATGATCGTGTAATAGTCAATTGACCAACTTATTATGAAATTAACTTCATAATAACCGGCTCCAATAATAAAAATCCCTTTTTTTCAATTATATTAAGAAATGATGTGATATATATTGTATACTAATGGAAATTGGTTAGACATTGCTTTCATTTAATATTAAAATATGTTATCCAAGTTGAGTTGGTCATTACATGGTAAATTAACAACTTTTTAAAACTTTTTTTTAAAAAAAAAACAAAAGTCAATTTGCACAAGCAAGAAAACAAAATTGTATATTGAAAATCAAGAAGACAAGGCCAAATCTGGTTTTGTACATTTCATAATCTGAAGTTAACACATGAAACTTTGCTTAAAATTCCCGAGGGCTCCAAAATGAGCTTAAAGCCAGCTTCCCAAGTGAAGCACTAGCTAGGGACTGGAAAAGTGCCAATTTATTTTGTGTTCCTCGAGTAGTCTTATGCTTCAACCGCTCTAGTTTCTCAGGACTGACTTGCATATTTCACCTTTGACGAACTTGGCAATCTTACTCGTTAACAACAGTTGAGAAGAAAATATCATCAAATTACAATTCAATAACAGGCATTCTCAAATAATAACCCGATAACAGCATACTTTAATTCTCAGAATCTGAACTTTTTTCCTCCTTAGGTGGGGCAAACTGCCTGCTAAGTCGGGATCTTGTCCATGGATCCAATGGTGCTCTCTGCGGTGGTTGAGGAGTGGGTGGTTTTGACTGTCTGAGCTCATTCTCTCTGTCTATAAACCTGTCGACGCACGTATATAATTTAATTTAATACGAAGAGATGGCTCAATGAAGAAGTAAAAGGCTTAATGTGAACTACATCTAAAGAAGCCTGAGATGAAACCATCCATAGCTACCCAATTACAGCATTAAAAGTTTGGCAGGTGATGTTGCAGGAAAATTTGATAATCTAAAGAACAATATCTGATATACAGGAACAATCTTCTTTTAATTTAGTTATTTCTCTCAAACTACATGTCAGTTCAAAAAATATTCCCCTTGGATCTTTAAAGCATTTTCAATAGCAGAATAAAAGTAAAATAGATTCATATGACGGCATAACTGATAAAAAGCTTTCTTCCAAATACTTTCTCCAAAGATTTTGTAGTAGCCTGCCTTTAAATAATGAAATGCAAGAAAGATCAGTATCAAAATTTCCCCACAACAATAGAAGACGTTCAACAGTGAATAGGAAGATAAATCGAATTAAAACACACACACACACACACACACAAGATCTTACTCAATATAGGCCATTGGTGCAGCATCACCAACTCGAATTCGAGTACGGAGCATTCTAGTGTACCCACCTGCTCTATCTCTGCAACACAGAAATTTCCATTATGTATTACAAACAACACGACGAAGGCTGATAAAGCAACATGTTTGAGATTCACTTGTATCGATATGCTAGTTCAGTAAACAGCTTGTGAATGACATCATCCCCTCGCACAAAAGCACCGGCACGCCTTGCAGCACATAGAGTACCCTGCAATAATATTGGAAACACGTCAAAATATAAGAAAAGGTTTAATTTATCAATACTGACCAGCGCTTTTGAGCCTAATACAACACAGGTCTATCAGATTTTCCACAAATTGACAATGTCTAACAAAACCTTGAATCCAAGGAATTCAGTAAAAGAATCACGTATAACAAAGTCCAAGCAGAGGGACCAAACAGCATGCTCCTCAAGCAGCGACAAGGAATATTACAACTACTTGATCCTTATCCTTCTTTTTAGATTTTCCTGCATAGCTCTTTATGTTGTTGACATTGCATATATTTCAACTAGATAATTTTCTTCAATGAAAAATGAACACATTCAAAGTGTCCGAAATTTATATCCTCTAGCCATGGAACTCAGACAAAAAGCAGAATTTAGATAAACATCAAAACAATCTTTCATAAAATTAAAGGAATGAAAGGTAAAAATATGTTTAGAAGCTAATTCACAGTCATTTATTAAAATGCAAAGGATAGAAATAATATTCAAAACTCAAATAACTATAAAACCTAGTTCTTTAAAACTCAATATTCCTGCTTGTACAATTGTAATTAATAGAAAAACTAGCAGTAGTCTCTGATAGATGGAAATATTAAGCTCCATGTTAGACTGACCTCCTTTCCAAGCTGTACCATATTATCAGCTAGCCGACGAACTTCTTTTGCCTGCAGTTAGATAACAAAATTAAGGCTACATTTGATTATAAATGAAAGGATTTAGCAATGTTCTAAAAGGCGCTAAGGCGGGAGGCCGGGAGAGCCTAGTGCCTATGGGGGATTTTTTTATTTTAAGTCAATTTTAGTATTTTATCTTACATTTATTCAAACAAAACAGGCGTCAGGGGGCCTAGTGCCTAGGCCAGGCGTCGGGGGGGCCTAGCGCCTTAGGCCAAGCGCCAAGGGGGGCCTAGCACCTAGGCGGGGGCATAAGCGGACCTAGGCGGAGATTTTTAGAACACTGGGATTTAGCAGTGTTCTAAAAATCCCTTTAGGTCTCGCTTAGGCTCACTTTAAAGCTTAGCCCCCGGGCGCGCCCGCCTAGGTGCTAGGCCCCCCCTTGGCGTCTCGCCTAGGCGCTAGGCCCCCTGGAGCCTCAGCTAGGCCCAAGGCGGCAAAAAAATTCCTCCAAGAAATTAGATGTGGGCCTAAGTAGGGTCTAGGCGAAGAGGTTTTTTTTATTTTAATAACTACCCAAATCAGATCTTCATATATTTATTTTTCTAATGATTTACCATATTCAGAATACATATTATAGCATATCAAATCACAACAAAAAGTGAACAATATCAAGTCAAAATGGATAATTTTATTATAGTTGTAATTTTTTGAATTTGTACCAACTTCAAATTATATAAATGATGATACATTTGTAATATTTAGTTTAATTCAATATAATTCTTAAATTATTGTTTAGTTTCTTAAGTTTTAATATTGAATTAAATTCTTGAAATTTTAAATTTTATTATTTAATATCAATCTTGTTTATGAATAAAACTAATACGTTAAAAATATGTTTGAACTTTGAACAATTGCATGTTTGTGTTTGAATTTTAACATTAGCAATATGGATATGTGTTTGAATTTTAAGCAAATGTCTTTATTATAGATTGTTTTGCTTTATATTATTATTTTGTTTGGATAAATGTAAGATAAAATATTAAAATTGGCTTAAATATAAAAATCCGCGCCAGCGCTTAGGCTCCCGGCATCGCCCCGCCTCCCGCCTAGCGCCTTTTTAGAACATTGATTTAGCAAGTGAAAGCAATGCTATTATTGTTTAATTGGGGGTGGGGGTGGGGGTGGGGGTGGGGGTGGGGGTGGGGGTGGGGGTGGGGGGGCAGAACACACATTATAACAATCTTGTTTGAATAGATTCATGTTAGCATGGATTTTCAAATTATTTCATCTATCAAAATACTCCAAGCTTTCCAAAAATTCCAAAATATAAGATTAATATTGACTTCTTAAAAATCAATTGGAGACATTTTAAAATTTACATGATTCATTTAAGTTTTGAGACAATAAAATTGACAATTATTAGTACTTTTTAGATAGTTTATAATACTCATAATTATATTGAAAAAAGTTAAAATAGATTCATTGATCATAACCTGTTACACCCGCTCAAACTCCAAAATCCAAATGCTACCCAAGAGTAGTTCACTCGTATACACAAAATTAATAATCAATCAATGCACCAGGTCCAGACATTTTAAAACGTGAAACATTATTACTGGGTGCGTTTATGTGTTTATGTGTGTACGAATGTGTATGTATGAACCAAGTCAGCTAACTCCATCAAAAGAAAATTGGAAATAAGATCAACATTTCCTTAACTAAAAAAGACTAATTTTATTACTGGGTGATCCTATTGAGTATTGACCCTTTAAAAATCTTAATACATATACTCTGCATAATAAATTTTGGTGTGCCTAAAACAGTATAGATAGTGGCAATAGGATTACCCCTCAAAATCTAATATAAATTTGAAGCTGCTAATTTCTAAATTGTGAAAAATCAATAACATGATAATTATAGACAGATAACAGTAACCAACTAAACTAAAGCCACGATTGGCAGTAAAACATTTTAACCAGTACCCAGATGATAATTATACCGAAAAAAATAGAAATAAAAGAGCAATTCAACAAAATCCTAAAGATTACCTAGAAATGATAGATTAAAGTATTACCTTAGCAACAGTGGTTTCAATACGCTCATGCTTCACTAGCTGTGACACCATTGTTCTGCAGAAATAAAGAAAACCCAATTTTCCAAAAAATCCCAAATTTAAATCTATAAGCATATGCATACATCTGTACAAGTACAAAAAAAAACAGTAAAGATTAAACCCTAAAAGCCAGAACGTGAATAACAGGAATAGGATAAACCTGAGCATAGACATTCGATGACCCGTGGGGCGATTAAGCTTTCTGAACTTCGTCATTCTGATTGTACAGAGAGAGAGTTCAAATAAAGGAAAAACCCTAGCGCAAGTAGTAGTTCCAGTTAGCAATGGCTGTAACACTGATAGCCATTAGACTGACTTGGGGTTTTAGATTTGGGTGGGAGTCAGGTATGGGTGTTGGTTTTAAGCCCAAACTATTCTTGTTCAAACATTTTGACTGGGTTTTTCCGTAACAAAATGTTTGGGTCCTTTACATAAGTATACAACAAATTGAAAGTAATTACAAGAAAAGTGCATTAACTAAATAATTACAAAAAGAATGTAATTATTACAAAAATAGTACAATTCACATTAATAAGGAAACCTAAAATCAAGGATAACTAATAATTCAAATTCAAATTCAAATTTTGTCTCTAACAACAATTTCAAATTCATGTTTCAAAATTCAAATCAAAATGAGAAAATAAAAAATAAAAAATTATGAAGGAGCTAATGTTCATCATCCTCCTCTCTCTCGCCACATTTACAATGCCGCCACATCGCCATGCCATGCCAGAGTTGTTATTCAATTTCTTTTTGACGATTTGGTTACCCACAAAATTGAAATTGTTACTTTTTATACTAATTTTGACTTAAGAATCGCATCACATTTAAAATAAAATTGGTAATCAAATAAAACTGAATTGGTTACCTTATCAAATGATTTGGTAACCAACTATATGAAATTTTGTTACCAACAAAGATCACATCCAAAAATAAATTAGTAACCTAATAAACTAAATTGGTTACCTTATCGGAAGGTTTAGTAACCAATTGCATAAATTTTGGTTACCAACTGCATCACATTCAAAATATATTAGTAAACTAATAAAACTGAATTGGTTACCTTATCAAATGATTTGGTAACCAACTACATGAAGTTTGATTACCAACTGCATCACATCCAAAATAAATTAAGAACTCTAATAAAACTAAATTGGTTACCTTATCTAAGATTTCGTTACAAGTGAAAATAAAGAATGGACCCCAATGCGGTGGGAGGGGAGGGATCGAGGAGAGGGAGGGCGGGAGGAGGAGGGGTGGGGGGGGGGCGGGGGGGGGGGAGAGGAGGTGGAGGAGAGGGGGCGGAAAGAGGGGAGAAAAAGGAGGCGTGAGGAGGGGATGCGGGAAGGAAGGGAGGGGAGGAGGAGGGAGGTGGTGGGAGTGAGGCGGGAGGAGGTGGAGGCGGGAGGAGGAAGGAGGAAGGAGGAGGAGATGAGGAGGAGGAGGTGGAGGCGGGAGGAGGGAGGAGGAGAAGGGGGGAGGAGGGACGGGAGGAGAGAGAGGAGAGGGAGAGGGAGAGAGAGGGTGAGGGTGAGGGTGAGGGTGGGGGGGGGGGGGAGGGGGAGGAGGGGAGGCGGGAGTAGGGGAGGAGGGAGGAGGGAGGCGGGAGGAGGGGAGGCGTGAGGGTGGGGAGGGGTTGACAGAGGAGGAGGAGGAGGAGGAGGCGGAGGGAGGAGAAGAAGAAGGGAAACAAAAATGGAGTGGGAGAAAATCGTGGGAGAGATGGGGAGAAAATTGTGGGAGAGATGGGGGAGAAAATTGTGGGAGAGATGGGGGAGAAAATCGTGTGCATAATTAAAGGGATAAGATTACACTCTTTTTGTAATTAAGTATTGCACTAGTATTGTAAATAAATATGGAAGTGTATTAGTTGTGTAAAATTTTTATGAGGACACTATTGTTGTAATTATTTTTAAAAATGTAATAGAATATGTAATTGTCCCAAAATATTTTCATTAATTTCTCCTTGGGCCTGAAAGGCTTCCATTACATAGCTTTTTCTCCTCATAATTGTGTAGCTAGTTTTTTTGGGATCAAAAACTCTAGGTGAATATAAAAATTAGACACGAGTGTATTTTGACCCCCAATGGTAGGTAAAAATATAAATATGTTAAATTCAAATACACTCATATTCGATTTTTATGTTCAATTTTCATGTCCGTCTAGAAGAACTCTTGATATTGGCATTATTAATCAAAATAAAATAATACTCCTCTAGTTTCACAAAATAATAATCTCATTTTTTAAGCCTACAAAGAGATCTTTTATAATAGTATAAAATGATACGTATTCTAAAATGTGTCATAAAAGAAGGATACCTTGGCTTTTTAATTTTTTTTTTACTCTTTATTTTTTTAAAAAAAAATTCTTTATAGATTTTTGGTAAAAACTCATAACATATGGAATAAATTGCTAAAAAATTATCCGGTGATGAATGTTGAGGGTGAACTTGATGAAAAATTCTTTTTAAAATTAAAGAGTGATACTACAGACAAACTATTCTACAAATATTTTACAAACGGCTGATGTGGCCTACTCCACCTCAGCATATTGATCAACAAATTGTTTCAATGTAGTCTTCGGCCCCGCACAATATACTAGGTGAAGTATGTCACATCAGTAATTTGTAAAATATTTGTAGAATAGCTTGTGTCTCTAGCATTATTCAAAATTAAATGCAAAAAAATTAATATATACGAAAGAACAAATATCACAATTCTTTTAAGTTGTAAGAAAGGAGGGTAAATGTTAATGTTTAATAAATTATCATTATTTTTGTTAATTAAGTCTTATGTTGTTAATTATTAAAAGATTTTTTTTATAATTTTATTATTAAAATTATTTTATATTTGAGCATGTTACATTATTCTATGCTCACTTTTTTAATATAAGTAAGCTCAAAGACATAATTTATAAGTTAATAAACTCAAGGGGCATATTAATAAAAATTTAAATTTGATGGAACAAAAAAAAAAAACCATTATAATCTAAGGGGGTGTATTCAATTAAAATTTTTAAAGACTTTTTTTAAGTTACAGACTTTTATAGAGTTTATGAATTTTAATGGTTTTTAAAGACTTTTAAAATGATTTTTATAGACTCCATGAAATAAGTGACATACTTTAATAGACTTTTTACCTAGATTTTGATAGACTTTTGTATACTTCTAATATATCTTGCGGCTTATATTAATTATTAATTAGCCCATGTGTACAGCCTCTCCCTCTTTTCTCATGAACTAGAAGAAATCTCATTATTTCATTAAATTATTGTGGCATGAGATTTTATATATGTTGAAAACATTCATATTATTCTACTCATTTCATGATAAATTTGGATACTCGAATACGAATAAAACTTTAGAAGCTACTGAATAAATAACAAAAAATTAAGCTCATTTTTTATTGAATTATATATACTATATATGCGTACGTTTTTTTAGTAGGAGTACCAAACTATGTTTTTCACAAAATAATATGACAATAAAAATCTATATGATCAAAAGTCACAAAACTTCATACATGTGAGTAAATTGTCACCAAGTTATAGAAAATTTACCAGAGAGATTTTTAGTCGTCGGTGTAAGACCCCAAATTATTAATAAATGAAATTTATTTTCCTCTATTTATTATTTTGAAATAGTAAGGGTTGATTTGATTAATGTGGATAGTTATGGGTAAAATACGCAAATATTTGAATAAGCAAGTTGGTTATAAAATATTCATTATTATTTGGGAATATTCGTTTGGTCGTGGAATATTCAGATTGTTTGGGAATATTAAATGCGACAAGACATCTTTTGTGGGCCCCATATAAAAAAAGCGATTGGATGAAGAAAACGACAAATATAAGTTCTTTAAAAATAACTACAGTAGTTATTCACAATTAATATTGTTAAAATACTTCCTGGTTAAAAACACAACAATACACTTCAGATTGCACCAATTATTGATTCTTACGTAAGAAGGCACTACTCAATAATGGTTTAAGAATTATCGCTCAAAGATTTTATTGATTTAATAATTGCTGCGTTGATATTTTATATTGTCATTGTTTCAATAATGTGTCATTACACGATATTTTTTCATTATCGAAGCAATAATTCATATTATCCGAATAATATTATTAGATAACATTATTGGTAATGTCTAGAAAGTTACGTCTAAGGAGAGGTTTGGTCACCTAATTCATGCGCCAAAGAGTAAGAGAAATTTTATTGGAAAGCCCCCTCTTCCAGGAACTGCATGGTTGTCAATATTGTGATTTCGTAATATTATTTGTGAATAATTAATTATTGATTCATATGATGAGGAAAATATTGATTTTATGTGGATATAGATGGAGAAAATTTTTAATGCAACAATTGTTGAAAATTAAAATTTTATCTTTTTCTGATAAAATAATTCATTTAAATATATTATTATATTTTAATAATATAATAATGGTGATATTTTTACAACGAATGTGGGATATATGAGTATATGAGGAGGAAGAGTATTTTTATTGCAATAAATGTTTAAAACATGTTGAACATATCGGTGGACCCCATTTCTTGACTGAAATTTGATTATAGCCTGTAAAATTGCCTGTTTGTGGATTTCGGTCAATTTCTGTTTGGAATTTGGAATAACTTCCTTCTGCAAAGTTGTAGATAATGGAATTTCCTATGGAAACTCACGAGTTTCGAATTTTTCTGATAAAATAGCTATTTATTATGAATTATTTAAGTTCCGAAGCTCCAAATAATTGATTTTTGGAAGTTTTAATTGTTTTAATTAACAAAAACGTTTTTGTGTTTGGTTAGCCTCATTAAACACATGCAAGTTGCTGAATTCAGATGGTTCTAGGTGCGTAGATAAATTTGTATATATATATTATTATTATATTAAATTTTCTACTTTTGGTGTTCTCAAAGATTTTCCTATAAATAGGGTGCTTAGGTTAGAATTGAAAATCACACCAAAATCGAAGTTTTCTCTCTCTATATTATCGAGCGTATTCTTGTGAGTATTTTGAGTATACTTTGAGTATTGCTATCGGTGCAAAGTTCAAGTCATAGCTTTATATTCTGTTTCAAATTTAGAAGTTGGATATTATTTTTTTCAGTAATGATATTATTTCTTCAATATCATTATCTTTGAAATATTGATCTGAAGTTTTATCAAATTTGAAACTTTTGGTGTCTGAGTTACTATTCACGATACGTCACTATTCACGATATCGATACTTTATTCATTTAATACGGCATTATTCATCGAAAAATAAAAATTTTCCTTTTTTTCGTCTAAAATAACTATTGTGGATACTAGCTTTGATCAGTATCCGTGTTTTGATCATTCTTGAATTTTACACCACCACGATTATTTTTGAGGTATTTTTGGACATGGATAAAACAAAGTACTAATCCTTAATCCTTAATCCTTGTCATTTTGTTTCAATCGGATTTGTTTCTTTAAAATATTTTTCATCATCCTCGGTCTTAAATGATGATATTATTGAATATCTTTGGCCAGTAGTGCAAAAGATGAATGATTTCGATGAATATCTTTGGCCCGTAGTGCAAAAAATGAACAGTGTTTAGATGAACATGAATTAATGATGAATATCTTTGGCCTGTAGTGCAAAGATGAATATTTGATTCGAGATGTATATTGATTGATGTTACGGGGATAAAAGATAGACGATGAACTTTTAAATTCATACATAGAAGATAGTAGTTTGCATTCTCTACTTAACTCTTCTAATGAATTATTATTTCAGCATGCGAATATTGATTTAAAACTTGTTGTCTATTCAGATTCTATTAGATTTTTCCTTTTCAAGACTAACGATAATTTGTTGTATATTATCTTAGTCATAATATTCTTTTCTTTGGGCTAGTTGAGCTCACCCTTTTCCTTGTTGTTCCATTTTTCTTCTCGTGAGGCGAGAATGTAGCAGTACTTAGTAGGGGTATGGAATGAAGGTTCTAGAGAGTTTTTAGTAGTCCTCACCATTTTTGTAAAATAATGTATCAATAATTATGATGGAGATTTATTTGCGTGTGAATATTGTACAGATTACAATATCTCGTATTTAAACTCACAGTTTATATGTTGTAATAATAAAGTTGTAGTTGTTTCGCACTATGTATCGACAACCTCGGAATGGGTGATGTATACCTATTTTGGGGGCGCCACGATTGATTATCGAGTTTCGTGGATATGATCTCTGGCGGAGATCGGGGAATAGAACTAGGAGGGGAGAAACGAGTAAATCCTTCGCTAGTGTGTCCTACCTAAGCTTATTTGTTAGTTGGTCAGTATATATGGATATTATGTGATATATTGATTTTCTTAATTAACCCTTGTTTTATGACAAGATTTGAGAATGTCGATCGAGAATATTAACAATGGAAATGAGACCGTGGAGACGCTCAGACTCACCTAACGAGGAGAACGCAACAACAGTCGGGCAATGTTCCTCCCGTGAACAACACCATTTGAGCGAGATGATGAACGAGGGGATGTTTAGAAGCTTTTTGCAGTTCATGCAAAATCGACGAGGAGACTCGTGTTCAAAATCTGAGGAGGAAATGATAGCAATTCATGGGTTGTCACACCAAGCGATTCAAAGAGTTGGGACCACCAGAATTTAAGGGAAAGCCGGATCCGATCATGGCGGAAACATGGGTCACAAATTACCAAGATATTCGATATCTTGGGATGCACGGAAGAAACGAAGGTTTCATATGCCACCTTTATGTTCAAGGTGGCGCGTAGACATCTTGGTGGGAGTCTCATGGAAGCGTGCACTCCATCCACCCGCACTTCAAAGCATGTCTTGGGAGAGGTTTCAAAAATTATTTAATGACAAATACTTTCCGAAAGTGTTCGTCATATATGAAGGAAGTGGAGTTCATCGATTAGAACAAAACAACATGGCCCGGTGTCTCGAGTGACGAGGCAAAGTTTGCAGAGAGTTATCCGAGTTTGCACCTCATTTGGTGGAGAATGAGGAATGTATGACGCGGATGTTTCTTAGAGGTTTGAAACAAGATACGTCAAGATCTCATTTCTCATAAATTTTCTCTCTATTCAGATGTTGTATGCGGGGCTCAATTATTAGAGCGAGATAACGAAATACAGCCAACCGAGGACCACAATCGGGGATCATACCGGAGATAGTGATCAACAAAACAACGATAACCGGCGGAGAAAAGAAAAGATGGACAAAAATGGTAACCACTCCGGTGGTAATCATGGCCATTAAAATAGAAGAAGCGAGTCGGAGAAGATTTTAAAAAGAGGAGATTTAACAACGACCATGAAGAAGGCAACGGTAAAGGCGGTAAAGGCCGGGTTAAGGGAGGGAGAACGACCACCGGTCATATGCTATAAATGCGGGAAAGAGGGACATATCAGTCCAAACTGAAAGTAGTATGCACACAAGCCAATCATGTTTGATGATAAAGCATATACTTTGTAACAATCTTATTCATTTATTAATAAAAAGTATTAATTTATTAAAGGCTTTTAATTATCTACATGATGATGTTTTATAATATGTGATAAACCCATAGTTTTAAGCAATGCTTTTAGAATAATGATGATGATCATTTTAATGAGATCTAAATTCTTTGAAAGCTTAAAACTAAAATAGTTCCCAATCGTTGGATTACTAAATTGGGGATTAGTGAATCCGGATAGATTGGGTACATCGTTAACTTGCTTCATTGGATGAGGATGATTGATCTCATGATCATTTGTGTGGAGACACTAAAGCAAGTATGTAGGTGCTTATTAGAGAATAAGTTCATTTGAACGTGGCTCATTAAGGAATACCTAATGGAGTTTTATTTGCTGTCAATAGGAATTTCCTGTAGTGATAGTAAGACAAGTAATCCTTGGACTTGAGATCATCATAGTATCTTGTGTATGATGAGTTATACTTTGACTTATTCCTTAAGACCCTTAGGGTATATCAAAGGTATGCTTGGGTATAATAAGTTATACATGGAGATAATGTATGATCGATAAAGAATCTACCACTTTAATAAAAAAGAGAAATGTCCTATGTGATTCGATAAATGACAACTCAGTGAGTCCTTGGTTAGCGCGAGAATGAAATTAGAAAGAAGTTTCTAATTTGCATTATTTGGAGTTGTGCATTTAAGGATCGAAATACATATAATTAAATAAAATAAGACTTGTGATAATTCCATGTCTTATATTTAATTGGGACATTGTATATGGTGGAAGGATTGAATTATGCAGTAACTATTTACTCAAAGGTTCTTTAATGATTAATGTTGAAATCTATATTATCTGGAAAGTCGTTGATCATTAGAGAGGCTTATCCCTATTGTAGAATAAATATTATTTATTTAAATAAATTAATTGTTTAATTTATTTATTTAAATAAGATTAGAATTATTCTAATTGATTTATTCACAACCTAGGTTTAATATGGAGAACCTAAAGGGTCACACCATAAAAGGAAGAATAATTATTTAAGAAGTTAATGGCATAATCGTAATAATATATTGTTAAGTATATTTAATTTAATCTATGGTGATAGAATAAATTAAATAGCTTAATATTTATTATTTAATATTTTAGAAATATTAAATATAAATTAATAAAGAGGAGTCTTATTAATATTATTACAATTATTATTATTTTAATTTCTAAAAGAGTTTAGGAATTAATTTAATATAAGTACTCTCATTTATTCCTAATTGGATTAGGAAGGAAAATTAGTTAAAGGAGTTTAATTAATTATCCCTAATAAGATTAGGGAGCTTAATTAATTAAAAGAATTAATTAATTAAAACCCAATTCCTTAATTGTTAAGGTGGGTTGCCCACATCTATAAATAAGAGGAGTCTTATTAGGTGTGGTGTGGGTTGTTGACTTTTTCAACATACGTAATATTTCCAATAGTTGGGAGAGTACCCCTTTTTCTATAGAGATAGAAAACTAGGGTTTGAGCCAAATACCCATCTTCTTGAATTTTCTTCTTCCTTGGTGGATCACCCAGAGGCCAAACATCGGGGTGGCTAACGTTGATCAAAAGGAAGGAACCAAACCCCGGTGGATTCAAGATTGAACGCGAAAGGATTTGGAGGTGAACTTGTACACGAGGAAGCTCGATCTTCAAGGGTATGATTTATTCTTTATCTTTTCGTTTAATTAATAATTATGCATAAAGGATGATCCGGGTATATGGTTTGTAAAATTTTAAACTCGATTTTTACACGCTTAGCACTTTTTATGCAATTTGATTACGTTATGAATGTTACAACCTAACACAAACCGCCCATAATTGATTCAAGGTATGCTATAATTGTGGAAAGGAAGGACATATCGCTTTCGAGATTATGCAGTAGCGAAATCTAGTTCAATGAGGGACGGTGACTCAAAAAAGATCGTCCCAGAAAAGTCAAAGTCAGCAGTTTCAGAAGAAGCGTTTGTTGTGATTTGGTCAAAATGCGAGGAACCCAAACGAGGTGATCACGGGTAAGCTATATATAAATTCTTGCGAAGTTTATACCTTACTTGATAATCTAGGTGCTACCCATTCATTTATCTCTCCCTTATGCTCAACGTTTAAACTTGACTCAGGAGAAATTAGACTTTGACCTATCTGTGAAAACTCCGTTAGAGAAACTTTCATCACATCCAATGTTTATAAATCTTGTTTGATTCAAGTTGGCACCATCACCTTACCTGTTGACCTTATCTCTTTAAAGATACTTGCTTTTGATGTGATTTTAGGGATTGATTGGTTAACTACTCATCACGCTAAAATTGATTGTTTTCGTAAGGTTGTTAGTTTTCATATTCCTAACCAACTTTGTTATGCGAATTCAAGCAACTAAACCATTAAAATCAATCACCGTCATATCTAATCATAAAGCTATTAGTTTATTGAAAAGCGGATGTCAAGCTTTCTTAGCCCATGTTATGGATTTAAATAAAGACACGTCAAATTTGAATAATATTCTGTTGTTATTGACTTTCCGACGTATTTCTGAAGAACTTCCGGTCTACCCCGTAGCGTGAAGTTGAATTCTTTATTGATCTTGAACTGGTACAAAGCCCATTTCTAAAAACCCATATCGAATGGCTCTATTGAACTTCGGGGAGTTAAAGGTCTAACTACTGTGAATTATTGGACATCGGTTTCATTCGCCCCTAAGTACATCTCCTTGAGGTGCTCTGTTTTATTCAGTAAAGAAGAAAGGCGGGAGTATGCGATTTTGTATTGACTATCGGGAATTGAACCATGTCACCATCAAGAATAGGTATCCTCTACCTCGTATTGATGACTTGTTTGACCGATTCTGAGGCACAATTTTTTCAAAGATCGATCTTCGATTACGGATATCATCAATTTGAAGATTTAGGCGAGGATATTCAAAGACTACCTTTAAAACTCAGATGCGGGCATTATGAATTATTAGTCATGTCTTTCGGATTGACTAATGCTCCTGCGACTTTCATGGATATGATGAATCGAGTATTCAAGGAATATTTGGATCAATTCGTTGTTGTCTTTATTGATGACATCCTCATATATTCCAAAAGCCGTGAAGATCATGAGCACCATTTGAAATTTGGTACTCAAAAGCTTCGTGAAAACCAACTATATGCCAAATTGAAGAAATGCGAGTTACGGCTTGAAGAAGTAGCATTCCTTGGGCACGTGGTGTCGAAACATGGAGTATCTCATTGATCCGTGAAGATTGAAGCAATACAAAGTTAGGGAGCAACGAAGTCGGTGGATCAAGTCGTAGCTTTTGGGCTTATTTGGTTATTATCGGAAATTCGTGGAAGGGTTTCTCGAATCGCTACTCCATTAACTTGACTAACTCGGAAGGATACAAAATTCATATGGAGCGAGGAATGCAAGAAGAGTTTCCAAGAGCTCAAGAGGAGACTCATTTAAGACTGTTCTAACAATACCATCCGAGTACGGATGGATTTGTTATCTCTGATGATGCTTGAGGCAAAGGGTTAGGATGTGTTCTCATGCAACGTGGGAAAGTCATAGCCTTTATGCCTCATGACAACTTAAAGAGTATGAGAGGAATTATCCTACTCATGATCTAGAGTTAGCGGCGATCGTTTTCAGCTTAAAGATATGGAGGCACTATCTATATGGGGAGAAAGTGGAGATATATTCGGACCATAAAAGCCTCAAATATTTTTTCACGCAAAAAGAACTCAACATGCGCAAGCAACGACGCGTTGGCTTGAGTTGTTGAAAGATTATGACCACACTATTCAATACCATCCCGAAAAGCGAGCGTGGTAGGCGGCGTTGAGTAGAAGATTATATGCAGGAATGAGTGCGATGATGTCAAGTATACGATAGAGCCAACTTTAATAGAAAAAGTTAAGGTTGTTCGAGCCACCCAACCGGGAAATGATCGCGTATGAAGAAGTAAGTACAAGAAGGTGCTATTTCGAAGCGAGAATTGATGAAGAAGGAATACTTGAGTCCACTCTAGACTTTGTGTTCCTAACGACTACGATTTGAAGTACAAGATTATGATGGAGGCACACAATACACCATTTGCAATCCATCACGGAAGTACTAAAATGTATCGTGATCTTGACATACATTTTGGTGGAACAATATGAAGAGAGATTGCAAAGTTTATCTCGATGTGTTTAACTTGTCAACGTGTAAAAGCGAAGCATCTAGTACCTAAAGGGTCCGTTGCAACCACTGAGAGATTCGAAATGGAAGTGGGAACACATTACCATGGATTTCGTTACGGGTCTTCCTACGGTTTCTCAAGGCATCAATGCTATTTGGGTTATTGTTGATAGATTAACCAAGTCCGCTCATTTCTTGCCGATCACGGAGACTTATTCCTTGAACGTCTTGCTAGTATGTACGTGAATGAGATTGTGAGGTTTACGGCACGCCTGTATCCATAGTTTGGATCGTGACCCAAGATTCACTTCAAGATTTTGGGTTAGCTTGCAAAAAGCTATGGAGCGCGGATTCTGATTGATTCGGCATACCATCCTCAAGCAGATGGACAATCGAGAGAGGACTATTCAAACTCTTGAAGATCTATTAAGGCTCTGTGTCCTAAACTTCAAGGCGGTTGGGATAAGTATTTACCATTGGTGGAATTCTCCTACAACAACAGATTATCGAGCAAGTATAGGTGTGGCTCCATTTGAAGCATTATATGGACGAAAATGTCGCTCTCGGTATGTTGGGGACGAGGTGGGTGAAACAACATTGTTGGGACCGAGTTTGATACGTATGACTACGGAAAGATCCAAATGATTCGATAACGATACAAACGACACAAGATCGACAAAAGAGTTATGCGGATCTTCATCGAAAGGGCGTGGAATTTAGTATAGGGGATCGTGTATTGTTGCGAAGTTGCTCCATGGAAGGAGTTACAAGATTTGGGAAGAGAGGAAAGCTCGATCCACGATTTATTGGTCCATTTCAAATTCTTCGACCGAGTAGGAAATATAGCCTAGACTCGCGTTACCTCAAAGTATGTCTCGTGTTCATAATGTGTTTTACATATCTGTACTTCGTAAATATGTGAAAGACCCGAATCACTTTATAAAGTTAGAACAGGACGAGATAGTAGAAGACTTAACGATATGAGGAGGTACTGTCAAGATCTTGGATAGGAAGGAGCATGTTCTACGCTCAAAGGTCATAATTGAAAGTATACACACAAGCCAATCATGTTTGATGATAAAGCATATACTTTGTAACAATCTTATTCATTTATTAATAAAAGTATTAATTTATTAAAGGCTTTTAATTATCTACGTGATCTTTGTTTTATAATATGTGATAAACCCATAGTTTTAAGCAATGCTTTTAGAATAATGATGATGATCATTCTAATGAGATCTAAATTCTTAGAAAGCTTAAAACTAAAATAGTTCCCAATCATTGGATTACTAAATTGGGGATTAGTGAATCCGGATAGATTGGTACATACGTTCTTTACTTTCGTTGGATGAGGATGATTGATCTCATGTGATCATTTTTGTGGAGACACTAAAGCAAGTATGTAGGTGCTTATTAGAGAATAAGTTCCTTTGAAGCGTGGCTCGCTAAGGAATACCTAATGGAGTTTTATTTGCTGTCGATAGGAATTTCTGTAGTGATAGTAAGACAAGTAATCCTTGGACTTGAGATCATCATAGTATCTTGTGTATGATGAGTTATACTTTGACTTATTCCTTAAGACCCTTAGGGTATATCAAAGGGTATGCTTGGGTATAATAAGTTGTACATGGAGATAATGTATGATCAATAAAGAATCTACCACTTCTAATAAAAAAGAGAAATGTCTATGTGATTCGATAAATGACAACCCAGTGAGTCCTTGGTTGGCGAGAATGAAATTAGAAAGGAGTTTCTAATTTGCATTATTTTGAGTTGTGCATTTAAGAGTCGAAATACATATAATTAAATAAAATAAGACTTGTGAGTAATTCCATGTCTTATATTTAATTGGGACATTGTATGGTGGAAGGATTGAATTATCACGGTAACTATTTACTCAAAGGTTCTTTAATGATTAATGTTGAAATCTATATTATCCGGAAAGTCGTTGATCATTAGGAGGCTTATCCCTATTGTAGAATAAATATTATTTATTTAAATAAATTAATTATTTAATTTATTTATTTAAATAAGATTAGAATTGTTCTAATTGATTTATTCACAACCTAGGTTTAATATGGAGAACCTAAAGGGTCACACCATAAAAGGAAGAATAATTATTTAAGAAGTTAATGGCATAATCGTAATAATATGTTAAGTATATTTAATTTAATCTATGGTGATAGAATAAATTAAATAGCTTAATATTTATTATTTAATATTTTAGAAATATTAAATATAAATTAATAAGAGGAGTCTTATTAATATTATTACAATTATTATTATTTTAATTTCTAAAAGAGTTTAGGAATTAATTTAATATAAGTACTCTCATTTATTCCTAATTGGATTAGGAAGGAAAATTAGTTAAAAGAGTTTAATTAATTATCCCTAATAAGATTAGGGAGCTTAATTAATTAAAAGAATTAATTAATTAAAAAACCCAATTCCTTAATTGTTAAGGTGGGTTGCCCACATCTATAAATAAGAGAGTCTTATTATGGGTGTTATGGGTTGTTGATTTTTCAACATCGTAATAATTCCAATTGTTGTTGAGAGTACGCGCTTTCTATAGAGATAGAAAAACTAGGGTTTAGCCAACCACCCCATCTTCTTGAATTTTATTCTTCCTTGGTGGATCACCTCAGAGAGGCCAAACACATGGGTGGCTAACGTTGATCAAAGGAAGGAACCAAACCGGTGGATTCAAGTTGAGCGAAAAGGATTGGAGGTGAACTTGCACGAGGAAGCTCGATCTTCAAGAGGTATGATTTTATTCTTTATCTTTTCGTTTAATTAATAATTATGCATAAAGGATGATCCGGGTATATGGTTTGTAAATTTTTAAACTCGATTTTTACACGCCCGCTTAAGCTTTTTTTTGCAATTTGATTGCGTTCATAGAATATTACAAACCTAATAAGTGGCATCGAGCCAAACCTTTATGCTAATTATTAATTGTTTTAATTTAATATTATATTGATATGTGTTTAGAACAATTTAATTGGGCATAATTTTATTGTATAAAATTTAAATAAATAAATAAATAAAAAAAAAAAAAAAAAAAAAACCGCACGAAATTTTAAATGGGATATAATTGAAGAAATGATCATTTTTTTGGGTGGGTTACCCATTCTTGAGCCTCATATTAGTTTAAGTTAATAGTTAGAGATTGCATTATCAATGCACTGGTCACTAGTTCGAGATGAGAAAGCAAGGCAGTGCACCAAAAATAGGATATAACATATATATCCAGGATATCATTATATATATATATATATATATATATATATATATATATATATATATATATATATATATATATTGAAAAATAAAGCACACCAATGATTTAGTTTCTTCCAATTCGTGCCATGTGACTCACGGATATATATATATAATAATTATATATATATTATTCTTAATAATTTTAGAATTAAAATAAAATTTATTTTAATTTTAAAATAAAAGTTTATTTTAATATTAAAATAAAAAAGAGTTTATTTTAATTTTAAAATTGAATATATATATATATATATATAATTATTTTAATCTTAAAATAAAAGTTTATTTTAATTTTAAAATAAAAGGTTTATTTTAATCTTAAAATAAAAGGTTTATTTTAATTTTAAAATTAGAATTTCATGCTAACTAATTAGAGTTGGAATTGGATTCCATGATAACTAATTGGAGTTGAAATTGATCTTTCCTTAAATAAAGGAGTTTATTTAGATATGAAATAGATTTCATATTATTCAAAATAAAAGAGTTTATTTGTGAATAGGAAAGAGAATCCTAATTTCCTTAAATAAAAAGAGTTTATTTAAATATGAAATAAGATTTCATATTATTCAAAATAAAGGAGTTTATTTGTGAATAGGAAAGATAATCAAGTGTTTCCTTTAATATTTTTTTTTTTTTATGGAATTGGATTCATAATTAATTAAAATAAAAGAGTTTATTTTAATTAAAGATTTTTTTATTACATGGAATTGGATTCCATAATTAATTAAAATAAAGGAGTTTATTTTGATTAAAATTTTGTTTAAAATAAAATAGTTTATTTTATTCAAAATTGGATAAATTAAAATAAAATAGTTTTATTTTGATTTAAATTTGGATTAAAATAAAGGAGTTTATTTTAATTCAAAAATTAGATTTTATACTAACTAAATTTGCCCATTAAATGATATCATATATATATTAAATGTTTATTATTCATGAGATGAATGTTATTTATTGATCGTATGGTGATATGTATGATAATAAATGGGATTGATTATGGACTATTATTGACGATGTGATTGGATTTTATTTTAGTTGGATGCATGAATGTATGGGTTTTATTAAATGGGGTCTGCGTACCTAAATCTTCTCTAATTTTTCTTAATGTAAATTATATCTCTCTCTATGTACTTCCCCATGGCTAGCGATCAAGGTTTTATTTATTTTAAAATAGTTATGTAATAGGAATTTTAGAATTATTTTGAAGAATTGGAGATCAAAGGAGAGGAGAGGCGCTTGAAGACCCGATTTGTAATGAAGCAGGGTTTAAATGTAATAGTTATATTTAAATATTATTTCTTGCACCCCTAAGGTTTGACCTTTTGGTTCACTTGGTGTCTCTAGTGAACCAAACTAGAATAAAAGTCCATAATCAATCCAAGGGTAGAATATAGTATTCTATATATGCATGCTTATACTATATATATTATATATTATGCAAACATGCTTGCATGTTCATTAATATGACGCGTATTTTATATATATATAATAAATGCGCTAAACAAGATGAGACAAATTAATAACAAACCCCTCAATTTTTTATATTAAGTCTAAGCGTTCAAAGATATTTGGAATATCGAGCGTCGCCTTCTAGCATGATAAAATTAATAGAGTATTAAATATTTAATATGAGTTTGTTGTGTCACCCACAAAGGCAAGTATTAAGTATTTAAGATGTTAATTTATCACATTTGATGCTTATAAAGAAAATTGAACAATATTGTTTTGTTGTGTCACCACAAGGATGATATTTTCTTTTTGAATATATGGAGTGCTAGGTCGGACTTAACTTGGATAATTTTGATTCGGATGTGCCACCACTTGATCAAAATAATCTAAGAGGCAAAATACAAGGAGTTGCATAGTTGATGTAATTGACAAAAGTTGTCTACCTATTTATTTATATATAGTTTGTTGTGTCACCACAAGGCTATATACATTTGAAATGGGATCCTTATTCTCACTAGTAAATCTTTAATTAGATTTTCTTAGAACTATATAAGTGAGGGTAATATAGTTTGAAGAAAATAGTGGGAGATACCAATTTAAAACAAGACCTAATTTATTTTGGTAATTAATAAAAGAATGTATGTTAAAATGTTGTTAATTACAAATTCATTTTGAAATTTTACAATGTCTAAATTACTATCAACTGCGAAGCATATTAGATGCTAAATTAACTTGAGGCCAAGAATTAAGCGGATAAGTTAAGGAATTTGAGAATAGTTCTCATGCATTTGAAAAGTTATCTTATGTCCTTAATATCGCTTATATTCTGCAATGGTTGCAGAACAATGCCTCTGAGGAAGACATTGCTACTTTTAGAAAGTGGCAAGATGATGCACGATTGGCTCAATGCATCATGCTCGCATGCATGAGTAATGAGCTTCTTGACGTCGAACATGAAACTATGGATGCTTCTACTATATTCCGCACATCAAGTAGTTGATGGTGAGAAAAGTAGGGGTGATAGATATCGAGATATCTAAGGAGCTCTTCCGATCTAGAATGGCCAATGGCACTATAATGCATGACAAAAAGTCCTTAACATAATTAATTTGATTGATCAATTAGGACAACTGGTTTTGTCATGGATGGAGAGTTGAGCAAGATTTGATCTTGCACTCACTCCCGGACTCCTTTCACAATTGTTGTGAATTTTTCATATGAACAAGCTAGATATACCTCATTGATATGCTTAACATATTGAAAATTTTGAGAGTCACTTTCAACCAAGAAAAACTAAGTCTTCTTGGTAGGGCCAAAGGATCTTACGAAAAGAAGAAGCGATTCAAAGAAGGTAAATGAAAAGGCATAAACAAAGGATAATAAGAACAAAAGCGTCACGGATAGCAAAGGAGTTTGCTTCCATTGCATTAAGCCCTGGACTTTGGAAAGAAAGCATGAGAAGCATCTTGCGAGAGGCTAACCAAAGAAGCTTAGTGAAGTTTTGGTTATAAATACAAATTTGTTCATGATTTAAAATAAAATTTTCTTTAAGTCGAGGTTCTACTTGGGTATTGGATAACGACTTTGGTTATCATAAATGTAGATTTATGAAAGGACCAAGCAGAAGTAGAAAGCTAAACAAATATAAGTAATCTATGTGTGGAAAATGAAGCAAAGTTGGTTTGCATTAACCATAGGAACTTATAGTTTAGCAATGCCTACGAGCAAATCTATTAAGTCGATAAATTGTTATTGTATTCCGGTTCTTGTTAAAAATATTATTTCCATTTTATTGTTGAATGATGAAATCTTTGGTATTATAATAAAGAACAATTGTTGTTCTATTTATAATAATAATGTTTTGTATAGAAACAGGAATATTACTTAATAAATTTTGTATACTTGACTTTATATGAAAATAATTTTGCATATTCAACAAATTAGTATAAGAAAATGAGATGATCATTCAAAGAGTTGAATGTATGTATTTGTTGAAATACAAGTGTGAATTATTTGAAAGGTTCAAAGAATTGAGAAAATGAAACAAATTGACAAAGTATTAAGATTCTTTGATTAGATCGAGGAATAAATACTTGTGCAATAAGTTTCTAGATCATCTCAAATGGTTTTCTCATAATGGATACATCACGATACATAATAATTGATTGATGTATCTCGAAAGGAAAAATCGTACCTATTTGAACATAGTGCGATCCATAATGATTTTCTGAGACATTCCGGTATCCTTACGGGATAATGTCCTAGAAATGGCTGCATATCTACGAAAAGGTAACCTCAAAATCCAGCCCCAAGACTCCATAAAAGTTATGGACAGGGAGGATTCCTAATCTTAAATATGTTAAGATAAGTGGTTGTCCAACTTATGTGAAAAAGGTTTCAAAGGATAAGCTTGGGATAAGATTTGACAAGTGTCGATTTGTGAGACATCCTAAAGTAAGTTTAGGGTATATGTTCTATAATCCTACTTAGCAAAAAGGTGTTTGTTGCGAAACACGCTGCGCCTTAAGATAAATGTGTTTATTATTGAAGGGGCTAGTGGGAGGATAATAGATCTTGAAAAGTTCAAGAACCACAAAATACTATAAGTCAAATAAGAGGAACCTGTAGATAGACCTATTGTACCACAACCAAATCGTAAATTTGGAATAGTACCGAAGATACCTGAGAGGTATGGATTTATCATAGATGATGATGATGAGGTACACATCATAGAAGATGATGATCCAGAGTTACATTCGATGAGGTAAGACTTCTAGTGTGTACAAAAGGGTCAGTGGGAGCGTCATGACATTCCTAATATTATATGTTGATAAACTACGGATAAGGAATAACATACCAATGCTACAATCAGTAAAGATAAAGTTGTCTAAACATTCCTCCATGAATGATTTGGAAGAGTATCTTAATTGGGGATATAAATCTATATAGATAGATTTAAAAGGATGCTCAACTTAACCCAAGGAACGTATATTCATTTGATGCTAAAGTCTTTTAGCATGGCAAACTCCAAGAGATGTCTCATGTTGATGAGCTATGGAGTGTATCTCTCTTAATAGTCCCCACAGACTCCAAAGAAGAGAGATCGCATGAGTGACAATCATGTATGCAATAAAATATACGAGACCTGATGTTGATCGGTCATATTTTGGAGAAGATCACTATAAGACAGTGAAAAACATCTTAAAGTTCTTAACCGGCACTAAGGATGTGAGCATTCATGGTGGGTCTGAATTAAAACTAGAGGGCTTTACAGACTCAAGTTTTTCAGACAGACCAAGACGACAGAAAAATCCACTTTAAGGTAAAGTGTTATCTTGAACAGTGGTGCAGTGAATTGGAAAGGTTCCAAACAGCAAAGAGTTGCTGGTTTAGTGATAAAGACAAAGTATATAGCTATAAATGAAGCTATGAGTTGATTATTTGGATTAAAAGTTCATTCTGAACTAGGAATAGTTCTAAGTCTCATCTTGGATCTAAACATGTGTTGTGGCACTTTCATTTGATTATTAGAATCATTGAAGATGGGAAATCACTATAGAGATAGTGGACTCTCATGAACAACATTACATATCCATTAACTAAAGCTTATCCAAATGAGGATAATCGTCACTTAGAGAAGAAGAGTATAAGATACCATGACGATTGGCTTTAGTGCTGAGTGGGAGATTGAAAGTAGTATGCACACAAGCCAATCATGTTTGATGATAAAGCATATACTTTGTAACAATCTTATTCATTTATTAATAAAAGTATTAATTTATTAAAGGCTTTTAATTATCTACATGATGATGTTTTATAATATGTGATAAACCCATAGTTTTAAGCAATGCTTTTAGAATAATGATGATGATCATTCTAATGAGATCTAAATTCTTAGAAAGCTTAAAACTAAAATAGTTCCCAATCATTGGATTACTAAATTGGGGATTAGTGAATCCGGATAGATTGGTACATACGTTCTTGCTTTCGTTGGATGAGGATGATTGATCTCATGATCATTTGTGTGAGAACACTAAAAGCAAGTATGTAGGTGCTTATTAGAGAATAAGTTCCTTTGAGCATTGGCTCGCTAAGGAATACCTAATGGAGTTTTATTTGCTGTCGATCAATAGGAATTTCTGTAGTGATAGTAGAAGACAAGTAATCCTTGGACTTGAGATCATCATAGTATCTTGTGTATGATGAGTTATACTTTGACTTATTCCTTAAGACCCTTAGGGTATATCAAAGGTATGCTTGGGTATAATAAGTTATACATGGAGATAATGTATGATCGATAAAGAATCTACCACTTCTAATAAAGAAGAGAAATGTCCTATGTGATTCGATAAATGACAACCTAGTAGTCCTTGGCAAAGCGAGAATGAAATTAGAAAGGAGTTTCTAATTTGCATTATTTGGAGTTGTGCATTTAAGAGTCGAAATACATATAATTAAATAAAATAAGACTTGACAAGTAATTCCATGTCTTATATTTAATTGGGACATTGTATGGTGGAAGGATTGAATTATGCGGTAACTATTTACTCAAAGGTTCTTTAATGATTAATGTTGAAATCTATATTATCCGGAAAGTGGATTTGATCGTTAGGGAGGCTTATCCCTATTGTAGAATAAATATTATTTATTTAAATAAATTAATTATTTAATTTATTTATTTAAATAAGATTAGAATTGTTCTAATTGATTTATTCACAATAGGTTTAATATGGAGAACCTAAAGGGTCACACCATAAAAGGAAGAATAATTATTTAAGAAGTTAATGGCATAATCGTAATATATATGTTAAGTATATTTAATTTAATCTATGGTGATAGAATAAATTAAATAGCTTAATATTTATTATTTAATATTTTAGAAATATTAAATATAAATTAATAAGAGGAGTCTTATTAATATTATTACAATTATTATTATTTTAATTTCTAAAAGAGTTTAGGAATTAATTTAATATAAGTACTCTCATTTATTCTAATTGGATTAGGAAGGAAAATTAGTTAAAAGAGTTTAATTAATTATCCCTAATAAGATTAGGGAGCTTAATTAATTAAAAGAATTAATTAATTAAAACCCAATTCTTAATTGTTAAGGTGGGTTGCCCACATCTATAAATAAGAGAGTCTTATTATGGGTGTTATGGGTTGTTGATTTTTCAACATACGTAATAATTCAATTGTTGGGAGAGTACACCCTTTATAGAGATAGAAAAACTAGGGTTTAGCAAACCACCCCATCTTCTTGAATTTTATTCTTCTTGGTGGATCACCTCAGAGGCCAAACACATGGGTGGCTAACGTTGATCAAAGGAAGGAACCAAACCCGGTGGATTCAAGTTGAGCGAAAAGGATTGGAGGTGAACTTGTACATTGAGGAAGCTTCGATCTTGAGGGTATGATTTTATTCTTTATCTTTTCGTTTAATTAATAATTGTGCATAAAGGATGATCAGGGGGTATATGGTTTGTAAATTTTTAAACTCTGATTTTTACACGCTTCCGCTTAATTTTTGCAATTTGATTGCGTTATGAATATTACAAACCTAACACATACCACAATGAAAGTTTTGTGGAGGAATCATCTTATAGAGGAAATGACACAGGAATTGGAAGCGAAATGAAAGTGAGGTATCCTCACCTTTTCAAACACACACCGAATCGTCGTCGATTCGAGGACGAAATTTCATAAGGAGGGAGGTTGTAAGACCCCAAATTATTAATAAATGAAATTTATTTTCCTCTATTTATTATTTTGAAATAGTATGGGTTGATTTGATTAATGTGGATAGTTATGGGTAAAATCATGCAAATATTTGAATAATGAGTGGTTATAAAATATTCATTATTGTCGGGAAATATTCGTTTGGTCGTGAAATATTCGTATTGTCGGAGAATATTAAATGCGACGACGTAGTCTTTGTGGGCCCCATGTGAAAGCGATTGGATGAAGAAAGCGACAAATATAAGTTCTTTAAAAATAACTTGCGTAGTTATTACGCTATTATCTTGTTAAAATACTAAATTGGTTAAAACACGATAGCACTGCAGTATTGCACCAATTATTGATTCTTACGTAAGAAGGCACTACTCAATAATGGTTACGAGTAATTCTTATTCGATTTTTTATTGATTTAATAATTCTTTGCGTTGATATTTTATATTCATTGTTGTTTGATAATTGTCATTTACGATTATTTTTTCATTATCGAAGATAATAATTCATATTATACGAATAATATTATTAGATAACATTATTGGCAATGTCTAGAAAGTTACATCTAAGGAGAGGTTTGGTCACCTAATTGCGGCCAAGAAGAGGAGAAATTCTTATTGGAAAGCCCCTCTTTCAGGAAGCTGCATGGTTATCGATATTGTGATTACGTAATATTATTTGTGAATAATTAATTATTGATTCATATGATGAGGAAAATATTGATTTTATGTGGATATAGGCGGAGAAAATTTTTAATGCGACAATTGTTGAAAATTGAAATTTTATCTTTTACGATAAAATAATTCATTTAAATATATTATTATATTTTAATAATATAATAATTGTGATATTTTTACAACGAATGTGGGATATATGAGTATCGAGGAGGAAAGTATTTTTGTTGCAATAAATGTTTAAAACATGTTAAACATGTCGGTGGACCCCATTTCTTGGTTGAAATTTGATTATAGCTTTGTAAAATTGCACTGTTTGTGGATTTGATTGATTTACATTTTGCTTTGGAATTTGGAATAACTTCCTTACGCAAAGTTGTAGATAATGGAATTTCCTATGGAAACTCATGAGTTTCAATTTTTCTGATAAAAGAGCTATTTATTATGAATTATTTAAGTTAGAAGCTCAAAATAATTGATTTTGGAAGTTTTAATTGTTTTAATTAATAAAAACATTTTTGTGTTTGGTTAGCCTCATTAAACACATGCAAGTTGAGTTTGAATTCAGATGGTTCTAGGTGCGTAGACAAATTTGTATATATATATTATTATTATATTAAATTTTCTACTTTTGGTGTTCTAAGATTTTTCTATAAATAGGGTCTTGGGTTAGAATTGAAAATCACCTTGCAGAAGCTGAAGTTTTCTCTCTATATTATCGAGCGTATTCTTGTGAGTATTTTGAGTATACTTTGAGTATTGCTTATATCGGTGCAAGTTCAAGTCATAGCTTTATATTAGAGTTTTTAAATTTAGAAATCTTGATCTTTTCGAGGTAAGGGATATTATTTTTTCGTAATGATATTATTTCTTCAATATCATTATCTTTGAAATATTGATCTGAAATTTTATCAAATTTAAAACTTTTGGTGTAAGATTCTTATTCACGTATCGACACTATTCACGAATCTGGCATTATTCATGAAAAATGAAAATTTTCCTTTTAAATCTAAAATATCTATTGTGGATACTAGCTTTGATTGTATCCATGTTTTGATCATTCTTGAATTTTACACCACTATGATTATTTTTGAGGTATTTTTGGACATGGATAAAACAAAATCTGAATCCTTAATCCTTAATCCTTGTCATTTTGTTTATTTGGATTCGTTTCTTTAAAAATATTTTTCATCATCCTCGGTCTTAAATGATGATATTATTGAATATCTTTGGCACGTAGTGCAAAAGATGAATGATTTCGATGAATATCTTTGGTAGTAGTGCAAAGATGAACATGTGTTTAGATGAACATGATTAAGTGATGAATATCTTTTGGCTGTAGTGCAAAGATGAATATTTGATTAGGATGTATATTGATTGATGTTACGGGGATAAAAGATGAGCGATAAACTTTTAAATTCATACATAGAAGATAGTAGTTTGTATTTTCTACTTAACTCTTCAATGAATTATTATTTCATTATGAATATTGATTTAAAATTTATTATACTATTGTATTCTATTAGATTTTTCCCTGTTGAAGACTAACTATAATAAAACTTATTTTGTTCATCCCTATACCTGCCCACTTTGAAAGGCTTAGTAAATGCACATCATGACTAGTGCACCATTCTAATTTAAGGTTTAAGACAATTTGTGTCAACTAACATTTTATGTAGTAATTGTAATGTGGGGGCATATAAGCAGGATGACATAATATTATACATAGAGGTATGCACGTATTAGACACAAATATTTTATAGTTTCATTTATTTATATTTTGATCCCAATGGGGTCAAAATATAAATATATAAAATTATAAAGCACTCATGTGGACATAAAAATTGGACATAAGTATATTTGAATTTTATTTATTTGTATTTTGACCCCAATTGTGAGTAAAAATAGAGCTCACATGTCTGCATAGAAGAACTCTACCAGTTTTATTTATGTCTATTACGCCCATATCTTTTCTGATTCTACAAGATTACAAAAAATAATGAATGATTTTATATTTTTATACTAATAAATCATAATATATTTACTATTTACTTTATATATCTTAGTTTATCTTTTTGGGATAAAAAAATTATATATTTAATTATACTTTTTGAAAACAGTGGGAATAGTTGTTTTCTTAATAGGACTTTCCGAATGAATGAGATTTACTCATCTACGTCATTATAATCCTTAAATCGACAGTCTTGGATTCTTTCGGTCCCTATGTTTCTTTATAGTCCATAGCTTCAAATATACAAAAGGTTAAGAAAAGGAATTAAAACATGATCATTATTTTCATATATATTTTTGATATTTTCACATAGTTATATTATATTATTTTAAGTTCAAAAAACATGTTTAAAGAAATTTAATAGTATTATTTTGATATTTTGATATTGATTATTTTAGTATTCTTTCGTTTTTTTCTAATTGAAATTGAAAAGTAGTTTATCTTGAGTCGCGAGGATCTGATTCTCCTTTCGATTCGATGCGATTCAGAAAAGACTCAAAGTGTCAATAAATAATTTTTTTAATAATGTATTTCACCCCCTATAAAAACGTCAGTCGTATAGCCGAAAGAAGCACTACAAGTATCAATAAATAATTTTTTTAGTGATGTATTTTGACCCCCTATATTCTGATTCCGCTACTGTCTATAGGCATATTTTATTGAAGCATCCCCTCAAAAGTTATATGATCTTAGTTCAAGTTTTGGAGTATGGGGAACGTTGGGTCTACGTATAAATGGTGTTTATTTAGATATTATATTAAAGTATTTAATTCAAAATTAATTAATAATGAGTGAAGTAGCCTCTTAAATTATATATTGAATATTCAGATATTAGTTGTCTAATGCGAGAGTCAACATATTTCAGGCCAACTTACTTGAGTAATAAGGGCATTAATTTCTTGAGAATTGAGGAACATGTACAATTTATTATCATTGTTTAAGTAGATTGAAGTTTTGACCAAGTGTTCATCGATGTGGGTACAAATGCAAATTAAGATTCATATACTCCTTCCGTTCTAAGATAAAAGTCCTTATTACTATATTTTGGTTGTTCCGTGTTAAATGTCCTCTTTCTTTTAATAACCAAACTTTTACACATTTTTTCCTATTATGCCCGTAGCATTAAATATCTCATACTTTTCTTATTCTAATTCTCTCTCCATATTTAATGACATTATAATGGGCAATTTTGTCATTTTATTCCTCTTCTTAATATGCGTGAAAAGTCCACCAAAACTTTTATCCTGGGACGGAGGGAGTATGACTTATGTGAATTAAATGAAAAAACGGACAATTAACGAACATAGTATATTAAATGAGCAAAAAGGAAAAATCCTATGATTTTGGCCCTATAGAGTTTGACCACCTCAAGGTGGGCCCTCCTTAAGGAAAACATTAGTCAATCTCTTCCACGATTGAACTTGGTTTAAATTAATGGAATAAAACAAAATGGACAAATAAACAAAAGAAGCCAAAGTACCTCCTATGGTTTGGCTCCCTAGGGCGCGCTACTTCATTTTCTTGATTTACGTGTCAGAAGGGTTTTGATCGATGCAATGACAGAAAAATGAGTCTGGACTACAGAAAGAAATCAAGATCTTGTGGAACTCTATAAAATTGTTATAACCTTTAAACCTCCATGAAAAAGCTTCACACAGAACTAAGAATCATGCATGAGAAAAGGATGAAAATCAACCAAAAAATGCCGAAACGAATTAACTAAAAGAACCAAAGGAAGCTCAAACCTAGGGTTCGGCCCCTTAGGGCGCGACCTCCCGTGTCTTGTGTTAAGCTCTTTCAAGGTTTTCCGACGACGAGATTCTCAAATAAAGAAGGAAGAGCAGGAAAATATGGTTTGAGCAAGAAGAACTTTGAAGCATGAGACTGAAGAGGAGCCTCCATGAGTCCCAAGGTATATAGAAGGCTTATGGAGGCAACTCATTTTGATAATTGATTGAGAGATTGAGATTGGTGGCTAGAAGAACAAGACGATCTGGGCATTACTATGGTGACTAAGGGTATTTTTTGGCATTACTCTGATGACTAAGGATATTTTTGAAATTTTCAAGAAACTATATAAATACTCATTTCATTCTATGAAGAAGGGACTTTTGGAAAACTTGAGAGGATTCTTTTTCAACCTTACACTCAAGAAGACTCTCAGGATCCTTGGTACTCAAGAAGGCTCTCAGATCCTGAGAGGTCTGTCACGTCTTATTGGAATAATTGATCACCTATTTTTCTCCCCTCTTCAATTCATTAATCAATTTCGTACTCTTCGTAAATTTCTCTCTTCCTCAATCATCACGAAATCTTAACCCTAGCAAGGAACGATTTCCTTACCCATAATCGACAAGCTATATACCTTGAGTGATCCAGTGTAATGAGTGATTGGATCAATTTTTGATAGGAAACTGAAATTTTCACAAACAAAAATGACAGTTAATTCTACAAAATCTTTTTCACATGAATAGTAAATGAACTTCGCACTCATATAAGAGAGAATTTATAAAAATATCAAATTTTACTTGTAAAAATATCAATTCCCTTCTTGATAAAAGAAGAAATTAAAAGAAAGCCCAATGCCACCACTAGTAGTCTGATATGGGATCTAAGTAAACTTTACTTTTTGCAAAACTAAACAAATTTGTGTCTTTTAGTAATCTTCAAATAAAGATGAGGCAATGCTAAAATTGAGATCAGGCAACAGAAAAATGTATCAATTATATGATGCGCCTCACTACAAAAAGCATAAAATAAAAATTATGTACAAGTATTGGAGACCTAACATCAACCTGCCTTTATCTTGATTAGAGGGCATAAATTAAGATCATCAATCAAGATAAGAATACTTCAAAACTTCCCTAAAAAACTAAGTACAGATGTAACATTTAGTATAAAAAAAATATTGCATCTTTGAACTTATCTTATTCACGAAATTCAACATATTTCTTTACTATTGTATAATAAAAATTATCTCTACTATTTTTCCAATATTTTTCCAAATATATATATATATATATATATATATATATATATTTGTTTTCCTTAATTAATAATATAAAAAAAACTGTAGCTAGCTAGCTAGAAACATCTAGTACTAATTAATATTGCTAGAGAATTGACTAGACAAGCCAGATGATCCAATATTAATTGTTATTATATATTTCTCCTAATCTTTGGCTTCACAATTGGTGGTTCCCACTTGCTTGTTTTGGGGGAATTATTCACAACTTCCCTATTAGTTGTACTAGGATTTAGTTTATGAGAGAACCATTTGGACTGCATGTAAGTGGTGGTTCGCCATGGAGGCATGTGGATTCCTCTGTCCCTAAAAGATTGCTTAGCAGCTGAGCAAAGGAGGGATATGACCTTATTAAGTTTATGTTTTTCCCCAACAAAAACTGATGGCAGTGTCTCTGAAAGCTTCTTGTAAGCTGCTGTGGGTCTTGCCAATTCAAACTGTGACTTGAAATCTATATCCACTATAAGCCTTGATGACTCAACACCATTGTTATCTTTCATTACAATGCCAATGTATTCATAATCACCTACAAGAAACAAAAAATAAAGTATTACTAGTGTATATATCAAGTATTGAACACAAGAAGAAAATTAAAGAGAGATCGAGATACAATTATTCTAGCTAGGACAGGACTAACAAATATGGACAGAGAAAAAGACTCACCAGATGGACAATTCAAAGTGGTGAGCCAAGAAGTTTGACACAGAGAAGCATCATAACCATTCAGATTCAGTCTCATAACAAGCCACTCCTTGAAACTACTAGTACTCTTCTTTGCATCCATTTTTTTCCTCGTATGTTTCAATACTTTCTCAAGAACCTCAGTCTCGGCATCACTCACACAACTAATTACCTCCTATATATATAATATAATTATTTGAAGAAATATTATTATATGAGCCACACACACGAACACGTATTAAATATTCCAAGATCATAAATTTAAAGCACAATTAAACCAAAATATTATGTAGAATTAAAAGTGTCATGTATAAATATTCATATATTTATATATATAGGATGATACCTGTAAAATTAAATGTTTGGATTGGTGATCATTAAGAGAGGGATTCATCAGTGAGGAAGTAGAATAAATTGGTGGGGGTGATATTTCTGATTCAATAAAATCATGAACCATTTGAAACAGCTTCTCTTCCTCTAAGCTACCCATTTTCTCTTTTTCTTATCTTTACAATTTATTTCTCAATACTTCTATATATATATACAACACTGATCAGGTCCGGACTCCCGGACCTGATCAAAAACGGACCCAATTTTTTTTTTTTTGCTTTTTTTTTAAAAAAATAACTAAAAAAAAATATTTAATATTTTATGGGCGAAATTTTTTCATGTCTGATGTTTTGGGCGTGTTTTGAATACCTATATCAAAAATGGTGATACGATGCGCTTGCAGACGGTATATACATGTTATGTTATACGCATCCAAATCACACCTAAAAACATCAGACATGAAAAAATTCATCTATAATTTTTTTTTATTTTTTTATGTGTTTAAAAAAAAAAAAAAAAAAAAAAAAAACCAGGATTTTAAAGCACGTCCCGAGAGTCCGGACAGGATCCGGTCCTATATATATATATATATATATATATATATATATATATATATATATGGCGGTGGAATTACAAATTTATGATGCTGATGGATGCATGGACTCAAGATAAGGGTAGTTTTATTAAATTAGTACAAGGTGACATCATTATATATATATATATATATATATATATATATATTAATTGACATATATAGTGAAAAGGTGGGCATATAATTAATGCATGGCACACAGAATTTACCAGAGAATATCCTAGTTTGGCTCGAAGCCATATGACTATGACGACAGTTAATGTGCATGCATGTGTGCTTCTGAAGCAGCCTTATAATACACAACTGTTTTAATCCTTTTGGGGAAACATCTATTGCCCTAGAAAAATGCTTTATCCTTCCAAATAAATTAATCATTCCTAGTATTGGAGCTAGGAGACTAAATATACGTATATAGTTGTACTAGCTAGCTAGCTAAATAAAAATTACTCTTACTTGTACTATGCTTTAAAAATTTTGCACTAATATTGGGTACAAATTAAAATATGTAATTAAATTTAAATGGTTGATGATTTGTGTATGGATGGATCTAATAACTATAACCGCTAATTAAATTCTTCATAAAATTCTCAAAATGGTAGTAGTATTAGAATGTTAACACTAATACTTAATCAAACGTTAGCCCTACAATTAGTATAATATAGCAAAACAGTCGACTTCAAAGCTGGCATTTTCTATTAGAGAAAGGGGCAACAAGCAACGGGTTGAGCTGCGAGAAAATCGTTTGTAAGACCCCAACTTTTATAAATAAAAATAAATTTTCTATAAATATCATTTTTGAATATTATGAAATTAATTTGATATAATGTTATAGTTGTGGGTAATATTTAAAAATTTTGTAAAATACATAAAGTTGTTATATAATATTCGATTGGTGGGGAATATTCGTTTTAACGGGAATATTAAATGCAATGACAGACAATCATTGGTGGACCCCTAGCGGAATTATTGCCGGATTGAGAAAGCGACAAAAATACTTTATAAAAATAACGGCGGAAGTTTTCTACAGATTAAGCTGTTGAAACACCGGTGTTAAAAAATACGATGTCTGGCGTAGTTACTTGCGATATACTACGGTTTTGATTATGGATGCTTATGTGAAGTAACTCGGTTTTGTTCAATTATTGCTACGATAAATGCCGCATAGTATCTCACGTTATTTGATTGATTATTGTCGATATTTTATATATTATTAAATCAATAATTGAGATGAAAAAGTTATTAATATTATTATTTGCAATATTAACGATGTCAGAAGTTACATCGAGGAGAGATTTGGTCACCTAATTGCTTGTGATAGAAAAAATCCTTATTGGAAGCACTCTTTCACAGGAGCGACACGCAGTCGATTAATATTGTGAATTATAATAAAGATGATAAATATTGTTAAAATTATTAAGGTGATTTTTATGAAGTTTTGCATATTTTATGGACCCCCATTTATCCATTTTTTCAAAATAATCGGTAGAAAATTATTTACAGGTGGGGCCCACATGTGGGGGCCACATGTGGGACCCATATGTGTTAAAAAACTAATTTTGAAAATGGGGGTGGGAGAGAGTTACGTATAGGGGAGGGAGTATATATATATATATAAGATGTAATGTATGTGTATATATATATAATATTATATGTGTGAGTGGAGAGTGGTGGGAGAAAAGAAAGAGTGAAAGTGATGTGTGTGAGTGGAAGATGGTGGGGGAAATGATGTTGCTTTATTCTTATTGGTTGGTTGATTGACAAATTGTGTGTGTGGGTTATATGGTTATATATATATATGTGTGTGTGTGTGTGTGTGTGTGTGTGTGTATTATAATGTTGCTTTATTCTTATTGGTTGGTTGATTGACTAATTGGGTGTGTGTGAGTTATAAGAAAATTTCATCCGATTGCAAACTGTTGCATTACACAGTGTCTTTCCATTCTCCTATAAATAGAAGCTCATTCCTTCATTATTTCTTACGAATTCACTGAAACTCTAGAGAGAGAAATTATAGAGAAACTATAGAAAAGTATTCTGCTACTTTATACTCTTATATTAGTTTCTTTTATGGTAAGGGATGTTATTTTTGTTGTACTCGTAAAGGGTATTATTTCTTTTGTATTCATGAAGAGAACACATTATTCCATTCTTTATTATTACTATTTGGAATAACCAAAGATATCTGTGAATTTACCTATACTTGGTGACATTCTAATATTACGTCTTTATTATTATTACATTTGGAATATATCGTATATATGCGTTCATGCGGACAGTTAAAATCTTTATTATTATTACATTGGAATATCATATACAGGTTATGTTTCTGTGGGACTGGTTAAAATCTTTATTATTTTGTTGGAACATCACCGCTTCGGAGTGCAATTTTACGACACATTTGTTACTTATTATTACATTGGAATAACTTTTTCTACATCATGCAATCTGCATGCATGATGATTTCTTTTATTATTCCATTCGTTATTATACTCGGTTGGTTAAAGTTTTGATTTCTATACTCCATGAAATTAGTGGAATATCCTTGATATTTGCAAGGCTTCATCCGATATCTTTTCATGGAAATATTCTTACGAGCATTCTTGAATTTTACTCTCAAAAGCGATATCGTGTTGACAATTTGGGACGTTATCGGTTCTAGATAAATTAATTCTTGAACTTGTTTTATTGAATTCATATATCATTGTCATCATCTGTAAGACCCAAAATTTTTAAATAAAAGAATTTCCTTTATTTATTATTTTGAAATAGTAAGGTTGATTTGATTAATGTGGATAGTTAAGGGTTAAATACATGAAATATTTCAAAATAAGTAAAGTGGTTATAAAATATTCATTATCGTTGGGGAATATTCGTTTGGTCGTGGAATATTCTTGCGTCGGGAATATTAAATGCATGAGCGGTTGACCATGTGTGAGCCCCATAACGGAAAGTGATTGGATGAAGAAAAGCGACAAATATAAGTTGTTTTTAAATAATGGCGGCGTAGTTATTCTGAATTAATCTTGTTGGAATGCCGGTGGTTAAAACACACTGTCTGGCGTTGTTGAGCGATGGCTTTTGCAGTATTGCACCAATTATTGATTCTTACGTGAAAGGCACTACTCGATAATGGTTTGATAATTCTTTATTCGATATTTTATTGAGTTAATAATTGCTGCGTTGATATTTTATATTCTTTTGTTGTTTTGATAATTGTCATTTACGAGTATTTTTCATTATCGAAGCAATAATTCATATTATCGAATAATATTATTAGATAACATTATTGGCAATGTCTAGAAAGTTACATACAAGGAGAGGTTTGGTCATCTAATTGCGCTGGCATGATGAAGAAATTCTTATTGGAAGCCCCTCTTTCACAGGAGGCTGCACGGTTGTCGATATTGTGATTACGTAATATTATTTGTGAATAATTAATTATTGATTTATATGATGAGAAAATATTGATTTTATGTGGATATAGATGGAGAAAAATTTTAAAATGACAATTGTTGAAAATTAATATTTTATCTTTTACGATAAAATAATTCATTTAAATATATTATTTTAATAATATATTAACGGTGATATTTTACAACGAATGTGGGATATATGAGTATCTGAGGAGGAAAGTATTTTTGTGGCATTAAATGTTTAAAACATGTTAAACATGTAAATTGGACCCCATTTATTGGTGAAATTTGATTATAGCATGTAAAATCGCTTGGTTTGTGGATTTTGGTCAATTTCTATTTGGAATTTGGAAAAACTTTCTTCTGCAAAGTTGTAGAAATTGAATTTCCTATAAAAACTCATGAGATTTGAATTTTCTGATGAAAGGGCTATTTATTATGAATTATTGAAGTTCGAAGCTCAAAATAATTGATTTTGGGAGTTTAAATTATTTTGTTAAGAAAAACGTTTTTGTATTTTTTTTGGACATCATTAACATGTGTGGCTGGTGTTTTGACCAAAAGGTGGGCTAAGGAAAATTTGTATAATTATATTAATATTATATTAAATTTTACGCTTTGAATTCTAAAGTTTTCTATAAATAGGGTCTTTGGGTTAGAATTGAAAATCACACGAAGCTGAAGTTTTTCTCTATTTCTCTCTCGATATTTTGCGTATTCTTGTGAGTATTTTGAGTATACTTTGAGTATTGATATCGGTGCAAGTTCATTTCAGTTCGTTATTCGGTCGGAAATCTTCTTTCTCTTGAGGTAAAGGATATTATTTTTTCGTAATGATATTATTTCTTCAATATCATTATCTTTGAAATATTGATCTGAAGTTTTATCAAATTTGGAACTTTTTTTTTCACTATTGGGGTTACTATTCATGGGTTCTTATTCATGAGTTATTATTCTTGAAGTTCTTATTCACGAGATTCTTATTCACGAAGTCTTATTAATTAAGCGTGAAGATGTTTTGTGGAATTTCTATCTTTTGGTGTGAGTTACTATTCATGTATCGGCCTTATTCACATATCACTTTATTCACGTATCTGACTTATTATTCATAGAAAAATAAAATTTCTTCTTTTTGTCCAAAATATCTATTACGGATACTAGCTACGATTGTATCCATGTTTTTGATCATTCTTGAATTTTACACCACTATGATTATTTTGAGGTATTTTTGGGCGTGGATAAAACCAAGTACGAATCCTTAATCCTTAATCCTTGTCATTTTGTTTCCTTTGGATTCGTTTTTAAAAAAAAAAAAATATTTTCATCATCCTCGGTCTTAAATGATGATATTATGGAATATCTTTGGCTTTGTAGTGCAAAGATGAATGATTTCTTAAGAATATCTTTGGCTTTGTGTAGTGCAAAGATGAATGATTTCCGAAGAATATCTTTGGCACCGTAGTGCAAAGATGAGCAGTGTTTAAATGAACATGACCAGTGATGAATATCTTTGGCTGTGGTGCGAAGATGAATATTTGATTCGGATGTATATTGATTGATGTTCTGGGGGATAAAAGATGAGCGATGAACTTTTAAATTCATACATAGAAGATAGTAGTTTGCATTCTCTCTTAACTCTTCTAATGAATTATTATTTCCGCTGCGAAGTATTGATTTAAAATTTGTTGTCTATTGTATTCTATTAGATTTTTCCTGTTGAAGACTAACGATAATTTGTTGTATATTATCTTAGTGTAATATTCTTCTTGGCTAGTTGAGCTCACCCTTTTCCTTTTGTTCCATTTTTCTCGGGAGGCGAGAATATAAGCGATGCGAGTGGGGTATGGAATGAAGGTTTTAGAAAAGATTGTTTAGTAGTCCTCACCATTTTGTAAAATAATGTATCGATAAATGTGATGAGGATTTATTTGAGTATAGATATTATACAGAAGATAATATTTGTATTCAAACTCACGATTTCTTGTTGTAATAATAAAGTTGTAGTTGTTTACATACCATGTATTGACAACTTCGGAATAGGTGATGTATACCTATTTTGGGGGCGTCATGGTTTAGTATCGAGCTTAGGGATATGATCTCTGGCGGAGATCGGGGAATAGAACTAGGAGGGAGGCGAGTAAATCCTTATTTAGTGTGTCCTACCTAAGCTTATTTGTTAGTTAGTCGATATATAGGGATATTATGTGATATATTGATTTCTTAATTAACCCTTGTTTTATAGCGGTATTTGAGAATGTCATTGAGAATATTATGATGGAGTAAATGAGGCCAAGTGGAGATGCTGTCTTACCAGCGAGGAGAGCGTCAGTGGTGGCAATGTACCTCTGTGAAACAACACCATTGAAAGCGAGATGATGAGCGAGGGGATGTTTAGAAGTTTTTTGCGATTCATGCAAAATCGGGCGAGGAGACTCGTGTTCAAAATCTGAGGAGAAATGATAGCAATTCACGGGTTGTCACACCAAAGCGATTCAAAAGTTGGGACCACGAATTTGAGGAAAGCGAGATCCGATCATGCGGCGGAAACATGGGTCAAACAAATTACCAAGATATTCGATGTCTTGGGATGCGGAGAGAACGAAGGTTCCATTCGCCACCTTTATGTTCGTGGCGAAGCGGACTCTTGGTGGGAGAGTCGTGAAGCGTACTCCATCGGTACTTTTCGGCGTATCGTGCGGAGACATTTGAAATTATTTAATGACAAATACTTTCACGAAAGTGTTCGTCATATGAAGGAAGTGGAGTTCATGATTGGAACAAAACAACATGGCGGTGTCTCGAGACGAGGCAAAGTTTGCGAGTTATCGAGTTTGCACCTCATTTGGTGGAGAATGAGGAGCGTATATGGCGGATGTTTCTTAGAGGTTTGAAACCCGGCATACGTCGGTATCTCATTTCATAAACTTTCTCTCTATTCGGATGTTATAAGCGAGGCTCAATTATTAGAAGCGAGATAACGAAGTACGGTCATGTTGAGGACCCTGACGAGGATCGACGGAGATAGCGATCAGCAGAATAAATGATAACTGCGGAGAAAAGAAAGCAGACCGGATGAAATGGTAACCACTTTGGTGGTAATCATGGCCGTGAAAAATAGAAGAAAGCGAGTCGGGAGGAGATTTTAAAAAGGAGATTTAACAACGACCTATATGAAGGCAGCAGTGCGTGATGGCGGTTCTAAGGGAGGAGAAGCGACCACCGGTCATATCTCTACAAATCACGGAAAAGAGGACATATCGGTCAAAGCGCCTGTGATTCAAGGTATGCTATAGTTGTGGAAAGGAAGGACATATCGCTCGAGATTATGCTGATATGCGAAACCTAGTTCAGTGAGGGACGGTGACTCAAAAGATATCCTAGAAAAGTCAGAAAGTCAGCGATTAAGGAAGGCGTTTGTTGTATTTGGTCATAATCGAGGAACCCAAGCGAGGTGATCACGGGTAAGCTATTTATAAATTCTTGCGAAGTTTATACCTTACTTGATCACAGGTGCTACCCATTCATTTTATCTCTGCGTGTGCTCAGCGTTTAAACTTGACTCAGGAGAAATTAGACTTTGACTATCTGTGGAAACTCAGTTAGGAGAAACTTTCATCACATCCTTTGTTTATAAATCTTGTTTGATTCAAGTTGGCACCATTACCTTACATTGACCTTATCTCTTTAAAGATACTTGCTTTTGATGTGATTTTAGGGATTGATTGGTTAACTACTCATCATTACCAAAATTGATTGTTTTCGTAAGGTTGTTAGTTTTCATATTCTAACTTGACTGTTATGCAATTCAAACAACTAAACCATTAAAATCGATCCTTTGTCATATCTAATCATAAAGCTATTCGTTTATTAAAAAAGCGGATGTCAAGCTTTCTTAGCCCATGTTATGGATTTGAATAAAGACACGTCAAATTTGAATAATATTCTGTTGTTATTGACTTTCTGGCGTATTTCAGAAGAACTTCCGATTCTACCCCAGGCGTGAAGTTGAATTCTTTATTGATCTTGAACACGGATACAAGCCCATTTCTAAAATCCCATATCGAATGGCTCTATTGAACTTGGGAGTTAAAGGTCCAACTCTGAGGAATTGTTGGACATCGGTTTCATTAAATCTAAGTACATCTCCTTGGGGTGCTCTGTTTTATTTGTAAAGAAGAAAAAGCGGGAGTATGCGACTTTGTATTGACTATGGGAATTGAACCATGTCACCATCAAGAATAGGTATCCTCTACCTCGTATTGATGACTTGTTTGACCGATTGCTGAGGGCACAATTCTTTTCAAAAATCGATCTTAGATTACGGATATCATCATTTGAAGATTAAAGCGAGGATATTCAAAGGCGCCTTGAGAACTTCGGTATGGGCATTATGAATTCTTAGTCGTGTCTTTCGGACTAACTAATGCTCCTGCGGCTTTCATGGATATGATGAACCAAAGTATTGAGGAATATTTGGATCGATTCGTTGTTGTCTTTATTGATGACATCCTCATATATTCCAAAAGCCGTGAAGATCATGAACACCATTTGAAATTTGGTACTCTCAAAAACCCGTGAAAACCAACTATATGCCAAATTGAAGAAATGTGAGTTACGGCGAGGAAGTAGCATTCCTTGGGCGCGTGGTGTCGAAACATGGAGTATCTGTTGATCCGTGAAGATTGAAGCAATCAAAGTTAGGAACAACCAAAAGTCGGTGTGAAATACGTAGTTTTTTGGGCTTAAATTTGGTTATTATCGGAGATTCGTGGAAGGTTTTCTCGAATCGCTACTCCATTAACTTCAAATTAACTTCGGAAGGATACAAAATTCGTTTGGAGGCGAAGAATGCGAGAAAAGTTTCCAAGAGCTTAAGAGGAAACTTATTTATTTTTGTTCTAACAATACCATCTGGTTGGATGGATTTGTTATCTCTGATGATCTTGAGCAAAAGGTTAGGATGTGTTCTCATGCAACGTGGGAAAGTCATAGCTTTATGCCTCATGACAACTTAAAAGAGTATGAGAGGAATTATCCTACTCATGATCACAGAGTTAGCGTGATCGTTTCAAGCTAAAAATATGGAGGCACTATCTATATGGGGAGAAAGTGGAGATATATTAGACCATAAAAAGCCTTAAATATTTCTTCACTCAAAAAGAACTCAACATCGGTGGCGTGACGTTGGCTCGAAGCTATTGAAAGACTACGACCACACTATTGATACCATCTGGTAAAGCGAGCGTGGTGGTGTGCGCATTGAGTAGAAGATCATATCTTTAGGAGCGAGTGCGATGATGTCAAGTATCGCGTAGAGCCAACTTTAATAGAAAAAGTTAAGGTTGCTTCGAGCCCGCAGGCCGGGCGATCGTATGAAGAAGAAAGTACAAGAAGGAGCTATTAGGGCGAGAATTGATGAAGAAGGAATACTTGAGTCACTCTGAGACTTTGTGTTCTAACGACTACGATTTGAAGTACAAGATTATGATGGAGGCACAATCGCCATTTGCAATCCATCTGGAAGTACTAAAATGTATCGTGATCTTGACATACATTTTGGTGGAACAATATGAAGAGAGAGATTGCAAAGTTTATCTCGATGTGTTTAACTTTGCGGCGTGTAAAGGCGGAGCATCTTATACCTAAGGTCCGTTGCAACCACTTGAGATTAGGAATGGAAGTGGGAACACATTACTATGGATTTCGTTACGGGTCTACCTACGGTTTCTCAAGGCATCAATCTTTATTTGGGTTATTGTTGATAGATTAACCAAGTCTGCTCATTTCTTGCCGTCGGAGACTTATTCCTTGAGCGTCTTGCTAGTATGTACGTGAATGAGATTGTGAGGTTGCATGGCATGCACTGTATCCATAGTTTGGATCGTGACCCAAGATTCACTTGAGATTTTGGGTTAGCTTGCAAAAAGCTATGGGAGCGCAGTTTGCGATTTAGTTTGACATACCATCCCCAACAGATGAGATGATCGAGAGAGGACTATTCAAACTCTTGAAGATTTATTAAGACTCTGTGTCCTAGACTTCAAGGGTAGTTGGGATAAGTATTTACCATTGGTGGAATTCTCCTACAACAACGAGTTATCGAGCAAGTATAGGTGTGGCTCCATTGAAGCATTATATGGGCGAAAATGTCGTTCTCGATATGTTGGGATGAGGTGGGTGAAGCAACATTGTTGGGACTAGAGTTAAATGCGATATGACTACAAGAAAAGATCCAAATGATTCGACAGCGTATACAAAGCGGCACAAGATCGACAAAAGAGTTATGCGGATCTTCATCGAAAGGACGTGGAATTTAATGTAGGGGATCATGTATTGTTCATGAGTTGCTCCGTGGAAGGAGTTACAAGATTTGGGAAGAGAGGAAAGCTCGATCCACGATTTATTGGTCCATTTCAAATTCTTGATTGAGTAGGAAATGTAGCCTATAGACTTGCGTTACCTCAAAAGTATGTCTCGTGTTCGTAATGTGTTTCACATATCGTATGCTTAAGTAAATATGTGAAAGACAGAACCACGTTATTGAGTTAGAAAGCAGGACGAGATAATAGAAGACTTAACGTATGAGGAGGTACTGTCAAGATCTTGGATAGGAAGGAGCATGTCCTACGCCTTGAAAGGTCATACCACAAGTTAAAGTTTTGTGGAGGAATATGCTATAGAGAAATGACACAGGAATTGGAAAGCGGAAATGAAAGCGAGGTATCCTCACCTTTTGAAACACACAGTGCGTCACGTCAATTTCGAGGGCGAAATTTCATAAGGAGGGAGGTTGTAAGACCCGAAATTTTTAAATAAAAAGGAATTTCCTTTATTTATTATTTTGAAATAGTAAGGTTGATTTGATTAATGTGGATAGTTAAGGGTTAAATCATAAATATTTCAAAAAAATAAGTGGTTATAAAATATTCATTATCGTTGGGGAATATTCGTTTGGTGCGTGGAATATTCTTCTTTGTCGGGGATATATTAAATGCGACGGTGTGACCATGTGTGGGCCCATAACGGACGAAGTGATTGGATGAAAGCGACAAATATAAGTTGTTTTTAAATAGCGGCGTAGTTATTCTGATTAATCTTGTTGGAATACCGGTGGTTAAAACACACATTGTCGCGTTGTTGAGCGGTAGCTACGGTATTGCACCAATTATTGATTCTTACGTGAAGGCCTTTACTCAATAATGGTTACGATAATGCTTATTCGATATTTTATTGAGTTAATAATTTTTTGCGTTGATATTTTATATTCTTTGTTGTTTTGATAATTGTCATTTACGGTATTTTTCATTATCGAAGCAATAATTCATATTATCGAATAATATTATTAGATAACATTATTGGCAATGTCTAGAAAGTTACATCAAGGAGAGGTTTGGTCATCTAATTAAGCGGCATGATGAAGAAATTCTTATTGGAAAGCCCCCTGCTCTGAAGGCTGCACTTGGTTGTCGATATTGTGATTACGTAATATTATTTGTGAATAATTAATTATTGATTTATATGATGAGAAAAATATTGATTTTATGTGGATATAGATGGAGAAAATTTTTAAAATGACAATTGTTGAAAATTAATATTTTATCTTTTACGATAAAATAATTCATTTAAATATATTATTTTAATAATATATTAGCGGTGATATTTTACAATGAATGTGGGATATATGATTATACGAGGAGGAAGAGTATTTTTGTGGCATTAAATGTTTAAAACATGTTAAACATGTGTCGGTGGACCCCATTTATTGGTGAAATTTGATTATAGCTTTGTAAAATCGTCCGTTTGTGGATTTGGTCAATTTCTATTTGGAATTTGAAAAACTTTCTTCTGCAAAGTTGTAGAGAATTGAATTTCCTATAAAAACTCATGAGATTCGAAATTTTCTGATGAAAAGGCTATTTATTATGAATTATTGAAGTTAGAAGCTCAAAATAATTGATTTTTGGGAGTTTAAATTATTTTGTTAAGAAAAACGTTTTTGTATTTTTTGGACATCATTAACATGTGTGGCTGGTGTTTTGACCAAAAGGTGGGCTAAGGAAAATTTGTATAATTATATTAATATTATATTAAATTTTACGCTTTGGTGTTCTAGCATTTTTCTATAAATAGGGTCTTGGGTTAGAATTGAAAATCACACCGAAGCTGAAGTTTTCTCTCTATTTCTCTCTCGATATTTTGGCGTATTCTTGTGAGTATTTTGAGTATACTTTGAGTATTGATATACGGTGCAAGATTTCATTCGGCGTTATTCGGTCAGAAATCTTCTTTCTCTCTTGAGGTAAGGGATATTATTTTTTTCGTAATGATATTATTTCTTTGATATCATTATCTTTGAAATATTGATCTGAAGTTTTTATCAAATTTGGAACTTTTTTTCATGCTCGGGGTTACTATTCATGGGTTCTATTTATGAGTTCTTATTCACGAAGTTCTTATTATGATTCTTATTCACGAGTTCTTATTCAAAAGTCTATTAATTCATGAAGCGTGAAGATGTTTTTGTGGAATTTCTATCTTTTGGTGTTCGAGATTACTTTATTCACGTATATCTGGCACTATTCACGTATCTGACTTTATTCATAGAAAAATAAAATTTCTTCTTTTTGTCCAAAATATCTATTACGGATACTAGCTACGATTGTATCCATGTTTTGATCATTCTTGAATTTTACACCACTATGATTATTTTTGAGGTATTTTTGGGCGTGGATAAAACCAAATACGAATCCTTAATCCTTAATCCTTGTCATTTTGTTTCCTTTGGATTCGTTTCTTTAAAAAAAATATTTTTCATCATCCTCGGTCTTAAATGATGATATTATGGAATATCTTTGGCACTTTTGTAGTGCGAAGATGAATGATTTCTTAAGAATATCTTTGGCTTGTAGTGCAAAGATGAATGATTTCTGAAGAATATCTTTGGCTGTAGTCTAAAAGATGAGCAGTGTTTAAATGAACATGACCCGGTGATGAATATCTTTGGCACTGTAGTGCAAAGATGAATATTTGATTCGAGATGTATATTGATTGATGTTACGGGGATAAAAGATAGCGATGAACTTTTAAATTCATACATAGAAGATAGTAGTTTGCATTCTCTACTTAACTCTTCTAATGAATTATTATTTCATTGCGAATATTGATTTAAAATTTGTTGTCTATTGTATTCTATTAGATTTTTCCTGTTGAAGACTAACGATAATTTGTTGTATATTATCTTAGTCATAATATTCTTTCTTGAGCTAGTTGAGCTCACCCTTTTCCTTTTTGTTCCATTTTTTCTCGGGGAGGCGAGAATAGCGAAAGATGCGAGTGGGGTATGGAATGAAGGTTTTAGAAAAGATTGTTTAGTAGTCCTCACCATTTTGTAAAATAATGTATCGATAAATGTGATGAGGATTTATTTGAGTATAGATATTGTCAGAAGATAATATTTGTATTCAAACGCAGTTTCTTGTTGTAATAATAAAGTTGTAGTTGTTTACATACCATGTATTGACAACTCAGAATAGGTGATGTATACCTATTTTGGGGCGTCACATCATCCTCATGTTTATATTATGTTGAAAGTCATCGTGCTTTTGTAGTGCGTAGATGGACTTGGTATGATTATGACTGAGGATTATTCGATAATAATCATAAGTAATGTTACAAATGATGTGGTAAAAGTCCTCATTGGCCCGTAGTGCATTGATGGACAGTTGTTGGCATGATCATGACCATTGATGAATACACGAATATCCTTGGCTATAATGCATGGATAATTTGTGTTTTGTGATACTAATGAATATCCTTGGCCGTAGTGCAGGGATGATGTGGAGTATTTATTAAGCTGAGTCTCAGTGCACTATTAAAAAATTGACCTATAGCTACGATGGTAAAATCGTCTATAGCCGAAAAACCGATCGTATAAATATATAGCGACGGATCACGCCACCGTCATTGTAAAGCCTTCGCTAAAACCTATAATGACGGTCTTTTTGGCTATAGCGACGATCGGCGACCTTCATATAAGTCATACCAAAATAAATATGTCTATAGCGATTTCGACCGGACCGTCGTTATAGGCACATGTATTATAGAACAATATAGCTACGATCGATGGATGACCGTCGCTATAACCTTTTTATATTTAAAAAAATTAATTAATAATACTAATTTATTCAACAAACACAAATATAATATAAAATAAAATATAAAAAAATATTATATACATCATTTAAAATCTCCATGGCTCTTCTCTTCATACATATAAATTAAATACTATGCTAGAAACTTACAAATACTTAATGACCACAACCTACTTCTATAAATGTGGTACATGGCTCTTCTCTTCATATATATAAATTATCAATCTCCATTGTTTTTATTAATGCCCGAGATACACCAGTGATGAAGTCTAACTGCATGGTAACCCAAATCTTTCCCTAACCATTGCCAAGACTGTTAACTCCTCATTTGAAGAAGATGATCCGGTCGCAACATTACATGAAAACATTTTGAAGAAACACCATTTGATAGAAGCTATCTTCCCTAGCTTTTCGCACGCACCACATAATGCACTATAGAATGACATTATCTTTACGGATCAAAGGAGGAAGGTCACATATATTAACAGAATTGCATCCATATCGCAAACATTTTTCAAGCCAAAAGACAATGTATGATGAGATTTCATTGATAGAAAGTAGACTTCTCGAGAAAACTTAAATGAAGCGATAAATCAATTGACTTAGCTCAATGTCATAAAACTAAACTCACAAGAAATCCTTTGTATTCAAATGGTCATGAAAAAATATATTTACCTCGTGAGATCCAACAAATGAAGCGAGAAGCACTATGGTTTGGTAAATTGCACTTTCATTCAAGGTTTTGCAGAAAACTTGAAATGTTGATGTGGTGAAGGCAAGCGCAAAAGGCACACTAACAAAAGGCTAAATGTTTCAATACACCACCCACAACCATTCCAAGAAGAAGAAGAAACTAACACTAACAAGCACAACCAAACAATTTAGCTTTGCTTTATTTTTCCGAAAAATGAAATGTGCAATAGATATTAGAGATTAGAGGCCATACCTACGGTACATCCATAAGAATACCGGAAGTTCTTTGATCGATACCAACAAACACGTGATACCGAAGCTCTTATTTTCCAACACATGAGAAATAAAGGGCAAAAAAAAAAAAGATGGGGAGGAGGAGAGGTCGACATTAGTCTCACAAAAAGCCTTTGTTTACTTGCAAGACGATATCCTCAAAATAAAAAAGCTTCAAATAGCAAAAAAATACACATCTCGGTAGAATAAAAGAAATACAAACAAAATAATTATAATCAAGCAAAATGTGAGCAAGCCTCTTAAAACTATATTTTAAAATAAAAAAAAATTAAAAGAGAGAATTGCAGACCAATTAAAGCAAGATGGCATCGAATGAAAATCCAACACAAAGAAAAGGAACACATTAATCATAACCGGAGGAAAAAAAAAAAAAATAATTAGAAGAACCTACGGTAGATTAAATAGCATCGTAAAACTCAGAAAGAGCAATCAATTGACAAATAACTTAAAATGATCTTTTTATCAATCAGATGTTGGGCCAATTGCTTTGAATGTCGACACTGTAAGGATATATATACATCAACTTTACACCTAATAAATCAACTTTAAGGATTATGCCTTTCACCTGTAAAGAAGGGGATGATGACATACACGAACGATGTTTCTAGATGCAAAAGTAACAGGAAGATGAGCTTACTCTTTCTTGGTACATAATCATTACAAAGCAACATATCTAAACTTGAGCTACAAATATGGTGGACAAAGGTAGGATTATTCTTGCTAACTAACATGTATGCAAATTTTCTAATAGATCACAAAACTAAAAATTGATTAGGAAAATCAAGCTCCAAGTAGTTATTGTTGTTCGTAACTTTTATAGAAAGTGAAATTTGAATCTTTAAAGTACTATTTATTATTTTACTGTTGAGATGACACGTGCTCACCAATCTACACCATCACAATAGAGACCAAAATTTATATTCAACTAAACGTAAAATCATACAATCGTATATTATAGGGAATAGCAACCTTGTAGTGTATATTAACCAACCTTGTCCTTGAATTTGTTGCTTGAATAGCATTACGACTTCACGATGATCAACCACTAACATGTGTTGTTAATGTACTCCTCTAGTTTATCCTTCAATGGAGGGAGCTCAAGAAATAAGTGGTTTTGTATCACGAATGCATGGTGTGTGATTCGACAAACCCAGATACAAAGTATGGTTAAATGATTTGAAATACATATGAAGTCGGAAAATAAGAAAAAATTTATACCACCAATGAATTTCGGTTTTGGCGTGTGGAGAAGCAAACTAAAATGGTCGATCTCGTGCAAACCTCCTCAGTATCCGAAGCTTCAATGTATTTTGTATGGCATCGAATATGAATTGAGTGGCCTTCAGACTCACCAACATCTGAGTATACCGTCTAACTTGTGCAATGGCCTATTCGAGAAATTATGAGATATTAGAAGTCGATACAATAAATTGTATACGCCTTTAAGATAATCATTTCTTACCAAAGACATGAAAATTTAAAATTGTCATTTGTATAAATTCTCCAGTCATGCTAAATTTGGTTGCCAATTAGTCTAACACCTAGGTCTTCAATTGCAATTAGCATCAATGTGTAGTATTAAATCAAATGCCATTCATGAAATTTTATCTAATGGCAGACTAGAATTAGGAAACAAGGGGAAAATGCAACAATATCATTGTCAACAACATGGGAAGAGACACAATTGTATTTATTTTTCCCTCTTAGTGCAACACAGTTTATCAACAACACTAATTTAACAGTTTAAGTGCAGAAAGTAGGGGGGAAATGCAAAATGGGAATAGAGAGAAAAGTGAAGAAGATGACACTAAATCATTGTCATTATACCTTTCTCACTAATGGCATCTTGAACAAGAAGAAAAGTGTGCGTAGAAACACTAAAAACAATATCACCAGTACCCTAAAATGCAAAATCCCACTTTCTAAGCCAAAGAAAATTAAACCAAGAACACCAAGGGTGTTTTCAAATTTCTCACGTAGTGTGGCCCCGAATTGAGGACCGGTTGGTTCGGAGCTTGAGGGTTTCACCTGGCTCGGCTGCTCCGAGGCCCTCCAGAGAGACCCTTTAAGGTCACGCCAGAATCTTGGCCGGCTAAATAGCTTGAATCCGGTGTAATCTTGGAGGTTTTGCTCGAGAGCAGGCGGACTGAATGGAATGACTTCTTCGTCGAAGAGGTATTCGGGAAATTGGGAGTTCATAGAGGGTACTGGATTGGGACTTGGAGATCTTGGTAAGGGTTGTATCGGCGTGTTCTTTGGCTTTTTCTCCGATGAATTCGCCATTTTTAATGATCTCGATATATATATATATATATATATGTATATATAGAGAGAGAAAGACATGGGTTTTGGAGGTTTTGAGATTGATGAAAGAAATCAAGGTTTGATAAGGTTAATCGATCGTTTGTTTTTGTGGGTTTTTTCTTAAAAAATATCTATACCGAGGGCCAGATGATTATCGTCGCTATATATACCCTATAGCGAGGGTTCCGTCCCAACCGTCGCTATAGATCGTTGCTATAGGTCAAATTTCTAGTAGTGGTGATAAAAGTCATGAAAAACCTTTTAAATCATAGAAGATAGTAGATTTTATTCTCTACTTGACTCTTCTAATGGATTGCTTGTTCCGCTGCAGTTAAAATTGATGTTTGTTATATTGTATCAGTTTAACACTGTTGAAGGCTAACGATAATTTATTATGCGTTATCTTAGTCATAATATTTCTTACTGGGCTAGTTGAGCTCACCCTTTCTTTCACTGTTCTCTTCAGGAAATGAAAATATAGCTGGGACGAGTCGGGGAATGGAGTGATGGTCCTAGATGGTGCATTAGTAGTCATCACTATTCTGTGAAATAGTGTGATAATAATTATAATGAGGACTCCTTTTGAGTTTGTATACTCTCTAGTAGACAATATTTGTATTCAAACTTACAGTTTATGTTTTGTCGTATTGTACACGACAGTTGTATTTGAATTCTGTACCACGTATCTGGCGACCCAAGATGGGTGATATATACCTATTTTGGGGGCGTCACACGTTGCTCTAATGTCTCGTTGCGTATAATAAACTTGCTCGTTAGCGCTTGACTAATAGAAAAGTTAGAGGGCTGAGAAGCTGATGCTTGCTGTCTACTTCACGAGTCTTCACTACCTAGTTCTGTAACTTCCCTTCTTTCATCCAACCACAAGGTTGTAAAAAGAGAGAAGGGGGGCTATCTAACGGAAGTCGTTTTGGTTTCGTGCATTTTTAATTGATGTTTTAAGAAAAAAAAAAAATCAAGGATCAAATTTGTAATTAATGTTGATTGATCAAATTGGATATGAAATTTCAATATTATATTTCTAAAATTTATTACAAATATAAAAAAAATTAAATTAATATGTAATGTAGGGATAATATAAAAAACTAAGTCATTAATATTATTTTTTCAAATTTACAATGATATATTAAGGGGTTTGCGGGAGATACCATCTAGGGTATATAAGTTGTATACCTTAGTTTTATAAAATGAGTTTATCCCAAGTTTTTTTAATAAAATTTATCCTTACGGATATAAATATCATGCAAAAATATGAGTAAACGTAAATTTGTATTTAATTTGAGATTGTTTAGCACAATTATTATAATATTATAAAATAAGTATATTTTTACGACTAAAATTAATTGAAGTTTTATTACTATGAAGCCGATAATAGATATTACCAAATTATTTGAAAATTCATATTTTAAATTTTTATATATTATTTAAATTTGTACGGTTAAATTTATCTTTAAAAAAACTTTAAAAATTAACGTATTAACCTTATAGAATATACTGGGTAGATACCGTATAAGGCATATCCCTTTTTCACTATATTAAAAGCAACAAATTGCACTTTTTTAAAACACGGATTAAAGGAACGGAGAAAGTATCAAAAAGGCGGGTCATGCATTGCTGATTAAAGAAGAGCCTTTAGAAAATCAAATTTATTGTTGATAACTTTACCTGAGAAATGAGAAATATATTTGTAGAAAATATATTGAATTCAATTTAACAATTTTGAGAACAGTACTGTGATGCAATTATCAAGTATATACATTCTTGGGAACTTATTTATTTTAATTTTAATTTTAAATTATGTTAACATATTTATTTGATATGTTAATATAACAAATTAATTGTAACCCGACATGATACGGGCTAGTTTTCAAAGTTGTATTTTTATGATACGATATAATTTTAATATGAGAATAATTCATCGTAATGTAAAACTTGAATTCATTAATAATTATAATTTTCTATTTAGTATGTCTATAATTATAAGCAGATAACATATTATTTAAAATTGAAATTTATTGATATTAATACAATGAATTAAAGGAAGAAATTTCGTCAACTTTCAGTTTCATTGATATCACTGGTGCTACCATTATTAATGACAATTAATTTCTACTCGAAACATGCTCTTTTTAAGATCTGTAATATGAAAATGAAAACTACATATTTGTAATACTACAAGTTATAATTTATTCATTCTAAATTATCCACATCTAAATATGACATTAATGTTTTTTATGATTTTTCTTTTATTTTATTGTGAGATTCATACATATATTATTATTATTATTATTATATTATTATTATTATTATTATTATTATTATTATTATTATTATCAAATCATACTTTTATTCATTGGATTTGAATATATATTATTATAATTATATCATTTTTATTTAAAAATTATAAGTTGATGTCCAAATTACTCTAAAACGAACAACTAAATTAATTTGAATAAAATTCTGTATACTTGTATTGATTGATAACGAAAATTGAAACTCATGGCCGAGATTGCGAATGCTGGGGTCATGAGACAAATCACTTGTGATTGTGTTGAAATTCAAAATTCTTGAAATTAAAACTAAAGAATTAATTAGGATTAGATTTTGTAATTATTAATTAACGACCAATTAAAGCCTTACCGAAATTAATACGATTTAATCCGTGCGTTGATATCGAAATTAAGCTCTCAATTTGGCATTTGCAATGACCACAGTTAATCTATACCAATTAAATTGGAGAATGGAAATTCATGAGGAGAACATTTGGTATGGCTATAAAAGATGGGGTAGTTTATATGAATCACAAGCACAGGAAAAAGACCAAATCAAAGGTCATTAATTCACAACCCACTGGCACAAAAGCACCAAAAGCTTGGTTTTCCAGGGCTGGTGCCAACACAAGGCACTGAAACAACGGTTAGAACGAAGACGATGGGGCATGAGACCTTGTATTTGCAAGAATGGACAAAAGTTATAATGAAAAGAACTATATATGTTTAGAGTTTAGACCAGCCATATATATATATATATATATATATATACATACGGTCAGGATCAAGAGCATTCTCCTTAAATAGCATTCCTCCTTAAATATCATTCTTTTATTAAAACTACGTCGTTTTGGAGGAATGCCATTTAAGGAGAATGCTCTTGATCCTGACCGTATATATATAGGGACGAAACTAATGCATGGTCGTAGGGGCCCTCCCCCCCCCACCCCACCCAAGATCTGAATTATTTTTTTTTGTTACTAAGTGATGTGAACAATTTTTTAGGCCCACTTGTTCAATAATATATTTTTACGAGTTTGATGTACTGACATCAAGAATTTCAAAAATTGTCCACTATTTCTGATCTCTGTCAATGGTTGGTGAAAACAAGAAAGTCAACAATCTATCCACTAATCGATAGACTGATCAGGCTTGTTCTAACTCTTCCAGTTTCTACTGCAACTACAGAACGTGCATTTTCAGCTATGAGTCTTGTCAAATCTGAATTTCGAAACAAGATAGAGGATGAATATCTTACAAATTCTCTTATTATCTACATTGAAAAAGAAATTGCGAAACAGTTCAGTACAGAATCAATCATAGATGGATTTCGTGATTTGAAAGAACGTCGGGTTCAATTTTGACGAAGATATGTTTTAAAAGACTTTTTTTGTTATGTTTTGTTGTCTTTGGTAAAGTAAATCTACTACTACATTATCTTTGTTTTAATAAAAATGTGTTTTGTAATGCTGGAACTTTACTTTTTAATTATGAATATATATTATGTTGTTAAAAAAAAATTTGGCCCCCAATATCAAATCCTGGTTTCGTCCCTGTATATATATATATATATATATGAAAAAATGTATGTACACAGCTGTGTAGTATACAGTCGGCTATGACGACGTTTTTTTGGACTATAGCAAGAAACCTTCGCCATAGCTATTCTGGGCTACGGCAGCGACATGTGAACCGTCGTCATAGCCAGGGCCGATCCTGAGTTTTTCAGGGCCTAAAGCGACAAAAAAAATGGGCCTTTTGCGAATTACTATTAAGATAGGCATAAAAAAAATTAAGAACTTTTCCTGAATAAAAGAGCATCAATACGAAAGAATACCAAATATAATAACCGACTATTTCAATATTTTCTTTCTTTTTCTTTTCGAGATCCGCATATATACTTTTTAAGAGCCATGGTGAATTAAAATTTAAAAATCTGCAAAATTCCAGCATAATCTCGTGATTATCTATAAATTAATTATCAAATAGGGCCTCCTTTATAATTATTAAGAGTCTTAACACTACTCCCAAAAAATTTAAAAAACTCAAAAGAGATTAAATTTTTACTTGATTCATAATAGCATAAACAAATCTACTCAATCACCATCAAGCCCAATTAAATTAAACAATGCTTCTAAATCTCATAAACAAAATAATTAATTTCAAAACCACAAAACTAGAATTAATACATGAAATTAGCTTGAAATTTATGAGAAGGAATACTAGAATAGTATTTAACACTGAGTCTTCCGATTTTCGATTTTCTATCGTCAGATTTATATCTATATGTAATTCAAATTTATAATGCGGAGACAAGTGATAAAGGAGACGAAGTCGGTGTCATTGGAGAGGGAAGCTCAATTCTTGCTTTCACTCGATCACTCACAGATTATTATTTATTTTTATTTAAGTATTCTATTTAAGTAATGAAAGGAAGAGAATATTTAAGGAGGTCCTAAAAGTTTGTGGGCCTAAAGCCTGAGCACATTAGGCTTTAGCAGGAATGAAGTCCAGTCATTAGTCATGTATAATACATGTATATATATATATATATATATATATATATATATATATATATATATATATATATATATATATATATATATAGATCAAGAATGTAATTCTCCTTAAATAGTATTCGCTTAAATAACATTCTTTTATTAAAACTACGTCGTTTTGGAAGGACGCGGTGGCATTTTTATAAATACAATGCCACCGCGTATTTACAAAAATGCCACCGCGTCCCTTTAAAACGACGTAGTTTTAATAAAAGAATGTTATTTAAGGCGGAATGCTACTTAAGGAGAATGCTCTTGATCCCGATCGTATATATATATATATATATATATATATATATATATATATATATATATGCTCGACTCGATCGAAGCAATACTCCTAAATAACATTACTTTCTTAAAGAGCATTCCAATATAATGTGACGCCTCCAAAATTAGGTATACATCACCCATCTTGGGTAAATCGATACATGGTACAAAATTCAAATACAACTTATTAATACAATGCTTGTGGTACAATAATACGATAAAAATATAACTATGAGTTTGAATACAATTATTGTCTACTAGAGATTATACAAACTCAAAAGGAGTCCTCATTATTAATTATTAACACACTATTTTACAAAATAGTGAGGACTACTAATGCTATCATCACGACCGTCACTCCGCTCCCCGACTAGTCCCTCGCTATGTTCTCATTTCACGAGAAAACAGTGAAAGAAAGGTGAGCTCAACTAGCCCAAGAAGAAATATTATGACTAAGATAATGCATAATAAATTATCGTTAGCCTTCAACAAATGTTAAAGCGATAAAATATAACAACATCAAGTTTAATCTGCAATGAACAAGCAATCCATTAAAAGAGTCAGTAGAGAATAAAATCTACTATCTTTTATGATTTAAAAGGTTTTTCATGACTTTTATCATTTGGGACTCAAATTTTAATAAATAATCCACATCATCGAATCACCCCCGCACTACGGGCCAAGGATATTCTTTAGTATCACGACCACAAATTATCCATGCACTACTGACCAAGGACATTCGTATGTATTCATTAATGGTCATGATCATGCCAACAACTGGTCCATCAATGCACTTTATGGGCCAATGACAACTTTTACCACATCATTTGTAACATTACGGCCACGATGATTACACCGAATAATCCTCGGTCATAATCATACCAAGTCCATCTATGCACTTCATGAGCCACGGATGACTTTCAACATAATATAAACATGAGGATGATGACAATGATATAAGAATTCAATAAAACAAGTTCAAGAATTAATTTATCTAGAACTAATAACGTCTAAATTGTCAACATGATAATCGCTTTGTAGAGTAAAATTCAAGAATGCTTAGAAGAATATTTCCATGAAAAGATACTTAGATGAAGCGCAAATATCAAAGATATTCCACAAATTTCATGGAGTATAGAAGTCAAAGTTTTAACTAACCGAGTATAATAAAGAATGGAATAACAAAAGAAATCACCATGCATGCGATAGATCAAGACAGCGGAAGTTATTCCAATGTAATAATAAATAACGGAACCATGTCCCAAGTAAAACGCATGCATGACGAGGATATTCCAAATGTAATAATAAAGAATGGAAACCAGTCCGTACAGAAAAACACACACAGGATGTGAAAGTAAGTATACATGCAAGCCAATCATGTTTGATGATAAAGCATATACTTTGAAACAATCTTATTCATTTATTAATAAAAAGTATTAATTTATTAAGGGCTTTTAATTATCTACATGATGTTGTTTTATAATATGTGATAAACCCATAGTTTTAAGCAATGCTTTTAGAATAATGATGATGATCATTCTAATGAGATCTAAATTTTATAAAGCTTAAAACTAAAATAGTTCCCAATCGTTGGATTACTAAATTTAGGGATTAGTAAATCCGGATAGAATGGTATATATGTTGTTTGCTTTCATTGGATGAGGATGATTGATCTCATGATCATTTGTGTGGAGACACTAAAAGCAAGTATGTAGGTGCTTATTAGAGAATAAGTTCATCGAAGCATTGACTCGCATTAAGGAATACCTAATGGAGTTTTACTTGCTGTCGATAGAATTCTGTAGTGATATAGTAGTATAAGTAATCCTTGGACTTGAGATCATCATAAGTATTCTTGTGTATGATGAGTTATACTTTGACTTATTCCTTAAGACCCTTAGGGTATATCAAAGGGTATGCTTGGGTATAACAAGTTGTACATGGAGATAATATATGATCAATAAAGAATCTACCACTTCTAATAGAAGAGAAATGTCTATGTGATTCGATAAATGACAACCCAAAGTAGTCCTCGGTTAAGGCGAGAATGAAATTAGAAAGGAGTTTCTAATTTGCATTATTTGGAGTTATGCATTTAAGAGTCGAAATACATATAATTAAATAAAATAAGACTTGACAAGAATTCCATGTCTTATATTTAATTGGGACATCAGTATGGTGGAAGGATTGAATTGTCACAGTAACTATTTATTCAAAGGTTCTTTTATGATTAATGTTGAAATCTATATTATCCGGAAAGTCGTTGATCGCTAGGATGCTTATCCCTATTGTAGAATATATATTATTTATTTAAATAAATTAATTGTTTAATTTATTTATTTAAATAAGATTAAATGTTTCTAATTGATTTATTCACAACTTAGGTTTAATATGGAGAACCCAAAAGGTCACACCATAAAAGGAAGAATAATTATTTAAGAAGTTAATGTCATAATCGTAATAATATGTTATGTATATTTAATTTAATCTATGGTGATAGAATAAATTAAATAGCTTAATATTTATTATTTAATATTTTAGAAATATTAAATATAAATTAATAAGAAGAGTCTTATTAATATTATTACAATTATTATTATTATTTTAATTTCTAAAAGAGTTTAGGAATTAATTTAATATAAGTACTCTCATTTATTCTTAATAAGATTAGGGAGGAAAATTAATTAAAGGAGTTTAATTAATTATCCCTAATAAGATTAGGAGCCCATTTAATTAAAAGAGTTTAATTAAATAATACCTTATTTTAATAAGGTTACTTGATATCTATATAAGAGAGTCTTATATCGGATATCAAAGATACGTTATTCCAAGAGTTGGAGAAGTACGCTCCTTTTCTATAGAGATAAAAAATTAGGGTTTAGCCAACCACCCATCTTCTTGAATTCTTCTTCTTCCTTGGTGGATCACCTCAGAGGCCAAACACTTGGGTGGCTAACATTGATCAAAGGAAGGAACCAAACCGGTGGATTCAAGTTGAAGGCTAAAAGGATTGGAGGTGAACTTGTACCGAGGAAGCTCGGATCTTCAAGGTATGTTTCTTATTCATCTTTTTCGTTTAATTAATAATTGTGTATAAAGGGTGATCCGGGTATATGGTTTGTAAAAATTTTAAACTCTGATTTTTACACGTTTCCGCTTATTTATGCAATTTGATTGCGTTCTTGAATATTACAAACCTAACAGGATGTTCCAACAGAATAATAATAAAGACGGAAACTGTGTTTGTGTAAAACACACGCATGTGATGTTCCAATGTAATAATAATAAAGACGGAACTGTGTGCGGTGTAAAACACATGCATATGATGTTCCAACGTAATAATAGAAGAATGTCACCAAGTATAGGGTAAATCGGCGTATACAAAGTTATTCCAGCAGTAATAATAAGCAATGGAATAACAACAGTTCTCTTCTTCATGAATAAGAAAGAATAACACCCTTACATTAGTAGTAGATTGAATTACGCGCAGAGTGTATTAACAAAATACTCTTCTTCTTCTCTCTTATTCTCTCTATACTTTTCTCTCTATAGCTTGAATGAATTCGTGAAAATAATGAAGCACTAGGCCTCTATTTATAGAAGATTTCTAGCTTAGCACTTGAAATGTGAAAAGGCAAGTGGCTCGACGAATTGGTGATGTGAAAAGAAAAGTGGTTTGGCGCTCAGTAATGTGAAACGACAATTGGTTCGATCTTTGTAATGTGAAACGGCAAGTGGTTCGATGCATGTAATATGAAACGGCTAAGTGGTTTGACGTCGGTAAAGGTAAATACTATTGACGAAGGTAATTACTATTGACGAAGAGACTCTTAGATGATGACATATGGCCCCCCCATAATATAACCAAACTTACCACAAACGTCTCATAATAGACTCTTTTTATACATCAAGGATTGAATAAATATTACCATAAATTATTTTATTTTTAATCAACACATATTTAATCTTTCAACAATTATTAATCATTTATAACTTGTCGTCTCAATTACTGATTAAATAATATAACATATTATATGATGATGATCTTGTGACAATAATTGAATCAATAATATAAGAGATATGATGCAAGAATTATCAGAAAGTAATAATTGAGTATATATTTGAGTGACTTTCACGTAAGCATCAATAATCAATACCGTGCTACTACGCAACCACGTGTATTCTTCTGTATTTTTTACTACCGGGTAGTTCAACAGGTTTTAACAGTAACACTACCCGTTATTTTCATAAAGTATATTTTGTCGTTTTCTCAATCCGACAATAATTCCGTTTTGGGGTCCACCAATGATTGTGTGCTGTCGCACGAATATTCCCCGACAAAAAGAATATTTAAACCAAACTAATATTTTTAACAACTTGCTTACTTTGCAAAATTTATAAATATTACCCACAACTATAACATTATATCAAATTTACTCCATAATATTCAAAAATAATAATTATAGAAAATTCATCTTTATTTATAAAAGTTGGGGTCTTACATATAAGACCTCCGTATTTTTTCCTTTCTCTCTCCTCACTTAGTCATAATAGAACGACTTCTTCTCGCCAGAAAACCCCTTGCCCCAAAATCGAAGCTGCCAAAATCGATTCCCTTGAAATCGATAGCTGCAAAATCAAAGCGAGAGAAAGCGAAGCCCTTGATCCCTTCCAAAAAGGCGATTGTTGCAAGAACAAACTCTTAACCTATTGGTAACTAAACCTATTTTCCTAAACTTGCCCTTCAATCTTCATTGACCGAACTCTTAGCCTATTGGTTACGACTATGATACCTAATTTTTTAAGTCTCAGGTTCAATTTTTACTTAGTTGAGTAATTTATATTTTTCGTGTATGTGAAGCTTGTTTCCAATTTATGAGAGACTTGTTTGTGAGATTATTTTTTTATTCTTTAGTAAAGTTTGATTGGTTCTTGATATAATAGTGATGATGTATTTAATTATGAAATTTTATTTTATTTCTCAAAAATTGAGATTTTCAATAAAATAAAAATCACCAAGCTTGAAGCTAAAGTGGCAAAAATGAATTCACTACTATATAATACATTTTATGAGATGGTAAAACGAATCAACCCCTATTCTATACATTGAGGGAATGCAACTTTTAATTCTCTAAAAAGGTAAAGAAAAACAAAATATTCAAGTTACTCTTTTTTAACAACAATATTAATAATCAACCCAACTTTTTTTCCATGCTTTGAGAGGTCTCATCAAATTCAAACTAATTCATTGTGAGTGTGAGTTTTAATAATGAGAGAAAAGAAAGGAGAAGGGGGGACATTTAGGGAAGAGACCAAAAGTCTCCTTAAGATTTGAAGAGAGGAAAGAAAAGAGAAGGAGGTAAAGTTTTTTAAAATTTTCTCACAAATTTGAAAAGATTTGGAAGAAAATTTATTAAATAATTAAATGATATACTAAAATATCAAAATTATTTAATAGTTCTCAAATGCAATCTCATAAGTGCTATATAATTATGTACTTTTAAAAGTTAAAATTTCTTTTACTCTCCTTTCTCAGTAAGTATTAAATTCCTCTCTCTTTTTTTATTTCTTTTTCTTTGACAAACAAATTGTCTATAATAGAGTGTTGACATGCAGACGAGGTTCTATGTGTGTCAACATTCTATTGATCAATTGATCAACTTACTAAAAATTAAACTTCATGCTAACCGAATTCCTATAATTATATTTTTGGTACGAAAGTTCTAAAACCATAATACTTTTTCTTTCTAAAATACTAACTAAAACTCTCTTCTTTTTCTTTCCTATTAATTAACTTAAAGATGAATACAACCCTCTTTTATGATTTATAAATGATGGACATCCTATTGTACAAGTCTTGAGCCACGCCTAGACACGCAAAGCAGCCCAAGTGCATGGAATCAACCTCGCCCACACTCATAAAAAGCGGGTTTTAAGTAGCATTTTTCAAATTTCACCAAAATTCGGGCCTTTTTAACCCAACCCGTGAAGGCCACGTGGCCCATGAACTTTTTTATATATATAAATAAAATGTTACTACTTGTGGGTTGTGAGGTTTAAACACATGACTTGTAAGTAAATAAATAAGAGTTCAAACCAACTGAGCTACAACAACTATTTGTTTTTAATGCAATCTTCAATATATTTTTAACTATAATTGAAAACTATAATTAAGATATGTAGTTAATGTAGGTAATTAATTAATAATACTAATTTATAATACTATTAAAATTTTAATTGATTGAGATATGTAGTTAATGTAGGTAATTAATTAATCGTGTTTGTTTGTATTATTGTTTATTATTAATTATTTTATTATTTTTAATATTTATTATTATTACTATTTGTGTAGCAAAGAGTTTGCATAAAAATAAAATAAAAATTAAAGGGAGAAGTTTCATGGCCAAGTCGGGGTAATGCCTCATTACTCGGCCTTATAATTCCAACCCACTAAAAACTCGGACCTTTTTGATTCTTACCAAGACGCTTGCTGTGTCTAACAACAACCAGTAGTTTAGATTGAATCCAATGAAGGGCTAGCTAGAGATAAAAATTTTAATCAATCAACCCCTAAATTATCTAGAATGTCTAGAAACAAAATTATGAGATGGATAAATGTAAAATACTATTAGAAATGATACAGTAAAACCCCTATTTAGGAATACTCTATATAAGAATAACCTCTATAATATTATAAAAAAAAATTAGTCCCAATTTGGGCCAGTTATAAATAAGAATAACCTCTAAATTGTAATATGTTATATACTTTTTAAGTCCCGTATTAAGAAACTATACCTCTATATAATAATAATTTCATATATATATATATATATATATATATATATGTGTGTGTGTGTGTGTGTGTGTGTGAGAGAGAGAGAGAGAGAGAGAGAGAGAGAGACAATATTAATTTTAAAAGACTACATTTCCTATAAAGAACTATATTTTCCTATAAAAGACTACATTTTCTATAAAGGACTACATTTTCCTATAAAAGACTATATTTTCTGTAAAAGACCACATTTTCTTATAAAAGACTACATTTTCTATAAAAGACTCTATTTTCTATAAAAGACTATATTTTTTGAATATGTGGTAACAACTCTAAAGAGTAAATCGTTGAGCCAAACAACTTTGTATAAATATTTTTTGAATAATAATTATTAGGGATCGTTCTTATTGATATTTTTGTTAAAGTGTATATTTTTGGGTGTTCGGAAAATATTTTGTATTAATACCTCTATTTAGTAATAACCTCTCAATTAAAATACAAATAGTTTGATCCCAAGTCTATTCCTAAATAGAAGTTTTACCGTACTATATACAAGAAGAATATTTTAAAGAATGCTAACTAGTATCATTAAATGAAATACTATTAGAATGACCACCCACAACCACCACCATCCATCGCCATATTTTATACTCCCACTCTCTAAAAGAGCGAGTAAAATATAATTTATACACATTAAAAAAAATAAAAATAGACGAAAGATAGTAAAAAAAAATTCAAATTTATCTTGAATGCCCCCCAAAAATTATATAACGTTGGGAGCACTAATTATGTAAAATTGTCATAATTATTATTATGTTTTATTAGACTTCAAATATTTTACTAATTAAACATTGTTGGTGATTTTATTTGAAATAATTATTTAATATTTATTATATTTTATCCTCACTATAATATAGTTTTGTATAAACTGATATAAGGGTAAATTAGTAAAATGTTGTATCCAGACGTACAATAAAAAATATAGTCCGACGTTATACATCTATAGCGACATTTTTATTGTGAAAATATCATTTTCTTATATGCTTCTATACTTAATTTTAGACAAAACTAACAGAAAGATATTTCTGATAACGGGAAATCAAAGTTTAAAGACTTGTCACTTCAACACACTATCATCATACTTAATTACATGGTTTCATTTTTAGAATGCAAAGAAAATCCCAGGTTCAAGAACTATGATGGGAAAATAATGGCAAATCATCTGTTACTGCACTAATTAACTGAAATCCAATCTGCCAAATGAGCAATTAATGCAAAGCCAACTCTATACTAAAAGAGGGATTAACCTATCTCTATATACACAAGGTTTGTTCTCTAAGTTTGGGTACTAGACATCTCACAAGCACAGATGAAGAATTAGAAATTTTGAAATTAGATGCAACAACCAAGTGAAAAGAGAAAATTATAAGATCCCTAATAAATCAATAATACCAGCTTAGCATTACAATATTCTAAGCAAAGACTATGAATATAAATTTGAACTCCACAAAAAAGGATAAAACATCAGTATAAATAAACTAATGCAGCCACAAATGATGTGGGTATATAACACTCATACAGCATCTCCTATAATTAAATTGCAAATCAAGGCTCCAGCATAGAATGACGATGGCAATATACTTCCTATAGATCCCTGCAAACAACTCCATCCTATTCTATCGGATGATGCTTTGAAAGGTTATATCTCAAGGGCCATGTTATATGGTACTGTAAAAAATCGAAATTGAGGAGTATCTGTGTCGGAATCTTCAAAATATTGTGTCCAACAGGCAGTGGCAGAACCAGAACATTTATAGAGGGGGGGTCAAAATACATCAGTAAAAAAATTATTTATTAAGGCTTGGAGTGTTTCTTTCAAATTCATTTTGCCCAATTATAGTACTTCACGTCTTATTCCAACCCTTGTCAACTTTTGAGTTGCGAGTCTAATGACTTTAAAAATACACACACACACACACACACACACACACACACACACATATATATATATATATATATATATATTAATTTTTCCCGAACTATTATGAGACTATTAATCAAACTTTGAAATTTTTAGTCAACTGATTAGCTACTTTTATAGATAAATTATAAATTATAATATTATATATTCAAAACCTTATATTGTGGTTCATGAGATTAATTAGCTTGAAAGAATGAATTCCAGCAACAACAAAAAATATAGAAGAAGACAGATTTAATAATCTTGATAAAAAAATTAAAAAAAAAAAAAACAAAGGAGAAAAAGAAATACATAAAAATATGACTCCTGGTTCCGCCCATGTGAACAGAACACTCCACCTGAGTCCGTGTAACATAGCTCAAGGGTCGAATTGCATTCCCAATATGATGGAAAAAAGAAATTTAATACAGCAATATTCCATCCAAAAGAAGACAGAAACATGCAGGCATGCAGCAAGAAAATGATAGTAACTTAAGATGAAAAAGAAGGGAAGGAGAGAGTTTTTGAAGGAAAATCCCTCCAATGGTTCAACCAAGAGTCGGAAGGTCAATAGAAATAAATATACTTTCTAAAACTGCAGTTCATAAACATACTGTGATCCAACTCGGATTTCCGAAATACTTTCTGCCTACATATTTAAATACAAAGAAAATTCTCTTTCGGTTAGTCTATTCTCACATACTCATAGCCACTTAAATGTGCCAGCATTGCATCGTGATTTACAGTTAATGGCTCATAAATAAAGAACACAACTTTGTTAACTCTGCAACAACAATTTGGAGCTATGAAAGGGGGGCAAAACCTGTTAAATAATTGAACCTGACCAGATCTGGAGTTCAACGATGAGTCTATAGAAACTCAGAGACTATTATCTATATCGATCTCAGACAAAATGATGGGTTGGGTATGCATGTTCATATCCATTATAGTCATAGTATAGCCTCTCTCCCTTAGCAATATCACGGCTAGCAACCAAAAAGACCCGGCATTCACCATTTACACTGTACCTCACACATTTTAGGTTCTGCTTCTTCCGACCCTCCCTGCATCATCAACATTGGATTCATGTCAAGCGCAGTGGTCGGGTATTTTTAAACAATGTCTTGACATGAATAAGGACTGAATTGTAATGTTTTACCAAAATCAAATGCTCGATAGATGGAATAGTGCAGCGCAGAATTAAAGGCAATCAAAATGCTTCATAATTTGAAAACAAGCATCATGGAAATACATGCAACTCGGTCAAAGAGGTCAAGACATTAGGTGAAGAAAGCATGAGACGATTTCAAATTAAGAATTTGGAAACAACATAGAGTTCACAGGCTTACGGTGTGTGATTGTTAATGCCATTGATGAAGCGAGCAATGTTTCCACGTTTATCAGGGCAGATAACAAGACTTTCAGGTGGGTCTGTTGCTAAAAGAAGGGTCATCATGCTATCACAGTCGTCATTTTCCCGATTCTTAATGTAATCTACATCTCCAATATATTCTGTGACAAATGTCATATGTTTTATAGGGCCATCAACCTCGACAGTATACCTGCAAAAAAAGACAAAACATATTCAATATGCATTCCATAATGCAATATTGTAAGTGGTCTACCAAAAAAAAGTTATATACCCTTCGCATGAATCAAAAACTACGATGAGGGGAGGACATTTGCCTCTTTTGTACATAGTTCTACAGTGCTCCAAGGTTTCTGTATCTTCTTTGGACAGAATCTAACAGAAAAAGGAAATAACAGAGTCAACATGCAATTTTGAAGAAAAGGAATATTTGTCGATGCATTAAATTAAAATCATAAGATCCTAGAGAGGGAACTCAATTTAAATTGTGATCTTTCAAGTCCGTACCTGCATGCCACCACTTTCGAATTTGGCTTGATTGGCAGATCTAGGGGCCATGTTAGGTGAGTATGTGAGCTCATCACTGAATTCTAATTTTAAAGCTGTTAGAGCAGAAGCTAGAGAACCCATCTGTTGTATCCTACGCGCAGGATCTTCTGTTGGACTAAATGGCAATAACCTTCTCCGTTTTTTCTGTAACACTAGTTGACCAGAACGTTTCCTACGTCTTCTAGCATCTGGAGTTTAGTCGAGAAGGGAAAAAATGGCCAGTAAGAAGTTAGGATTTTGACCAATTACATGGAAATGTTAATTACACGAATGCACATAATACCCAAATTTAGAAGGATCTCCAGGCAGAAACTTCATATCACGAGTATATAAGATGGCTGCCCCTACTTAGATGGGACTAGTTTTTAAGATAGGACAAAATGACGAGGATTAACATAAGGTCGCAACAGAGAAAGAAACCACACATTATTTATTGGTATTAAACTAGGTCTGAAGAGACTAAAATAGATAGTAGGAGAAGTAGGCATCTATCAAGCAGGTAGAACCAGAATTGAAAATAACAAATAGCATACAAAGTTAACAGGATCTAGAATGAAAACAGTAAACATATGTCAGTGGTATAACTAGTACAAGAAAATTGGCCAAGTCTTTGTGCATGCAATACACATGATGGCCCTTGAAGGATTCAGTTCAGAATGATAAGAAAGCTCAAATAAGGAAAGAGGGGACGCGCGCGGAGGGTGAGGGTGGGGATAAGAACTAGAATAAGAAAAAAAATGGACTCAAAAAGCACAGAGAAGTAGTTTAGTAAAAAAAGAGCACAAAAGAAGTACAAAAATGGGAGGGTATCAAGGAATGACATCTTTTAGCCGGGAAATCGAGTGATCTGAGTCATACTAGAAAAATATCATCGCTTCACTCCTCAAACACAACAGAAATACTTGTGAGCTCATCTATTTAGAGGGAATATGCAACATATAAGATGACCTTGAAGGCTTAAAAGTGAGAGCAAAAGATCAAAAATTTCTTAGAGAAGTGCTTAACAAAGCACAACGGAGCAAAAAGGATGAGAGATTTACCAAAGACATCTCTTACTCAGGAACTAGTACTCTATATCGTAGAAGTTCATGCAATTTCTTTCTTTAACAAGAAAAACACATAATGGAGAGTATAGTCAAGTCATCGTGTGGTAAGAGCTCAACTAACAATTGTGAGCTTGCAGGTTCAAATATGAAGGCAATTACTTTCAACATAATAGTAAATATAAGTTCTACAAGGCCCACCCTTCCAACAGCCATGATAAATGAGGAGAAAGGGCAACGGTTAATTTTACTTACATCTTCAGTTGGTAGAAAGAAGATGCAGTTTCTGTTGACCAAATTTTGAGTTAGGTTTTGTTTATAATTTGTTGAACACTATTTTGGCTCTTAGATTAGAAGTGGTTCTGGATGAAATCAGAAAACTAAGATGATAGAGGGAAGACAAGCTTTGGAGGTAATACTAGGAGACACTGCATATGCTGAGGTTAGAAGTGAGAGTGATTGTTCCTTTGATATTAAAATAACTAGTTAACCTTGTTAGGCACCAAATAATTCATTGTTTGTTGCAGTGAAATTTGGTTCCAAGATGATTTAAGTGGATTTTTGTTTAACTATCGGAGGAAAACTCCCTTATATTTCATGAAGTGGACCTCCTAGGAGAATTTTCATTTGCTATATATGTTTTATCAAGGAAGGCCAGATATTCCTTCCCTTCGCTGATCGAGTCTTTCAGCAGGATGGTAGAAAGGATAATGGAAGGGGGTATCTTGAGTATCTTTCAGATGTCAGATGGGAATGGTGGAGTTCCACAACATGTACGTCTGATCTGTTACGCAGATGATAACTATTACTATTTTTACTTATTATTTTTTATAAAGCAAAACTTTGAAGATTAAAGAGGCTTCAAACCTCTGACCTATATGAAGGGTTCTAGGCCCTAGACCACTTGGCCAGGTTACATAACTTTTACTATTATTTTAATACGTATAGTAGCACGGCTACCTATTTAGTTACTGAGGTTATAAAGACAGTGGAGGTGTCCAAGTGAAGAAAAAAAACTCTCATTAGATATACTGATGAACAGGTCCATTGAAGAAACTTTAATTAACTAATTTTTGTACAACACTTGATGAATCAAGAAGAGGGAGCAAGGGGGAGAGTTTAGAAAAGAGTTAAGCACTAAGATCATGATTAAGACATCAGAAAGCCTACTAGGCTCCACGTCTATTGTGATGGCGTCCCCTTTTGACGTCTTTATGAATTAAATTTATTTACTTATCAACAAATAATAAGGAAAAAAAACCTACGTGACTCATATCTAGAAAGATTGAGGATTGATCATTCCTTCTACTAAAGTAGTTGTGTAAAAGATTTAGGCTAAACAAAACAAACATATTGTAATTGACTCAGCAAAGCACATTACAAGCTCTTTAGTAACTTAATATTGTATCGGTTTTTAAAATAAGAACATAAGGCAAGCGTTCTCACTAGTTAATGTCTCGGATATTAGAGAATGAGGAGGAAAAAGCTGAACACAAGAACGTAAACATTAGCTACTTCAAGGTTTGAATTAAATTTATTTACTTATCAACAAATAAGAAAAAAAAAACCTATGTGGCTCATATCTAGAAAGATTGAGGATTGATCATTCCTTCTACTAAAGAAGTTGAGTAAAAGATTTAGGCTAAACAAAACAAACATATCGCACTTGACTCGGCAAAGCACATTACAAGCTCTTTAGTAACTTAATATTGTATCGGTTTTTAAAATAAGAACATAAGGCAAGCGTTCTCGCTAGTTAATGTCTCGGATATTAGAGAATGAGTAAACATTAGCTACTTCAAGGTTTTCAGTAGTTTACGCTATAGCATGAACTATAACATGTGAGTATTGAGATGCTAGACCTTTCTAATTTTTACGATTTTTCTTTTCTGATAAATAGCTGATTTGAATGACACTGATTTGGATGTTGACAAGGCTGGAGAAGTTCTCTAATAAATATGAACGATTTAAAACAACATATAAGTGGCAGTTGAAAGAATGATGGGAGTGCATAAACAATAAAATATCCACGTAAAATTACTTTACAACAGTCGTATGGTCTTATTAGTGGCGGGGAGGAAAGGCCTATAGTATATTATAGAAAATGAATTTTAGTCTTATATTACAGACAATGAAATATTTCCAGAAAGTTTTACCATCTTCTGTTATAGAACATGAATTTGAGTCTTTGAGAAAAGTATAAAAAGACTTTGTGCCATCTGGTTATTTGTTTTTGTCCAAAAAGAAAATCCAAACAGTGGAAAGAAAATGCACATCGGACAAAATTGTGTTTAGGAACCAGAACACGAGATGAAATATACTAGGCATTTGTCGATTGCAGACATTTGTCCTGCATCAATGAACACTGTCCATATTTTTTAATTATATTCTAAATACAAGATGTTTCCCTTCCCATAATAATGTATTAGCTTTAAATGTGCCGTATGAGTTAAATCTGTACATCCTATAAGAGATAAATGTATTAAATCGTGACTTTTTTTTCAAGTAGTGAAAGAGGAAATAACTTATTTAAATGTGATCAAGCTTCAAAGCCAGTAGTTGAGGAAACTAGCTATATCTCTTGGACACTGAAAAATGAGTGAAGTACTTGAACTAGGACACAAGTTGAACATGACACCAACATTAATCCATGTAATGCAAAACTAACTATTAATCCAAGTCTCCTTCTACACTAATCTTCAAACCAACATATTAATTCTGGACAATGTGTATACCTCATTAATCATTACAACTTCTAATTTCACTTAAGACCTCACCAAGCCACCAATACATGCACAATGTAATTCAGGAGACATACACCATGAAATTTAAAACATTCCACAAATTTTAATCATATAAATCAGCTAAGAGCATCATTTTCTTTGTCATTTTTAAGCTTTCAAAACATACGGGTAATCTATAAACAATTCGTACAAACCTCAAAATTGAAAAAACTAAGATTAGAGAAGGGAGTAGTTGTGCATTTGGAGGTGCTTATGGCATCAAAAACTGACACCGACTTAATGCCTAGTTTAAGATTTCACTAAACCATGGTATATGACATATACAACTCACTAATTTTATTTTTATTTTTCCTTCAAACGCAATCTAAAGGTTAATGAAACACTAATTTGCACAGATACATTCCCAAAACAAAGTCCAGAAATATAAAAACAGCATACATAAAATAACAACAATGTTGATCATGATCATTAGATAAGAACAACAAATACCTTGAGGTGATATACATTTCACCGATACATCATTACATTTCTGAATCCGAAAGAAACCCATAATCTTAGTTTGTGACAACTCTGAAAGAAAAAAAGAGAGTATACATTACCAACATTATTTAATTGTGCATTCACTCAGAGTTACAGATAAGAATCAGAAAGTTTTCAATTTCAATAACTGATAAAAGAATAAATGCACAAAAATATATGCCGCCGATTGTAAAAGGACTAAATTTCGTACTTTTGATGGGACAGGGTTGATCCGAGCAGCTAGGGCAATACCAGAGCCCGATAGGGACCCGAACCACGATGGGTCGGACACATAGCATGTGAAATCCCTTATCACATTTATCACAGAGAAGTATCTCCTCATCCAGCTCGCCCGACCCGCATTGTTCGCACATGACTTGGCTGTAGTCGTCGCGCTTGACCACAGCGTACCTGGCGGTCTTCATGATCTCCGCCATCGACTTGTACTTCCTTGGGGGCGGCGCACGGCTACGCGGCGCCTCAGTGCGGCGGAAAGCAGGGAGCTGCGGCGGCGCCCGGGAATGCGGCGAGCTGGAAGGAGCCATCGGATGGGGACCAAATGGGGTTATTGGGAATTGTATGAGGGTGAATTGGGAATGAATGAGGGTTTGATAGTGACAATTTTTACAGTCTTTTTTTCCTATTTTTGTTTTTTGTTGCAGAGAAATTGTGAAGGAATGGAATAGAGAGAGAAGGGTCGCGGGGAATTAGGCCGCGACGCCACGGCGAGGTGGTGACATGAAATTGCGCCAGCTAATGTGCACTTACTGTGCGCACGGAATGTAATGTGCGCACTCCCGAAATAATATGATTTTTTGCACTATTTAGCCGTTTGGGGTTTGAATGACTAAAATGGGCTTAATATTTTAGGATGAATAAATAATTGTTTTGAATTTGAATGACTATTATATTGAATATTGGTGTATTTTAAAATATAATAAAAATTTTGTTAAAATTTAGAAATTAAAGAGGAAGAGCTGATTTAAATTGACATTTACATTTTAAAAACTATTTTGCTCATATATATATATAAACAAAAGTGAAAAATATTTTTATTTTTGTGAATTGGTGGGTCAACAAATAATTTTGGACATGATAACCCAAATAACTAGCTTTATTTAATATTTATTTTTTAAATAATAAATTATTAATTTAATAGTAATGACATGGTAATAAATTATAATGAAACAATAAAAGATTTTACACAATTGTAAAAGTTTACTTAATTTTCATAAGATTTACGAAATTGATCCCTCATGCGGTTATAACAGTCCATTCACCGAAATTGAACCGCATGAGGGATCATTGGGGATGAGGCCCAGTTATAACAGTCCATTCACCGAAATTGATTTACTTCCATTTCTGTAAGTGTCGAGATTAGCATAATCCGACAATAAATTCTTGGTGGGAATCATCATGTTATATGCTATGTTTGGTTTGGTGGAATGAGAGAGAGAGAAAATGGAATGAAAAAAATTGTGTTTGGTTGCGATTGGAATGGTGAACATGAAATAATTTATTCCGATTAGAATGAAATGAATCTTCATTCCATTCTTTTGATCCAAACGCAAGATTAATGATATTTATCTTGAGTATTACACTAAAAATGAATAATCGGATATTACAGATGATATTTATCTCAATTAAGAATAAGAGCGCTTTGACACAGGCAAAAAAAACAACCTATTTGTATGGTGCTTTAAAACTTGATTGTATTTCAAGTAAGTATTTATCATGTCCAATAACTATTTTTACAATTGATTTTGTTGTATTTTATCATTTGTAACCAATCATTTGAGCTGTTTCTAAAAAACATGTCAAAGTCCAATTATTGAAAAAATGATGAACGGAAAAGGTGAAAATAAAGGTATAACCTCCTCGTATGAGGCCTATCAAGTCCAACCTAATCCCGTTCAACTTGTAGGAGGCCTATGAAAAGTCCACGCTGCTTCCGTCCAACTTGACGCGCTATGCACGAACCTTTTCCTTTTCCAACAACTAACACTCACTTTCCACATAAAAGCCATACACATTGGATTGGATTCGGGGCATATATATATATATAGGTGGTTAAAATATAAATGAATGAAATTATCAATAAGTCTTGGCTGACACGTTTGTCCGACTAGAATATTGGACGGGTGCAATTTTTATTATTATTTTTTTGTTTTGACTCTTAAAAAATATATACTATTTATTCTAACTGAAATTTGTACATAATAAAATATTTTTTATATATATCCAAATTATACTAAAAAATATTTTATTCTATAAAAAAATTAATCAAATAAATACTATAAATTATTTAAGAGTCACAACAATAACAAAAAAAATCCAAATATTAGACCGGTCCAAAAAAATTGATAAAATATTCGTATCTAATTTTTATGTATCTAATTACGAGGTGAGCAATGAGTTTTTCCCTTTCATTCATTCGCTGCCTAGTGGGCACCAAGGCGAATCAACCATACATAATAAATACACATCTATTATCTATACAGTAGTAACAGTACATACATACAAACAAAACACACCCTCAAAATTGATCTTATTGTAATCCACTATTACTACATACAGTACATAACATTTCTCTCTCTCTCTCTCTCTCTCTCTAAAAAGTCCAACTCGCCATTTTGATTTCTATCAACCACTCATCATAATCATGGACCCGTGGGATGCATTTTCCAGCGAACAGCCATCTCCGATCAGAAGACAACTGCAGGGTCCCCGACCAGCGCCACTTAAAGTCCATAAAGACTCCCACAAAATTAAGAAGCCACCGGTCGCCCCACCAGCTAAACCCCCACTTCATCCGCCGTATCCGGCGGCGGAGTACAGGCAGCCGGTAATAATCTACGATGTCTCTCCAAAAGTCATCCACACCACGGAAAACGAATTCATGAACTTAGTCCAACGGCTGACGGGATCTTCTTCTTCCTCCTCCACCTTCACCTCCGCCGCCGCAGCCTTCACAACCCGCGGAGATATCTCGCCGGCAGCGAGACTGGCTTCCATAGAAAAAATAAGTCCGCCGGAGGGAGGGAGAGAGAGAGTAAACGCTGGGGAATTTATGGGCATGTATGAAGAGTTTGAAATGGGTCAATTTCCCGGGATCTTGTCACCGGCGCCTGCGAGTCTGCCACCAGTACCGCAGGGAATGTTTTCTCCGGGATATGATTTTTCTTTGTTGAATGATATGAGCCCTTACTTGAATAACATGTTTACGCCCAGTCCTTCATCTCTGTTATCAGCTCCAATGGTATCACCATCTCCTTCATCCTTTGATATTCTGAGTCAATTCTTTGACTTTTAGAAAAAAAATTTATTCCTAAGAAAATATTGGAGAGAGAGTATGAGATAAGTGAGTTGAAGAGTATTATAGACAATTAATATTATAATTAATATTTTTTAATTATTTTTTTAATTTTTATACACAAGTCTAAAACCACATATCAAGGGAGTAACTGTTTAGGAAGGGAATGTGGAAAAATTCTTGCAAATTTCCATGGACAGAGGGTAGCTTACTTTTGTCAGTTTGTGTGTAGTTTAGGTCCATCTATTTGTTAAATTATTTGTGAAAATGAGAGGTACATTGATTTTTTTTGGGCCATTTTGGTATAAAAGTTGGGTTGTTTAGAAGATTTTTTTGGTGTAAAAGTTTTTTTTTGTTTTTTTTTAAATTTTCACCCATAACTAATAATCGAAGACCTCGTAAAAATTATAAGGCAAGAATTATCGTTTTGTGTAAAAGTTGGGTTGTTTAGTAGCAATGCATTTTATAACTTGGTGGGCCATGGTGTTATTACTTTCCCTACCCCATTTAACGGATACGGATAAATCCGGTTAACATGAAAATTTTTTTTTAGTAAGTTAGTCAATTGACCAATAGAATACTGACACACATACAATTTTCTGTGTGTCAATATTTTATTGGTCAATTGATCAACTTACCTTAAAATAAACTTTATACTAACCACTTTCCATTTAACTATCCAGGTGTTTATGATTTTTGTAATATATATATATATATATATATATATATATATATATATATATATATATATATCAGGATTAAAGATTCCCTCATACGATCTTAAAATCTGAGACTTTTTTTTTTTTTTTTTAAAATAACTAAAAAAAAAGTAAAAAAAATAAAAATAAAAATTTCGCGATTTTTAGTATCGTAAAAAATTCTTATACGTGATCCTCTCTATATATATATATATATTCTCATATGTATCGCCATCCTTATTTCTTCATTTATTCCTTATGTATTATTTCAACAAGAGAAAAGTTGTGTATAATGTAGATTATAGTTTTTGAATTTTAAGAATAAATTATTTGTCAAATATCGGACAAACTCCTTGGCAATTGATAAATGGATAATATTAGAAGTGTCAAATTTCTTATTTTAAACTATGTGTCATCAATACATTGGTTGATTGGATATGCTATAAAATATTATAAAAATATTTATCTTCAGAATAAAAATTCCCTAGTATTATTCTTGACAAATAATTTAGATTGTGTTAATCGATAACTTAAGTTGATAAAAGAAAAATTAATTGTTTGATAACATAATTTTAAGGATGCAAGTGATTTATAAAATTTTGTGGGAATTTTATTTTATACATTTTATAACGAATAGTTCATTTAGATAAGAATTTTTTAAAAAAACTAGCCAAGTCCTAGTGCCGAATACAAATTTATTTTTTAAATAGAATAAATTTTAATTTTTTATTTAGTTATTCATTTCAGGCTAATTATTCTCATTTTAAAACAACTAGATATATAGCTAGGAAAATAAAACCCAAAAAAGATATCTTATAATTAGACCTGATAATATAGTTAGTTAACTGTTGGGTCAAACCATATTAACTGGAACCAAATAGGTTGGTTAACTATATTTATTTATTTGGGTTGATTAAAGTTTGGAACCATATTTTTAAAATGAAATATAGTTCCAACCCGGTTAAATATTTTTCGACCCATATTTTATTCCAAATCCAAATTAAAAGTTCTTTCCACCCATATTTACATATTCAAGAAGCTCAACCACCCACCTCCACAAAAAAAAAAATATTATGAAATTATGTATACACCCCTTACCCCCAACCCGCCCCCTACCCCCAACCCTATCCCCAACCCACCAATCCCCCACCCCCATCCCACCACCTACCCCACCCACCCCACCCCCACTCTCACCCCACCCCACCCCACCCCACCCCACCCCACTACACCACACCAAAAAAATATTATGTGATTATGTATACACCCCTTACTCCCACCCCCCACCCCACTCAGGTCCACTCCTATCCCTACCCCACCCACCCCGCCCCACCCCGCCCCCACCCCACCCCACCCCACCCCACCAAACCAAAAAAAAAAATATTATGATTATATATACACCCCTTACCCCATCCCCCACCAAAAAATATATTATGTGATTATGATACACCCCTTACCCCACCCCTACCCCTAACCCACCCACCCCAACCCCTAACCCACCCACCCACACCCCACCCCACCCCACCCACTCCCTAATGCGACGCCTCTAAAATTATGTATCGTCACCCATCTTGGGTCGCCACTTATACGTAATACATAAATTCAAATCAACTTATTAATATAAGCTGCGTGCAGATAATCGACATAAAGCATGAAGTTTGAATACAAATATTATCTACTAGATATTATACAAACTCAAAAGAAGTCCTCATTACAACTATTATCACACTATTTCACGGAATAGTGAGTGACTACTAACGCTATCCTCCTCGGACCATTACTCCGCTCCCCGACTGTCTCAAAATTTATGTTCTCATTTCAAGAAGAAACGGTGAAAGAAAAATTGAATTTCAATTAGCCAAAGAAGAAATATTATGACTAAGATAATGCAGAATAAATTATCATTAGCCTTCAACAAATGTTAAACCGATAAAATACAATGATAAACCAATGGGTTTAAGCTGCATAATGGAATATCGTAATCCATTAAAAATCAAGTAGAGAATAAAAGTCTACTATCTTTTAGGTTTTAAAAAGGTTTATTAATTTTATCATTTGAGACTCGAACAATAAAATAAACCACCACATCTAATCATCCATGTACTCTGCGGCCGAGGATTTTCATCAAATTATCGATGGTAAGCTTGATTATACCGAATCACCCCCGGTCATAATCATACCAAAAACTATCCATCACTGCATTCTGCGCCAATCGGCGACTTTTGTTACATCATTTATATCAAGTCGTGATTATACCGAATGATCCTCATGCATAATCATACTAAGTTTCATCTATCTGCGTAAAGTTTCAAAGATAACATAATATAACGTGAGATGATGATGACAATGACATAATAATTCAATAAAACAAGTTCAAGAATTATTTAATCCATGAATTATTAACGTCCAAATTGTCAACATAATCTTTGTTTACAGTAGAGTAAAATTCAAGAATGATCGGAAGAAAGAATATTTCCATGAAAAGATATTGGATAAACGCAAATATCGAGGATATTCTACTAATTTCACGGAGAATATAAGTTTCAAAAGTTTTAACTAAGTGGGTATAATAAAGAATGGAATAACGGAAGAAATCACCACGCATGCAGATTGCATGCATATGCAGGTTATTCCAACAGAATAATAATAACGAAGGGTCGGTGAAATTCACACCGACTGGGATGTTCCAACAGAATAATAAAGATGGAACAGGATCCCGCCAGAAACACACAGATAGGATATTCCAACAGAATGATAAAGAGGCGGAACCGAAGTCGATTGTAAAACACATGTGACAGGATGTTCCACGAGAATAATAAAAAGCGGAATCGAATTAGGTGTAAAACACATGCATGGGATGTTCCAACAGAATAATAGAAGAATATCACCAAGATATAGGAAATGGCAGAGCGTAAAGAGTTATTAAATGTAATAATAATAAGAATGGAATAACATAAGGATTTCACCAAATATAGTAGTATCTGGCGTTATACGAGGTTATGTATGATAGGGTATGCCACTTTTTACAAGTTATTCCAATGAATAATAATGAATGGAATAATGTAAGTTCTCTCAAGAAAGAAGAATAACACCTCTTCAGTAAAAAGAACCGAATATAAGAAGTAAGTGAAGTGGCGAATACTCTTCTTCTTTCTATAACTTTTTCTCTATAAACTTCTCTCTATAATTCTCTCTAGAGAGTTTGATGAATTCGTAAAGAAAATAATGAAGGAATGAGCTTCTATTTATAGGAAAATGGAACGATAAGAATTAATTCATTTGATCAGTCAGGATTGATTTACTTTTAATCGACTATCCATATTTAAAGAAAAATCTTTTAAATAAAATATAATATATTCTATTTATATAAAAACATTTCTTATGCTGAAACACTACTCAAAACACTATCAACACTATGCATAATAAAATATAATATATTCTATTTATAGAATAACTTTAATAAAAGATTCTATTTTATATAAAAGATGTTTCGCTTTTATTACGTTAATAATCTGAATAAAATAAAACGTCATTATCATTATAATAATTCATATTATTAATCGACAATAATGGAATCAAACCGAGTGATTTCTCACATAAAGATCAATAATCAAATCAGTGTCTGCTATTACGCAACCACACGTATTCATGTCTTTTACTACCAAGTAGTTCAACAAAGATCAACCAGTAAAACTTCCATAGTTATTTCAATAAAATATTTTTGTCGTTTTTCTCAATCCGACAATAATTACATTATTAGGGTCCACCAATGATTGAGGTAGTCATTGTATACGAATATTCCCGCTAAACCGAATATTAAGAATAATCGAATATAATATAACCACTGCATATACTTTGCAAAATTTATAAATACTACCCACAACTATAATATTATATCAAATTCACACCATAATATTAAAAATTATTTTGACAAAATTTAAATCTTTATTAATAAAATCTGAGATTCTCACAATCTCCCTCCTTATGGAATTTCACTCGAAATTAGAGCAGACGACACCAGTATGATAAAGAGATGAGGATACCTTGAAAATATTAAATTCATCTTGAAATCCGCCAAAGTATTATTCATTAACTATTCATCTCTGCACTCTGAAGCTTAAAGATATACAATTTCAAAACCAATAATCGCCGAGACTCGAACTTAATAGTATCACAACCATGAATTATCCACGACCACTCTTGGCTAAGGATATTCGTGTTTTCAATTACGGCCATGATTATCTTAGAATAATCCGTGGTCATAATCATACCAAGTCTATCATCGATACTACTGACCAAAGATGATCATTACCACATCCATGAATTAATATTTCATTCTTTGAGACTCATTTCAATAATTAATCCATATCATCGAATCATCCCCGCACTACGTGCCAAGGATATTCATTAGTATCACGACCACGAATTATCCACGACTACTACTAAAGATAATCGTGTATTCATTAAGATCACGACCACAAATTATCCAATAACAACTACCAAAGATAATTGTGTATTCATTAGATATCACGACCATAAATTATCCATGCACTACTACCAAAGATAATCGTGTATTCATTAGTATCACGACCATAAATTATCCATGCACTACTACTAAAGATAATTGTGTATTCATTAAGATCGCGACCACAAATTATCCAAAGACTACTACCAAAGATAATTGTGTATTCATTAAATCATCGCGACCACAAATTATCCATGCACTACTACTAAAGATAATTGTGTATTCATTAAGATATCACGACCATTAAATTATCCACGACTACTACCAAAGATAATTGTGTATTCATTAGTATCACGACCACAAATTATCCAAGCACTACCAAGAAAAGATAATCGTGTATTCATTAGATCACGACCACAAATTATCCAATGCACTACGGCAAAAGATAATCGTGTATTCATTAAGTATCACGACCACAAATTATCCATGCACTACTACTAAAGATAATTGTGTATTCATTAAGATTCGCGACCACAAATTATCCAAGACTACTACCAAAGATAAGATAATTGTGTATTCATTTACTAAATTATGATTACTACCAAAGATAATTGTGTATTCATTTACTAAGTTATGATTAGTCATAATCATAATCATACCAAGTCCATCTACGCACCTTCTGTAGCCACGTAGATGATTTTCAACATAATATAAACGTAGGATAATGATATAAAGAATCAATCAAATGAGATAAAAGATAAATATTAAACATTTATAATATAATTTATCCAGATTCAAGAATATCCCCATGTTATCAATCACTTAATAATCTCATAATCTAACATCATTAATATTATAACAATATTTTAATCAATTCTTAAATTTATAAACAATTTACCTCAATTGTTTATGCTTTTACCATATAATGCATTTAATCATTCAAAATGCCATACTCATAAGATATCATCACCAATTATCAAATCTCCCAAAAAAATATGCATATACTCTATATAAGATTCTCTAGCCATAATATCCTATTTTCAACTTTGTTACTTCACATAACATATTTAACTCATATGTTCGTAACTAAACTATTTTCATGAAAAATACCAAATCAGTCCCAAAAATATTTCTTTTCTGGGATTTAGCATAATATAGTCCCATAATGAAAATATATTTTTTCTCGAATTTTTAAAATTCATTTACTATTTTTCAAAAATCAATTTCTAATTAATTCCTTAAGAAATTAGCTACCTCAAGTTTAACTCCAAAATTCCCAAATCTTGACAGGACCTTACACATGTTAACGTGAGCTTCTAGTTTAAATTTCATGGTCATCGGAGTTATAGAACTCCAGGTTATATAGCGTCATTTCGGGAAAACCTAAATATCAAAAATAGTCATAACTTGCTCATTTTAAGTCGAGAATGAGCTCATTTTTGGACAGGAGGTACTTTATACCATATACTTTCATGTCCCAAAAGGCCAGAAATTTTCTCATAATTTAAGTGGCCGAAACAGCCTCTCTAAAATCATGGTAGAAGCTTTTTTAGGTTTTTGCAGCTTTGCACTCCTTTGCTAAAATCAGTCCACACAAAAATCTACAACACCTTTTCCAGTAATTCCACTTGGATTAGTTAGGTAACTCATAGATCTAACTCTAGGACTTGACCACATTCAAAAATTCAAAATATAACAGGAGATATGGTCAATTGAATTTCATGTTACGTTTTTCACTAAAATCGATTTTCAACTCTTTGTGATTTCTAAGAAACTTTCGTGTTTTTACATACTAACCAACATAACTCATCATAAAACTTACTAATACCACGAATACCCATGATTTTCATTATTCCAATGCTTTTATTATGACTTTCATCATAAACCACGTAAACCTTCATTTTAGTTGAAGAAATATTTGAGGGTTTAAGAAATGGGTTTTTTTATCTTTGGAGTCGATACAAAATTCGATTTCACGCCTAGGGTAGGCTAGAAATCTTCAAGAATACGTCAAGAAATTTATTAATGATAGAAATATCATTCAAAAGCGCTACTCTTATCCAAGACTTGGATAAGACGTTACATTGATACTAACTGTGACTTCTATCCCTTAACCTAGATAGCCCTCACAATGATACCTATAAACTTGCCATCTTCATTCACGATGTCGCCTCTGAAGAAAGTCCGGCCGGTGCATTCCACACAAGGAAGTCAACAACGAAAGGATCGGGGCTCTTTACTTATGGCTTGATATAATGTTGATTAACTTTAGGGTTTGGTTACTTTGAATTCAGTATAACGGGTTGGTTAGGAATATGAAAGCTAACAACCTTACAAAAAGAATAATAAGTAGTTAATCAATCGTTTTCAAAAAATTACCTCAAAGGCAAGAATTTTTAAAGATATAAGATCGTGAAAGTGTTTATTTGAAACAACAAGATTAATAAGCGATTGGAGGTAACGAAGGTTTCTCCCAACGAAGTTTCAATAGATAAATCAAAGTCTAATTTTTTTGAGTCAAATTTAAACATTGAACACAACTAGGTAGAATAAAAGAGTGGGTAGAACTTGTATTGAATAAAGTATAGACTTCGCATGAATAATTAATTTACCCGTAATAACTTCGTTCGGTTTTCGACAAACGCTCTCGCTTAAATTACCGAAGTTTGACTTTACTATAGGGTACATTCCACCCTTAAGTGCTTCTTCACATTCCCGATCCATGATTTGAATCATTATTCTCGATCCATATCGAATTCGGGTTTGCGCTATATGCGTGGTAATTCGAATTCGATGTTTGGTTCTCCCAATTCTTGTCCAAAAAGTAAAGTCCATTTCATCTATTTTGGCTTTATTGGATCGGACGTCTTTTTCTACACTATCAACGCGTTGTCAAAACTTTTACCCACGCATCGTCTATTCTCCTTCGTTCGATTGTTTCTTCTTTCAAATTGATCTTTGATTTTTAAATTCTCGATTCCAACTTTAATATCTTACACCCCGCCAAAGCGTGATTTTGTTCGAGCATCACATATCGGGTAACCCAATTTTGAATTGTTGTATCCCTTTGTTCCACTTAATCGCTTCAGTTCTTCAACTGTTCTTCTAGCTCACGAACACGATTTTGTAATTCTAAGTTTTGATCATAAATTTCTTCTAACCAATTCTCCTCAAAGTTCCTCTTCTTCCTCTTCTTCCTCACTTTCAAACCGCTACCTCTGCGCAACTAGCTCTAAAAGCAACAATTAGTTCTTCATTTACTACGTGGATATCTCTAATTTGTTCCTCGTCCCGATAATCGCATTAACTCGATTAGTGATTAAAGGTGTCACAACGGTCACATTCACTCCATTGTGAATATTTTCACCGCCATTTCCAAACACCGCCACAACACGAGGGTTAATTAATATATCAAATATTATCCCTATACTCGACCGACCAATTAAATACCAAATAAACTTAGGTAGGTCATACTAGGCGAAGGAATTTCCGTCTCTCCCTCCTAGTTCTTATCTCACATCTTAGCTGGGATCATATCCTAAGCTCGATACCATTGTGACGCCCCAAAATTAGGTATCGTCGTCACCCATCTTGGGTCGCCACTTACATGGTACATAAATTCAAATACAACTTACTAATATAACGTAGGTATAATACGACATAAATCATGAGTTTGAATACAAATATTATCTACTAGATATTATACAAACTCAAAAGGAGTCCTCATTACAACTATTATCACACTATTTCACTGTAATAGTGAGGACTACTAATGCTATCCTCGGACCATTACTCCGCTCCTCGACTCGTCTCAAATTTATGTTCTCATTTCCTCAAGAGAACGGTGAAAGAAAAGGTGAGCTCAACTAGCCCAAAGAAGAAATATTATGACTAAGATAATGCGAATAAATTATCATTAGCCTTCAATAAATGTTAAACCGATAAAATACAATAGATAAACCGGTTTAATCTGCAGGTGAATATCGTAATCCATTAAAAATCAAGTAGAGAATAAAGTCTACTATCTTTTAGGTTTTAAAAAGGTTTTCATCAATTTTTATCATTGAGACTCAAACAATAAATAAACCACCACATCTAATCATCCTCGCACTACGGTCAAGGATTTTCATCAAATTATAAATGGTCACGATTATCTATAGAATCACCCCCCGGTCATAATCATACCAAAAACTATCCATCATCGCATTAAAAGCCACCGAGGACTTTTGTCACATCATTTATATCAAGTCATGATTATATACCGAATGATCCCAAATCATAATCATACTAAGTTCATCTACGCACGTAAAGCCCAAAGATAACATAATATAACACGTGAGGATGATGACAATGACATAATAATTCAATAAAACAAGTTCAAGAATTATTTAATCCATGAATTATTAACGTCCAAATTGTCAACATAATCTTTGTTTACGTAGAGTAAAATTCAAGAATGATCGGAAGAATATTTCCATGAAAAGATATTGGATGAAACGCAAATATCGAGGATATTCTACTAATTTCATGGAGTATAAGTCAAAGTTTTAACCAACCTGGGTATAATAAAGAATGGAATAACAGAAGAAATCACCACGCATGCGATTGCAGATGTAGGCGAGTTATTCCAATGTAATAATAATAACTAACCGGTCGTGTGAAATTACATGCAAGCGGGATGTTCCAACAGAATAATAAAGATGGAACCAGGATCCGGTGTAAAAACATGACATAGGATATTCCAGCAGAAACGATAAAGGCGGAACCAGTGTCCGGTGTAAAACACATGCATGTGATGTTCCAACAGAATAATAAAAGCGGAACCAGTCAGGTGTAAAACACATGTGAGCGAGGATGTTCCAGAATAATAAGAAGAATGTCACTAAGTATAGGGAAATCACAGCGTATTATCTGAGTTATTCCAAGCAGTAATAATAAGCAAATGGAATAACATAAGGATTTTCACCAGTATAGGGTATCTGCCCGTATATGAGTTATGTATAGGGTATGCCACTTTTACTGAGTTATTCCAAGCGAATAATAATGAATGGAATAATGAAGTTCTCTTCGAAGAAGAAAGAATAACACCCCTTACCGTAGTAAAAGAACTGAATATAAGAAGTAGTAAGTAGCGAGAATCTCTTCTTCTTCTATAACTTTCTCTATAAACCTCTCTATAATTTCTCTCAGAGTTTCAATGAATTCGTAAGAAAATAATGAAGGAATGAGCTTCTATTTATAGGAAAATGGAATGCATAAGTAACTCAATTCAAATGAGCAGTCAAGATTGATTTACTTTAATCGATTTATCCATATTTAAAGAAAATCTTTTAAATAAAATATAATATATTCTATTTATATAAAAATATTTTACTACGCAAAACACTAACTATATACGATAATAAAATATAATATATTTTATTTATAGAATAACTTTAATAAAGATTCTATTTTATATAAAAAGATGTTTCTATTTTATTACGTTAATAATACGAATAAAACAAAACGTCATTATCATTATAATAATTCATATTATTAATCGATAATAATAATGGAATCAAACTGAGTGACTTCTCACATAAAGATCGATAATCAATACCGTGTCTACTATGCAATCATGCGTATCATCGTACTTTTACTACCAAGTAGTTCAACAAAGATCAGCGGTAAAACTTCCATAGTTATTTCAATAAAATATTTTTGTCGTTTTCTCAATCCGACAATAATTACGCTAGGTAAGTCACCAATGATTGAGTAGTTATCATTTAATATTCCCTCGCTAAACCTAATATTCCCCACCAATCGAATATAATATAACCACTCTGCATACTTTTGCAAAATTTATAAATACTACCCACAACTATAATATTATCTCAAATTCACACCATAATATTAAAAAATTATTTTGACAAAATTTAAATCTTTATTAATAAAATCTGGGGTCTCACACCTACCCTCGCTCACCCACCCACCCACCCACCCACCCACCCACCCCTAGTCTTACCCCACCCACCCCACCCCGCCCCCCACCCCACAAAAAAAATATTATGTGATTATGTATACACCCCTTACCCCCACCCCACCCACCCTCCCCCACGCCACCCTTGCCAAAAAAATATATTATATGATTATGTATACACCCCTATCCCACCCACCCCAACCCCCCCCCCACCACCCACCCCACACTGCGCCCACCCTACCCCACCCCACCCCACCCCACCCCCTCCATCCCACCCTTCAAAAAAATAATATTATGTGATTATGTATACACCCCTTACCCCTACCCCACACCCTCACCCTCACCTCACCTCACCCTCACCTCACCCTCACCTCACCTCACCTCACAAAAAAGATAATATTACGTGATTATGTATATCTCATAACATTACTTAAGGAGCCTAAATTCCACCCCTTATATCCGTCTCTCTATCTATAGTATATATTAATTTCATATTTTAAAATTTTTGTTTAAAACTCAAAATATTTTAAAATGGTTAATATGGTTAATATAATTTTTAACCATAACCATATGGTTCCAACCCACATTATTCATATTAAAAATGGTTAATATGATTTTAATTCTTAAATGGTTGGTTAACCATATTTTAAAAACCAAAACTAACCCATAACCATATTTTATCAGGTCTAAATACAATATAATAATGTTGATATTTCCATAAGAAGCACCAATTACAACTTAAAAGGTAAGTCAAATAAATATTTTAAATATTAAAGGTAATACCTAAAATCTTCCTTTTAATTTTCCTGATTGATAAAATAATTTCTAAAGATAAGATAATCTTCATATAAGCAATTCCCTCTCTCATTACTGTTTGATCTTCAGACCTATCCCTTTTTGTTTCATCAACTTAACTTGTTCTTAGATCTTATTTTTGAAATTGAGAAAAAAAAAACAGTCTTGTTATGTATTATAATTGTGAAGCTTTTCGATACTTGAAATTAGTAATAATTATGGGAGGATCTCATTTATTACGCTTCTCTCTAAATAGATTATCATTAATACTTATTCACGTAACTGGTAATCAAAAAATCGACATAAATATTGGTAATATATATCATTTTCCAAAAAATAATACTTCTTCCGTTCCAAATTATATGATGAATAATGTTAGCAACACAAACCATTTTACAAACTGCTGATGTGACATACTCCACCTCAACATATTGTGTGGAACGAAGACTATATTGAAGTAATTTGTTGATCAATATGTTGAGGTAGAATATGCCACATCGACAATTTGTAAAATATTTGTAAAATAATTTGTGTCTGTAACATTACTTTTATATGATTATTATTTATTTTTAAATACTAATATTACAAAATATTATATTAATATTATAAAATATTATATTAATATTACAAAATATTATTAATATTAATATTATAAATATTAATATTACAAAATATTAATATAATAGTATTAATAATCAAAGTGGAGACATACTTGGCAAAATGGCTAGTATTAATAAATAAATGCATAAATATTTGGTAAAAGAAGACATCAAGTGCCAAAAAGAATTTCACTCTAGCAGGGCTGAGACAATTAAAAAAGAACATGTCCCATTTTAATTGTCTTAGCCGCAACAATTTGTTTTGCCATGACTTTTTAGGCTGCTCCCAAGTCGGTTGTCATGAATGTGGTCATATATATATATATATATATATATATATATATATATATATATATAGAAAACTTACAAAAAAATTCTAATTCTTTTGTTACAAATTTTTTAATGAACATAAAAGAAAAGAAATATACAGAAAACTTAATAATTTACTCTTGGTCATATTACATGTATCAACTACTGAACCAATCATATCACAAATTAATAGCAGCTTAAATTAATTATCTCTATAAACCCAAGATCTAATTAAAATAATTAAGGCATGTATTATTTTATCTTATCGCTTAAAATTATTATTTTATCTTGTCAAACTAGGCGGATATTCTTTCTAAACTCATAAAAAGGTCAAAGATTTGTTTCTTTCTTAGCAACAAGTTCACCTTTGGTATTGCCAACTGCCAAGTGCTGATAAACAAGAAAGGAGGAAAGATCTACAGGCCTAGTCAATCAAAGAGTTGATATTTAATGACTTCAATTCCACCAAATATAGAAATAAGGCACATTTAAAATCCCAGACCAAGAACAGCTTCACTATATTTAATCCATAAGTCAATGTCAATCCAAATAGCCCAGCACAAATATAAGCAAAAGAGGAGAAAGAACACATACATGATAAGGAAGTGGCCGACCATCGGTTGTTCATATACTGAAATCTCCGGTAGTCGTTGCTAAATAGCCTAGATTATTTACATTTTCATTATAAATGCCAATTCCAAAACTTCAAAGCTCAAAATCAGTGATCCCTTTCGTACTCGACCTACACAAAAACTCCAAAATGCTTTGTCCAAAACTCTCCTAAAATTGAAAGGCTCATTGAAGAATAGCACTCCCAATTCTTTCAAGACTTTGCTGTTACTGCATTCTGCGTTCCGCCAATCAATGTCCCAACACTCTCTCCCCTTATGGCTTTCGAGATGTTACCAGTTTTGTTGAGATTGAAAACGACAACTATAGAGAAAGTATTGTTGGAACAATTGATGACTCCGAATATTTTATAAGCAACAAGTACATAAGATATATGTTTACCTATAGATAAAGGAGACCATTATTGAATGCAATTAAAAACAGAAATTTGTTTAGCCATACCTGGAATGTTGTTCTCTTGACATAAAGTAATTGCAGTCAAATCCATCACCGAAAGTTCCTTTGACGTTACTTCATGATAAGTCAGAGTATTAAGAAGGCAAGCATTCTGATTATGCCTCGGGTCATCATTATATACACCATCAACATTTGTAGCTTTCAGCACTACCTCTGCATTGACTGAACAATTGAATGTCAACATAAGTTGTCCATTTTAAATAAAATATTATTGCAACATCACATATAAAAAGTAATTTTTCCATGATAAAATTAAAAGATCAATGCAAGATCACAACTAGAAACTGATTTTGTCCATGATGAACGTACATAGTAGATATCACCACTAGCCCAACAGAAATTATTTGGTAGGACCAAATACGATAAAATTGAATAAACAACCTTAAGCGAGGAAAAAACTGATAATTTCTGCAGTGCTGCTTAAAACTGTTTGACGGTTAAATATGTGCTTTGTAATAATCTAGGCATTTGGCAGCAATCCAGTAATAATTCTAATACTTGCTCAATGCCTCAATGGCTACTTTACAAGTTGAGGAAATAAGTAAACTGCTTGTACTAGCAAAGAAATATCTACTTAGTGGCTATTATAAATAATTTGTTACCAGATAGGATTAAAAATATAGCAAAAGTTTGATTACTGATATAATAATTTATTTATTTTTTAAAAGGGAGACAACTCATCAGGTATAGTTTGACAAATTGAGGAAACTTAGGTTCGCCGAGGCATTCAGAAAGCTTTCAAAATGATTCATATGAATGATCAGATCAACATTAAAATTTTCCCATATAGAATTAAAATACAGGATATGTGACATACTCTCAGCACACCGAAGAGCTGCAGCAGTGTCTGTAGTGAAGAAGGGATTCCCAGTTCCAGCTGCAAATATTACTACCCTTCCTTTCTCTAAATGCCTAACAGCCCTTCTACGTATGTATGGCTCAGCAACTTCAGACATACGAAATGCTGTCTGGACTCTCGTTGGAATACCAATGCTCTCCATTGTTGCTTGCAAAAATATAGCATTCATGACAGTTGCCAGCATCCTGAACAATGAGATAATTTAATCAGAACAAGTAAAAACTTAATGTGAAGCACTTATCAACATGAAACTAAGAAAAACAAGCTTATTTAACAGAAGGACTCAATCAGGACAAAGTTTTACAACTTGGTTGCGAGTTCATCTTTGAATGCATCAATGTCCAAATCAATTCATAAAAAACAGTTGTTGTAGTACAACTGTTAAGTGATGGCGTTATTGGCGTGGCAATCTTACTGTAAATACCAATAAACTGCAGTTATAAAAATATTAAATATGGATATTATTGATTGGGTAGTAAAAAAAATGTAACTCGCCAAGTCACTTGCAACATGCCACCCATAGAAGGTAGGGGTCAAAGTCAAAGATGGAAACATAAAAACATGTGTGCACGCGCACACATGCACAGTATTAGAAATATAGATATCTCTTAACGAGATCGGTAACTACAACAGGGGTGTATATGTAATCCCAAAAGTTCTATGCCTACAACGAGTTTGAGGTAGTTCAAAGTATATAACTAGGAAAAAATGACTATATATATAAAGTAAAGAAATACAGAGGCCAGTGAAATTGGATCAAATCTGATAGGAGCAACTGAATTGAGATCCAAGAGAACCATGGTTATCTGTAAACCAGGAACGCAGCACTTCACATGTGCAATAACTCTAACCCTATTCCAGGTTCCAATTTCTACTGTAAAAGTTCTTGTCAAAAAAAATAAAAATAAATAAATTTGTATGCATCAACTCGAAATAGATGAAATTCAGAAAAAGGAAATGAGTTCTTTAATCTCAAAACCCACAACCTGAATAACCAAAAAATATCCATAACACACATAAATCACTTGTTCAAATAAAGAGATGTACCCAATATAATCAGCAGAAGATCTGTCAAGACCACTACTTCCTGCCCAAGAGGATCCACGGAATATATTTCCCCCACCAACTACTATTGCAACCTGGACATTTTCCGATAAGTGGTCAGATACCAAGCTTTAAAAAGATAATCATAATGCTTTTGATAAGTGAGTTTGAAGGCCTTTAACTAACTTTCCAAGCTGCAAAATAATATATATATATATATATATATATATATATATAGGGTCCGGTTCCTATCCAGACACCCGCATTTTCTTAAAATGCTGTTTTTATTTTTTTTTTTGCTTTTTTTTTTTTTAAAACAATAAAAAAAAGTTTAATATTTTATAGAACTGGAATTTTTACATAATACAGTGTTTTGGGTGTGATTTGGATACATATAACAAAACAAGATATATGTATCCAAATTACACCCAAAACACTGTATTATGTAAAAATTCTGGTTCCATAAAATATTAAACTTTTTTTTTTAGTTGTCTTAAAAAAAAAAGCAACAAAAAAGTCCATAATTTAACACTCGTCTCAACTCCGGATGTGATCCTTCCAGATATATGGGTCCGGTTCCTATTCGGACTCCCGCATTTTCTTAAAATGTGAACTTTTTTTTTTTTTGCTTTTTTTTTAAAACAACTAAAAAAATAATTTAAGATTTTATGAAACTGGAATTTTTACATAATACAGTGTTTTGGGTGTGATTTGGATACATATAACAAAACAGGACTGTCCAATTCCATAAAATATTAAACTTTTTTTTTTAATTGTTTTAAAAAAAAAAAAAATCCGCAATTTAACATTGTCCGGACTCCCAGTTAGGATCCTTCCTATATATATATATATATATAGAAGCTAACTATACTTTGCACACTCGAGATGATTCCGGAATTGCTGACAATTTTTCCTGTACTCAAGGATAACAACATGAGCATTTTTCTATCTCTTTTTCCTTTTTCTTTCTCTTCTACTCCAAACATGATTTTACATTTCATTTGGGACTCCATCTAAAGACAAATGAAAAATCATTTTAGTTTATCCCCAAAATTCATACTATCACCCCATTCATAGCCATGTACAAATGGTATTACATTTATCTATGTTACAAATAAGAAGTGAAACTATAGACATGGAAATAAAGAAGGAAATTATGTTAAGGAAGATAAGAATCATTCAGCAAGAAGGAAATCAAATAGAATATGATCAAAAAGCAGATTTAATGCAAACAGAATTAAGATACTCCACAGAAAATAAAAGTATTATTTTATCATCGATATTGTAAAGCCAACAACGATATAATGCAAATAATGTAAAGATATATATATATATATATATATATATATATATATATCATCCAGAAGAAGGTAATTAAGAACCTACCTCAATGCCAAGCTGAGTTACAGAAGCAACCTCCCTTGCGATGGCCATTGTAACCTATGCAGATAAAAAAGTATTATCGTTCCCATCAAGAGGGTTGTTTACGATAAAATACTAGGCAGTAAAACACTTTATACCTTTGGGTCGATATTCTGTAATTGGTCTCCAGCAAGTGCCTCTCCACTTACTTTTAGTAGCACTCTACGCCATTTAAATGACGGTTTGGACATGCCATCTTCATTCATTGTAACACCAAAAGGAGTCCTAGAAGAAAATTGTGGTTGCCTTGCAAAAGAAAATAAAATCACATAAGTTACAGAATTGAACCCAAAATCTATCATTATAATTTACACACACTCACACACACACAATGTAATATTGTCAATGGTGTGGGAAGAATAACAGAATACCTAATGACTAACTATATAAACTGATCTATAAATGGGTAATGCCACGAAAGTTGTAATGGTGCAAAAAATAAATCTCAAGAGAGTGACCATGCAACACTCGAATCCCGAGAGAAAGAGATATGCTGCTTTTCTCTTTCCTTTTTTTTCGGTGGATAAGTGAATATGCAATTACATAATAAGATGATGACAATAGTCATATGTAATATGCTAAAAAGAATACGGATAATATCCAAGAGAAATATAGAGAAGCCAAATAGTGTAAAAGAAGCGTAGATATTGATGTAGGATGAGCCCGCGAGACTTGGTTGGACCAATATGCACTCTCCGACTGATCATCTTACTACAACAAAGCAAGCTTAGGAATGAATCTATTAGGTATCATTCTTACCGAGATCAAGTTGAGATGTTGTAGATAAGTGTTAGATGGGTAGAAGCATGCTTACTTTTATTGCATTTATTTGGTTTTTTTTTTTTGGAGAGGGGTGGGGGGTAGATAAGAGTATTCTGCTTCGATTTGCCTTTTGAGAATTCCTTTGGACAGGTATTTTGGAGGGAGGATGGATTATTTGATACACCGGGTTTTGGAGGCACACGCAAGAGGGGCATTTGGGGAATTTGGTTTCCAAGAAATTTTCTTTGATATGTAAGTGAATCTAAGCGCAAAGCTTTCAGACCAGCAATCATGGTTCACCTTCACAAAAGATCAAGTGTTAAGAATTTTCTTGATATATAACTTGTTGACGCCTCCATTGTTAATCTATCTGATCCAAAAACTGTTAAATATGGAAAACTTCAAAGGAACTGATATTTCCACATGTATTTTTGATATTTCCACACGGTCCTCTCTCACATGAGCATACAGTGGGTCCCACCTTCATGTGAGAAGGAACCATGTGGAAATATCAAAAACACATGCGGAAATAGTGCTCCCCAACTTGAATTATTTTCCTAGGTATAAGAATATCATACCCCAACCACTAATGCTAATTAGAGGCACTACAAGGTGGTACATGAGAACTAATCACCTGACAGTAAGTCATTAAACTTAGTGCAAACAATGACTTACCACGATAATAAAAGACAACAGAGCCGAGGGCCGTTCTCCAAATAAGGAGCAAAATATATTGACAATGCAAGAGTAGCGATGTTCACAAACATTACAATTGTTGTACTTTTAGCACAAGAACTGTATATTTTCTATAGAGCAATGTAATTGAAATGACTAGAAGTCTTAAAAGCCTTTTTCTTTGAGTGCCTCGGAAACATTGTCTTCTACTCCCTGGTTATCACGACAAGTCGACGACAATAGCACTCTTATATCCTTGTTTGAAGTATTTCCATTCAAGTAACTATTAACTCTTGAATATGAACTTCTAAAGTAACACTATACATTTTCTCTTTGTTCACCAAACCTTATCAACAGTCACTATTATAGTATTATGGTACCATCAGATAGTTGCCATCAAGAAAGCACATCCGATTCACATTATCCAAATTCATTATCAGAAAGGTAAAGCCTACATGCATAGTCCCATTTTCCCTCTCAAGTTCCCATGAATCCAAATCAATAGATTGGGCATACTAGAAAAATTAATGAACAAAGACCATCTTTATTTGCAATGATTATAATCCCAGGACTATATTCCCATAGATTATAATCCAAAACTACTAATCCTAGAATTAACTAGTCCTAGTCTCATGTTTATTTAGAATGGGATTATTCATGGAATAGCTTAAAATTATCTCATATCAATGATATGTTTGTTTTGTCTAGGATTATTTAAAGGATTGGACAAAAAATATATATTGTTCGAACTTTTATACCCTTACCAATAATAACAAAGAGATTTTATTGGCATGAGTATAGATGGATATAGAATAGGATACACTGGTCATTTTTCAAAAAGGCCAAGGTTAAATATGTCCACAAATTTTTAATCACAAATGATTAATTGTAATAACTAGTAACTACTCCCCGTTTCAAGTCATACCTGGACTAATAGTCTCAAATTGAAACAAATAAGGCAATAGGATAAATAGTCTGATCCCAAGTGTTAATACTTGCAAATAAATGAGGCCAAACAGCCTTTCCAAAAATCACTCAAAAATCAACACCCTTTACACACTCCTGAAAAAATAACCATTATACCTAGTACCACTAATACCAGCAAATTACAATTTCAAAAGTTAAACTTAACAAAACATCAAAAACCCCACAATTTTCCTTAGAATTCATAAAGCTCACCAACTATTGCTTAAAATTCCTCATACCCATATAAAATTATACAGAAATACACACATAAAGTGATAACAAACAAAAAGCAAATAAAAAGTGCTGAATTATATACCTGCCATTCAAGGGGTCCGACGGGGAACCCATTTCAGAAGAAGAGCATTTAATTGCAAAGTCTCCATGTGAGCTCTGATACCCCATCATTAAGGAATTATGGTGGGGGTGAGGTTTGAAGAAACACAAAGATGGTGAAGAGATGGCATTGAAAGACAAAACGGAGCCGCTGAAGGAGGTAGAGATAGCCATCTGGGTTTTAAACTAAATTTGATATGGTAAGCCTTAATAATGAAAGCAACAATTGCAAGATTTCGGCTGCAAACCCTCCTTTTAAATTCGCTGAAAGTGGTTTGCAAATTCGTTATGGATGACATTTTTCTCCTGTTAAAAGTTTTTTCTTTTCCTTTTGCTTGTGGTCCTTCAAATACGAGCAAATTATAAGTTCGTCACTCTTAAGTAATCCATATTATATGCTAAATTGCTAATGCACCCAAGTTCTCATACCTGGACCGATTATCAAACCAACCGGTGCAATCAGTGGTTATTGATCGAGTGACGTTATTTATATATAAAAATATATTATTAATAATTAATGAAATTAAAAAAAAAATATTATTTTTTATGAATTAAAATATAATAAATTTAAGTTATCATATTACTAAAAGTGATTGGTTTTAATATTAAAAAAAATTGGTAAAAAAAATAAAATTGGTGGCTGACTCAATAATCGATTTTATCAGTTTAACCGTTGGTCCGACCGATAAGTCAACTGGATCAATTAGGTTTTGACTAAAATTATTTTTTTTAATCGGATCGGAGTGTCAACCGGTTCGAATTTTTACCAGTCGAATCGGCAGTCCGATCCGATTTGATTTTTAAAATCATGTATGCACCTATTTATATTATGAAAAAATATTCCAATTTTTGCTCCGATGGTAAGTAGTAAGTAGAAAAGAACATTTTTAATCTCAACATGCTCTCTCTCTCTATCTCTCTCTCTCAAATGTGAATCTCACATTATCTATATAAACTTTAGCGTTTAATGACTAAAAATATTAAACATCTCAATTAATTCCTAGAATAAAAATTTAGTTATGTTATTATAATAAGTAATTGTTGGATTTTGGGTATTCAAATAGAACGTCTATGGGGTCCGACTAGACCTGATAAAATATGATTATGGGTTGGTTTTAGTTTTTAAAATATGGTTAACCAACCATTTAAGAACTAAAACCATATTAACCATTTTTAATATGGATAATGTTGGTTGGAACTATATAGTTATGGTTAAAAACCATATTAACCATATTAACCATTTTAAGATGTTTTGACTTTTAAACAAAAATTTTAAAATATGAAATTAATATATACTATAGATAGAGAGACGGATATAAGGGGTGGAATTTAGGCTCCTTAAGTAATGCTATGAGATATACATAATCACGTAATATTATCTTTTTTGAGTTTGGGTGAGAGTAGGGATAGGGGTAAGGGGTGTATACATAATCACATAATATTATTTTTTGAGGGGTGGGAGTGGGGGTGGGATGGGGTGGGGTGGGGTGTATACATAATCACATAATATATTTTTTTTTGGTGGTGGGGGTGGGGGTGGATGGGTGGGGTGTGGTGGGGTGGGTGGGGTGGGGTAAGGGGTGGGTGGAGTAGGGTGGGGTGGGGTAAGGGTGTATACATAATCACATAATAATTTTTTGGTGGGGTAAGGGGTGGGGTGGGTGGGGTGGGGGGTAGGGGTAATGTAAGACCCCAAATTTTTTTTAAATAAAAGGAATTTTCTTTATTTATTATTTTGAAATAGTAAGGGTTGATTTGATTAATGTGGTTAGTTATGGGTAAAATCATGAAATATTTGAATAAGCAGTGTGGTTATAAAATATTCATTATTATTGGGGAATATTCGTTTGGTCGTGGAATATTAAATCTTTGTCGGGGGAATATTAAATGCATGCCAGTAGCGATTTTTTGTGGGCCCCCATAACGGAAAGCGATTGGATGAAGAAAAGCGACAAATATAAGTTGTTTATAAATAACGGCGTAGTTATTCACGAATTATCTTGTTGGAATACCGGTTAGTGGTTAAAACACACACTGTCTGGCGTTGTTGAACGAAGTAGCACGGTATTGCACAATTATTGATCTTCTTACGTGAAAGGCACTACTTTCGATAATTATTACGATAATTCTTTATTCGATATTTTATTTTATTGATTCAATAATTCTTTGCATTGATATTTTATATTCTTGTTGTTTGAAAAATTGTCATTCTACACGATATTTTCCATTATCGGAGCAATAATTCATATTATCTGAATAATATTATTAGAAAACATTATTAGCGATGTCTAGAAAGTTACATACAGGAGAGGTTTGGTCACCTAATTGCGGCGCCAGATGTAAGGAGAGATCCTTATTGGAAAGCCCTCTTTCCAGGAGCTATGCTGGTTGCCGAGATATTGTGATTCTGTAATATTATTTGTGAATAATTAATTATTTATTTATATGATGAGAAAATATTGATTTTATGTGGATATAGATGGAGAAAATTTTTAAAATGACAATTGTTGAAAATTAATATTTTATCTTTTTTGATAAAATAATTCATTTAAATATATTATTTTAATAATATATTAATGGTGATATTTTATAATAAATGTGGGATATATGAGTATATGAGGAGGAAGAGTATTTTTTGGCATTAAATGTTTAAAACATGTTAAACATGTGTTTGTGGACCCCATTTCTTGGGTTGAAATTTGATTATAGCTTTGTAAAATCGTCTGGTTTGTGAATTTGGTCAATTTCATTTGGAATTTGGAAAAAACTTTCTTACGTAAAGTTGTAGAGAATTGAATTTTCTATAAAAACTCATGAGATTCGAATTTTACGATAAAAGGGCTATTTATTATGAATTATTGAAGTTTGAAAGTTAAAATAATTGATTTTTGAGAGTTTTAATTAATTATTTTGGGAAAAACGTTTTTTGTTTCTTTTTGTGAACCTCATTTAACATGTGCTATGGCTGAAATCAGATTTCAAAGGTGGGCTAAGGAATTTTGTTTATAAATAATATTATTATATTAAATTTTACGCTTTGGTGTTCTAAGCAATTTCTATAAATAGGGTCTTAGGTTAGAATTGAAAATCACACGAAGCTGAAGTTTTCTCTCTCTATATTATCGGCGTATTCTTGTGAGTATTTTGAGTATACTTTGAGTATTGCTTTATCTGGTTGCAAGTTCAAGTCATACTTTATATCAGGTGTTTCATTTAGAAATCTTGTCTTTTCGAGGTAAGGGATGTTATTTTCTTCTCAAATGATATTATTTCTTGATATCATTATCTTTGAAATATTAGTTGAAACTTTTTATCAAATTTGGAACTTTTTTATATCGGGGTTCTTATTCATGAGTTCTTATTCACGAGTTCTTTATTCATGAGTTCTTATTCACGAGATTCTTATTCACGAGTCTATTTCATGAAGCGTGAAGATGTTTTTTTTATGGAATTTCTATCTTTTGGTGTCGAGATTCTTATTCACGTATCGGCCTTTATTCACGATATATCTGACATTTATTTACGAATAAAGCCTTTATTCACCGAAAAATGAAAATTTTTTCTTTTTGTCAAAATATCTATACGGATACTAGCTTGTGAAATACGACAATATATCTTAATGAGTTTAAATATAATATTGTCTTAGACAATATCCACCGCATAAATAAATCCCCATCATAATTATTGATTCATTATTTTACAAAAATGGTGAGGACTACTAAACAACTCTCTCTAGAACCTTCATTCCATACCAGAGCTAGTACTCATTACATTCTCGCCTCGAGAAGAAAAATGGAACAACAAGGAAAAGGGTGAGCTCAACTAGCCCGATAAAGAATATTATGACTAAGATAATATACAACAAATTATCGTTAGTCTTGAGAGGAAAAATCGATAGAATCTGATAGGCTGACAAGTTTCGGATCAATATTATTGCGTGAAATAATAATTCATAGAAGAGTTTCGTAGAGAATGAAATCTACTATAATCTATGAATTTAACGGTCCATCATCAATATTTTATCCTGTAACATCAATCGATATGCATACGGAATCAAATATTCATCTTTTTTTTCTGGGCGAAAAGATATTCATCGATTAGTCGTATTCATTTAAACACACTGTTCATCTTTTACTCTGGGCCAAAGATATTAATCAATCGGTCGTATTCATCTCGACACTGTTCATCTTTTTTACTCTTCTGGGCCAAAGATATTCTTGAAATCATTCATCTTTTCATCTTTTCTGGGCGAAGATATTCAATAATATCATCATTTAAGGCGAGGATGATGAAAAATATTTTTAAAAAGCGAATCCGGTGAAACAAAATGTGAGGATTAAGGATTAAGGATTAAGTACTTGGTTTTATCACGCCCAAAAATACCTCAAAAATAATCATAGTGGTGTAAAATTGAGAATGATCAAAACATGGATCTGATCGAGTTAGTATCCGAAATAGATTTTAGACGAAAAAAGAAATTTTATTTTTAAATTGAATAAGTAGTATCGTGAATAGTCTTAGTATCGTGAATAGTGCAGTATCGTGAATAGTAACTCAGACACAAAAGATAGAAATTCCACAAAAACATCTTCACGCTTATGATGAATGAATAGTACTCGTGAATAGTAACTTCGTGAATAGTAACTTCATGAATAGTAACTTCGTGAATAGTAACTCATGAATAGTAACCCATGAATAGTAACCCAGAGCATGAAAAAGTTCCAAATTTGATAAAAACTTGGATCGACATTTCGATTATAATGATATTGAAGAAATAATATCATTCTGAAAAAATAATATCCACTTACCTCGAAAGATCGGTCTTACAAATTTGAAACAGGATATAGGCTATGACTTGGACTTGCTTAGTATAGCAATACTCAAAGTATACTCAAAATACTCACAAGAATAAACTCGATATATAGAGAGAAAACTTGATTTACGGTGTGATTTTCAATTCTAACTAAGCACCTATTTATAGGAAATTGCTTAGAACACCAAAAAGAGAAAATTTAATAAATTAATAATATAATTATATTATTTTCTACACATATCTAGAATCTGATTTCAGCCATCAAACACATGCCACCTTCTAGAAAAAAATAAGAAAAAACGTTTTTCTAATTTTAAATATTTTAAACTTCAAAAATCAATTATTTTGAACTTGAACTTCAATAATTCATAATAAATAGCCCTTTCATCAGAAAATTCGAATCTCTTGAGTTTTTATAGGAAATTCAATTCTCTACAACTTTGCAGAAGAAAGTTTTCCAAATTCAATCAGAAATTGGCCAAGAAATCCACAAGCGGGCAATTTTACAATTTATAATCAAATTTCGATTCGATAAATGGGGTCCCGCAGAGCATGTTTAACATGTTTTAAACATTTATTGCAACAAAAATACTCTTCCTCCTCGTATACTCATATATCCCACATTCGTTGTAAAAATATCATAGATTAATATATTATTAAAATAATATATTTAAATGAATTATTTTATCGAGAAAAAGATAAAATATTAATTTTCAACAATTGTCATTTTAAAATTTTCTCCATCTATATCCACATAAAATCAATATTTTCCTCATCATATAAATCAATAATTAATTATTCACAAATAATATTACGAGAATCCTGATATTGTGACGAGGCGGTTCAGGAAGAGGGGCTTTCGATAAAATTTCTTCTTCTTGGCATGATTAGGTGACCAAACCTCTCCTTAGAGCAGAACTTTCTAGACATTGCCAATAATGTTATCTAATAATATTATTAGGATAATATGAATTATTGCCGATAATGAAAGATCTTTGTGTAATGATTATTTGAAACAACAATGATATAAAATATCAATATGACAATTATTACTTTCGATAAAATCTTTGAGCGGTAATTCTGTAACCATTATTGAGTAGTGCCTTCTTACGTAAGAATCAATAATTGGTGCAATCTGGTGTCTTCTTGTTGACAATGGCGTATTAGTGTGTTTTTAACCAAGGGTATTCAGCGATGTATTAGCGGTAACAACTTCTGTAGTTATTTAAAACAACTTATATTTGTCGTTTTCTTCATCAATCGCTTTAGTTATGGGGCCCACACATGCATTGCTTGCAGTCGTAAATACGAATATTCGGCGATACGAATATTCCACGACCAAACGAATATTCCCAAGCGATAATGAATATTTTATAACCACTTGCTTATTTTGAAATATTTGCATATTTAACCCATAACTATCCACATTAATCAAATCAACCCTTACTATTTCAAAATAATAAATAAAGGAAATTCCTTTTTATTTTAAAAAAAATTTGGGGTCTTCTGACCTCCCCTCCTTATGAAATTTCGTCCTCGAAATTGGCGTACGATACACAGTGTTTGAAAAGGTGAGGATACCTCGCTTTCATTTAGTTTCAATTCGGTCATTTCCTCTATATAGCATGATTCCTCCACAAAACTTTAACTTGTGGTATGACCTTTCTTGGCGTGGGACATGCTCCTTCTATCAAAATCTTGGCGGTACCTCCTCATACGTTAAGTCTTGGCTATCTAAATCAGGTTCAACTTTCGATAGCGTGGTTCGGGTCTTTCACATATTCTGAAATGCTGGATATATGAAACACATTATGAACACGAGACATACTCGGAGAATGCTTATGAGTCTATAGGCTACATTTCCTACTCGGTCGAGAATTTGAAATGGACGATAAATCATGGATTGAGCTTTCCTCTCTTCCCAAATCTTGTAACACCCTTCCGTGGAGCGACTTCATGACAATCATGATCCCTACATTAAATTCCCGTCCTTTCGATGAAGATCCGCATAACTCTTTTGTCGATCTTGTCTTGGTTTGTATCGTTGTCGAATCATTGGATCATACGTCATACGTACTTTCGGGTCCCAACAATGTTGCTTCACCCACCTCATCCCAACATATTGGAGAAGCGACATTTTTTGTCCATATAATGCTTGAATGGAACCATGCCTATATTTGTTTAATAACTATTGTTGTATGAGAATTCCACCGATGGCAATACTTATCGACTTCCTTTGAAATCTAGGACACGAGTTTTAATATATCTTGAGAGTTTGAGTAGTCCTTTACGATTGCCCATCAGGTTTGAGGATGGTATACCCAGCCAGATAAATAAATTCGTGCCCGTAGCTTTTGCAAGCTAACCCAAAATCTTGAAGTGAATCTTGGGTCACGATCTAAAACTATGGATCTTGGCATGCCATAGACCTCACAATCTCATTCACGTACATACTAGAAAAGGCGTTCGAGGAATAAGTCTCCGTATCGGTGAAGAAAAAGCGAGACTTGGTTAATCTATCAACAATAACCCAAATAGCATTGATGCCTTGAAAGCCGTAGGAAGACTAATATGTGAAATCCATAGTAATGTGTTCCCACTTCCATTTAGGAATCTCAAGTGGTTTGCAGCGGACCCTTAGGTACAAGATGCTCGCCTTTACCGTTAGCAAGTTAAACACATCGAGATAAACTTTGCAATCTCTCTCTTCGTATTGTTCCACCAAAATGTATGTCGAAGATCACGATACATTTTAGTACTTCGAGGATGGATTGCAAATGGCGTATTGTGTGCCTCCATCATAATCTTGTACTTCAAATCAGTCGTTAGGAACCTGAAGTCTAGAGTGGACTCGAAGTATTCCTTCTTCATCGATTCTCGCTTAGGAATAGCTCCTTCTTGTACTTTCTTCTTCATACGCGCATCGACTCAGAGTCGGTGGCTTGAAAGCGATCTTAACTTTTCTATTAAAGTTGGCTCTGTCGTATACTTGACATCATCCTTTTCGTTCCGCATATGATCTTCTACTCATCGCGTCATTTACCACGTTCGCTTTTCGGGATGGTATGGTCGAACATGTCTTTGAAATGAGTCTCCTCTTGAGTTCTTGAAGCTCTTCCACATTCCTTGCTCATTTGAATTTTTTGTATCTCTCTGAGTCAATTTGCGTTAATGGAATAGCGATTGAGAATATCCTTGACGAATCTCAGATAATAACCAACTAAGCCTGAAAGCTCGTATTTCGATTCTTGACTTAGGTTGCTCTCATTGTGACTCATATCCCGATCTTGGATATGCGTCACAATGACACCTATCGATTTCTTATCGCGCGAATATGGCGTCCCTACGGAGAGTGCGGCAGGTGAATTCCTGAAAGGAAGTCCTGAGATAAAGGCTCGGTACCAAATTCTATAGTTGAATTTTTAACTCACGAAGTTGATAGGAGCCATTCGATATGAGATTTTAGAAATGAGTTTTGTCTAGGGTTGAAAGTCGATACAAAATTTAATATCGGGCTTTGGGAGTAAGCGAAATTCTTGAAATCGTCGGGAAAAATCAATAACAACGGGAATATTATTCAAATCGGCGTGTCTTTATTCAAATCCATAACATGGACTAAGAAAATTTGACATCCGTAATAAGCGAATGACTTCATGGCTTGATATGAAAATGTTTGACTCTGATGGTTTGATTGCTTGAATTGAATAACGAGGTTGCTTAGGAATATGAAAACTAATGACCTTACGAAAATAATCAATTTGGCATGATGAGTAGTTAACCTTAAAATCACATCAAAAACAAATATCTCTATAGAAATAAGGTTAACGAGGTAATGTGATAGTGCTGACTTGAATCAAGCAAGATTTATAAGCAGTGGATGTGATGAAAGTTTCTCTAAGCGGAGTTTCCACGAGATAGGTCAAAGTCTAATTTCTCGTAGTCGAGTTTAAGCGTTGGTATGAGTAAGAGAGATAAAAGAATGGGTAGAACCGATATCTAGTAAGGTATATACTTATGAGAATTTATAATTAACTAACTTGCGTGCTAACCGTTCGGGTTCTTGCATTTTTTTTGACCGGTCACGACAAAGCGCTCTTCAAGAATCGTTGACTTTGACTTTTACGGGACATCTTTTGAGTCACCATTCCATTGAACTTGGGTTTCGATATCGTCTGATCTCGGCGATATGTCCTTCTTCTTTCCACAATTATAGCATACCTTAAGCTGTTGTTGTGGGCGGTTTGGGTGATATATCCCTCTTTCCGCATTTGTAACATATGATGGTGGTCGTTCTCCTCCATAAAACTAGTTACTCTTTTGTTGGCGTCTTCACATAGTCGTTGTTGAATCTCCTCTTTTAAAATCTCCTCAGGCTTCGCTTCTTATTTTCATGGCCACGATTACCACGAGTGGTTACAGCCTTTTATCTGTATTCTTCTTTCTCCATTTGGTTATCGTTATTACGATATTTGCTATCTTGATATGATCTGGTTATGGTCCCTCGGTTGAGCGTACTCGTTATCTCGCTCTAACATTTGAGCCACATTGACAACATCTGAATAGAGAGAAAATTTATGAGAAATGAGATCTTGGCGTATATCGGGTTTCAAACCTCTCGAAACATCCGCGTCATCGTTCCTCATTCTCCACCAAATGAGAGGTCTGAACACTGGATAACTCATGAACTTAGCCTCGTCTTTGGGACACCGTCGTATTATTACTGCTCTAGTCTAATAAACTCCACTTCCTTCGTAATGAATACTTTCGGGGAAGTACTTGTCATTGAAGCTATTCTGAAAGCGTCTCCGTGACATCTTTGAGTGAAATTTGGATGGAGTCGCTTCCTGATTCCCCCGATGTCTGCCTGCCTCGCCACGGAACATAAAAGGTGGCGAATGGAACTTTCTGTTCTCTCCGTGCATCCCAGACATCGAATATCTTGGTAATTTGTTTGACCCGTCTCGCGCTTAATCGGATCGGCTTTCCCCGAGTGCAGTGGTCTGACTCTTTGAAGCTGCTTGCATTTGTGACCACCGTAATTGCTATCATTTCTCTCTGTATTTTGAACACGAGTCTCCTAAATGCGATTTTGCATGAGCTAAAAAGCTTCTAAACATCCCTCGTTCATCATCACGCTTTCGATTGGTGTTGTTCACGGGAGGAACATTACCCGACTGTTGTTGCGTTCTCCTCGTTGGTGAGTCTGAGGCATCTCCACGGTCTCATTTACTCCTTTATTAATATTCTCGATCGACATTCTCAAATGTTGTAAAATAAGGGTTAATTAAGAAATCGATATATCACATAATATCCTATATCTTGACCCGACTAACAAATAAGCTTAGGTAGGACACCTTTAGCGAAGGATTTACTCGTCTCTCCCCTCTAGTTTTATTCCCGATCTCATGGAGATCGTATATCCTAGCTACGATACCATTTGTGGCGCCCCCAAAATAGGTATACCTGACACCCGTTACGAGTCGCAAATACATAGTGCAAAAAGCAAACTCTGACTTGATAATACAAATGTAGGTGTGAAATACGACAATATATCTTAATGAGTTTAAATATAATATTGTCTTACAGACAATATCCACATAAATAAATCCCCATCATAATTATTGATTCATTATTTTACAAAAATGGTGAGGACTACTAAACAACTCTCTAGAACCTTCATTTCCATACCAGAGCTAGTACTACTTTCATTTACATTCCGCCTCACGAGAAGAAAAATGGAACAACAAGGAAAGGGTGAGCTCACTAGCCCGATAAAGAATATTATGACTAAGATAATATCTGACAAATTATCGTTAGTCTTGACGAGGGAAAAATCGATAGAATCTGATAGAGCTGACAAGTTTGGATCAATATTACATGGCGTGAATAATAATAATTCATAGAAGAGTTCGTGAGAGAATGAAATCTACTATAATCTATGAATTTAACGGTCCATCATCAATATTTTATCCTGTAACATCAATCGATATGCATACGGAATCAAATATTCATCTTTTACTACTGGGGCGAAGATATTCATCGATTAAGTCGTATTCATTTAAACACACATTCATCATCTTTACTCTGGGCGAAGATATTAATCAATCGGTCGTATTCATCTCGACACTGTTCATCTCTTTACTTCTGGGCCAAAGATATTCTTGAAATCATTCATCTTTTTACTCGGGCGAAGATATTCAATAATATCATCATTTAAGGCGAGGATGATGAAAAATATTTTTAAAAGCGAATCGGTGAAACAAAATGATGAGGATTAAGGATTAAGGATTAAGTACTTGGTTTTATCGCCCAAAAATACCTCAAAAAATAATCATAGTGGTGTAAAATTGAGAATGATCAAAACATGGATCTGATCGAGTTAGTATCCGAATAGATATTTTTAGACGAAAAGAAGAAATTTTATTTTTTGATTGAAATATGCAGTATCGTGAATAGTCTTAGTATCGTGAATAGTCTAAAGTATCGTGAATAGTAACTCAGACACCAAAAGATAGAAATTCCACAAAAACATCTTCGCGCTTCATGAATAGTACTCGTGAATAGTACTTCGTGAATAGTAACTTCGTGAATAGTAACTAATGAATAGTAACTTCGTGAATAGTAACTCATGAATAGTAACCCATGAATAGTAACCCAGAGCATGAAAAAGTTCAAATTTGATAAAAACTTGGATCGACATTTCGATTATAATGATATTGAAGAAATAATATCATTCTGAAAAAAAATAATATCCACTTACCTCGAAGATCGGTCTTACAAATTTGAAAACAGGATATAGGCTATGACTTGGACTTGCCTTAGTATAGCAATACTCAAAGTATACTCAAAATACTCACAAGAATAAACTCGATAATATAGAGAGAAAACTTGATTTTACGGTGTGATTTTCAATTCTAAACTAAGCACCTATTATATAGGAAATTGCTTTAGAACACAAAAGCGAGAAAATTTAATAAATTAATAATATAATTATATTATTTTCTACACATATCTAGAATCTGATTTCAGCCATCAAACACATGCCACCTTCTAGAAAAAAAAAATAAGAAAAACGTTTTTCTAATTTTAAATATTTTAAACTTCAAAAATCAATTATTTGAACTTGAACTTCAATAATTCATAATAAATAGCCCTTTCATCAGAAAATTCGAATCTCTTGAGTTTTTATAGGAAATTCAATTCTCTACAACTTTGCTGAGAAGAAAGTTTTCCAAATTCAATCAGAAATTGACAAGAAATCCACAAGCGGGCAATTTTACATTTATAATCAAATTTCGATCGATAAATGGGGTCCGCAGAGCATGTTTAACATGTTTTAAACATTTATTGCAACAAAAATACTCTTCCTCCTCGTATACTCATATATCCCACATTCGTTGTAAAAATATCATAGTTAATATATTATTAAAATAATATATTTAAATGAATTATTTTATCGAGAAAAAGATAAAATATTAATTTTCAACAATTGTCATTTAAAAATTTTCTCCATCTATATCCACATAAAATCAATATTTTCCTCATCATATAAATCAATAATTAATTATTCACAAATAATATTACTGAGAATCCATGATATTGTGACGAGGCGGTTCAGGAAGAGGGGCTTTCGATAAATTTTTCTTCTTCTTGGTAGCTTGATTAGGTGACCAAACCTCTCCTTAAGCGAACTTTCTAGACATTGCCAATAATGTTATCTAATAATATTATTAGGATAATATGAATTATTAGCCGATAATGAAAGATCTTGTGTAATGTGATTATTGAAACAATGACAATGATATAAAATATCAGCGACAATTATTAACTTTCGATAAAATCTTTGAGCGGTAATTCACTGTAACCATTATTGAGTAGTGCCTTCTTACGTAAGAATCAATAATTGGTGCAATCTGGTGTCTTCTTGTTCAACCGCGTATTAGTGTGTTTTAACCCGGGTATTCAGCGATATACTTGGTAACAACTTCTGTAGATTATTTAAAAACAACTTATATTTGTCGTTTTCTTCATCGATCGCTTTAGTTATGGGGCCCCACACATGCATTTTGTGGTAAATACGAATATATTCACGGCGATACGAATATTCCACGACCAAACGAATATTCCCAAACGATAATGAATATTTTATAACCACTTGCTTATTTTGAAATATTTGCATATTTAACCCATAACTATCCACATTAATCAAATCAACCCTTACTTATTTCAAAATAATAAATAAAGGAAATTCCTTTTTATTTAAAAAAAAATTTGAGGTCTTCTGACCTCCCTCCTTATGAAATTTCGTCCTCGAAATTGGCGTCACGTACACAGTGTTTGAAAAGGTGAGGATACCTCGCTTTCATTTTAGTTTCAAATTCGGTCATTTCCTCTATAGCATGATTCCTCCACAAAACTTTAACTTGTGGTATGACCTTTCTTGGCGTAGGACATGCTCCTTCTATCAAAATCTTTGTGGTACCTCCTCATACGTTAAGTCTTAATTCTATCTCGTGGGTTCTAACTTCTATAGCGTGGTTGGGTCTTTCATATATTCTGAAATACGGATATATGAAACACATTATGAAACACGAGACATACTCGGAGAATGCTTATGAGTCTATAGGCTACATTTCCTACTCGGTCGAGAATTTGAAATGGACGATAAATCATGGATTGAGCTTTCCTCTCTTCCCAAATCTTGTAACACCCTTCCGTGGAGCGACTTCATGACAATCATGATCCCCTACATTAAATTCCCGTCCTTTCGATGAAGATCGCATAACTCTTTTGTCGATCTTGTCTTGTTTGTATCGTTATCGAATCATTTGGATCATTAGTAAATACGTCTAACTTTCGGGTCCCAACAATGTTGCTTCACCCACCTCATCCCAACATATTGGAGAAGCGACATTTTGTCCATATAATGCTTGAATGGAACCATGCCTATATTTGTTTAATAACTATTGTTGTATGAGAATTCCACCGATGGCAAGTACTTATCGACTTCCTTTGAAATCTAGGACACGAGTTTTAATATATCTTGAGAGTTTGAGTAGTCCTTTACGATTGCCCATGGTTTGAGGATGGTATACCCAGCCAGATAAATAAATCCGTGCCCCCGTAGCTTTTTGCAAAACTAACCCAAAATCTTGAAGTGAATCTTGGGTCACGATCTAAAACTATGGATCTTGGCATGCCATCTGACCTCTGATCTCATTTCACGTACATACTAGAAAAGGCGTTCGAGGAATAAGTCTCCGTATCGGTGAAAATAAGCGGACTTGGTTAATCTATCAACAATAACCCAAATAGCATTGATGCCTTGAAAGCAAGTAGGAAGAGAAAATGTGAAATCCATAGTAATGTGTTCCCACTTCCATTTAGGAATCTCAAGTGGTTGCAGCGGACCCTTAGGTACAAGATGCTCGCCTTTTCGTTAGCAAGTTAAACACATCGAGATAAACTTTGCAATCTCTCTCTTCGTATTGTTCCACCAAAATGTATGTCGAAGATCACGATACATTTTAGTACTTCGAGGATGGATTGCAAATGGCGTGTTGTGTGCCTCCATCGTAATCTTGTACTTCAAATCAGTCGTTAGGAACCTGAAAGTCTAGAGTGGACTCGAAGTATTCCTTCTTCATCGATTCTCGCTTAGGAATAGCTCCTTCTTGTACTTTTTCTTCTTCATGCGCATCGACTCAAGAGTCGGTGGCTTGAAGCGATCTTAACTTTTTCTATTAAAGTTGGCTCTGTCGTATACTTGACATCATCCTTTTCGTTCCGCATATGATCTTCTACTCATCGCGTCATTTACCACGTTCGCTTTTCGGGATGGCATGAGTCGAACATGTCTTTGAAATGAGTCTCCTCTTGAGTTCTTGAAGCTCTTCCACATTCCTTGCTCCATTCGAATTTTGTATCTCTCTGAGTCAATTTGCGTTAATGGAATAGCGATTGAGAATATCCTTGACGAATCTCAGATAATAACCAACTAAGCCTGAAAGCTCGTATTTCGATTCTTGACTTAGGTTGCTCTCATTGTGACTCGTATCGATCTTGGATATGCGTCACAATGACACCTATCGGTTCTACTATCGCGCGAATATGGCGTCCCTACGGAGAGTAAAGCAGGTGAATTCCTGAAAAGTCACAAGATAAAGGCTCGGTACCAAATTCTATAGTTGAATTTTAACTCACGAAGTTGATAGGAGCCATTCGATATGAGATTTTAGAAATGAGTTTTGTCTAGGGTTGAAAGTCGATACAAAATTTAATATCGGGCTTTGGGAGTAAGCGAAATTCTTGAAATCGTCGGGAAAAATCAATAACAACAGGAATATTATTCAAATCGGCGTGTCTTTATTCAAATCCATAACATGGACTAAGAAAATTTGACATCGTAATAAGCGAATGACTTCATGGCTTGATATGAAAATGTTTGACTTCTGATGGTTTGATTGCTTGAATTGAATAACGGGTTGCTTAGGAATATGAAAACTATGACCTTACGAAAATAATCAATTTGGCATGATGAGTAGTTAACCTTAAAATCACAAAAACAAATATCTCTATAGAAATAAGGTTAACGGTAATGTGATAGTGCTGACTTGAATCAAGCAAGATTTATAAGCAGTGGATGTGATGAAAGTTTCTCTAATGGAGTTTCCACGAGATAGGTCGAAGTTCTAATTTCTCGTAGTCGAGTTTAAGCGTTGGCATGTAAGAGAGATAAAGAATGGGTAGAACCGATATCTAGTAAGGTATATACTTGAAATTTATAATTAACTAACGTGCTAACCGTTCGGGTTCCTTGCATTTTTGACCGGTCGCGACAAGCGCTCTTTCGAACCGTTGACTTTGACTTTTACGGGACATCTTTTGAGTCACCATTCCATTGAACTGGGTTTCGATATCGTCTGATCTCGGCGATATGTCCTTCTTTTCCACAATTATAGCATACCTTAAAGTTGTTGTGGGCGGTTTTGGTGATATATCCCTCTTTCGCATTTGTAACATATGAATGGGTGGTCGTTCTCCTCCATAAAACTAGTTCTCTTTTGTATTTGGCGTCTTCACATAGTCGTTGTTGAATCTCCTCTTTTTAAAATCTCCTCCAGGCTTCTTCTTTATTTTTCATGGCCACGATTACCACGGAGTGGTTCAGCCTTTAATCTGTATTCTTCTTTCTCCATTTGGTTATCGTTATTACGATGGTTGCTATCTTGGTATGATCACTGGTTATGGTCCCTCGGTTGAGCGTACTCGTTATCTCACGCTCTCTAGCTGAGCCACATTGACAACATCTGAATAGAGAAAATTTATGAGAAATGAGATCTTGGCGTATGTCGGGTTTCAAACCTCTCGAAACATCCGCGTCATCGTTCCTCATTCTCCACCGAATGAGGTCTGAGCACTGGATAACTCATGAACCGCCTCGTCTTTGGGACACCGTCGTGTTATTACTGCTCTAGTCTAATAAACTCCACTTCCTTCGTATAATGAATACTTTCGGGGAAGTACTTGTCATTGAGCTATTTCTGAAAGCGTCTCCCATGACATCTTTGAGTGCAATTTGGATGGAGTGCGCTTCCTGATTCCCACCGATGTCTGCCTCGCCACGGAACATAAAGGTGGCGAATGGAACTTTCTGTTCCTCCGTGCATCCCAGACATCGAATATCTTGGTAATTTGTTTGACCCGTCTCACTTAATCGGATCCGGCTTTCCCGAGAGTGCGGTGGTCCCTGACTCTTTGAGCTGCTTGGGTTGTGACCACACGTGAATTGCTATCATTTCCTCTGTATTTTGAACACGAGTCTCCCTAAATGCGATTTTGCATGAGCTGCAAAAAGCTTCTAAACATCCCTCGTTCATCATCGCTTTCGGTGGTGTTGTTCGCGGGAGGAACATTACCCCGACTGTTGCACGTTCTCCTCGTTGGTGAGTCTGAGGCATCTCCACGGTCTCATTTACTCCTTTGTTAATATTCTCGATTCGACATTCTCAAATCATGTCATAAAATAAGGGTTAATTAAGAAATCGATATATCACATAATATCCTATATCTTGACCGACTAACAAATAAGCTTAGGTAGGACACCTTTAGCGAAGGATTTTTCGTCTCTCCCCTCTAGTTTTATTCCCGATCTCATGGAGATCGTATCCTAAGCTACGATACCCAGTGTGGCGCCCCCAAAATAGGTATACCTGACACCCGTTACGAGTGCAAATACATGGTGCAAGAAGCAAACTACTGACTTCAATAATACTAATGTGGTGTGAAATACGATGATATATCTTAATGAGTTTAAATATAATATTGTCTTCTGAAGGCAATATATCCACTCATAAATAAATCCCCATCATAATTATTGATTCATTATTTTACAAAAATGGTGAGGACTACTAAACATGACTCTCTCTAGAACCTTCATTTTCCATACCCAGAGCTAGTACTCATTACATTTACGCCTCACGAGAAGAAAAATGGAACAACGAGGAAAGGGTGAGCTCAACTAGCCCGATAAAGAATATTATGACTAAGATAATATCTGACAAATTATCGTTAGTCTTGACGAGGAAAAATCGATAGAATCTGATGAATGACAAGTTTGGATCAATATTCGCATGGTGAAATAATAATTCATAGAAGAGTTCGTAGAGAATGAAATCTACTATAATCTATGAATTTAACGGTCCATCATCAATATTTTATCCTGTAACATCAATCGATATGCATACGGAATCAAATATTCATCTTTTGCTACTCTGGGCGAAGATATTCATCGATTAGTCGTATTCATTTAAACACTGTTCATCTTTTACTTTCTGGGGCGAAGATATTAATCAATCGGTCGTATTCATCTCGACACTGTTCATCTTTTTACTCTGGGCCAAAGATATTCTTGAAATCATTCATCTTTTTGCCTTCTGGGGCGAAGATATTCAATAATATCATCATTTTAAGGCGAGGATGATGAAAAATATTTTTTAAAAAGCGAATCGGTGAAACAAAATATGAGGATTAAGGATTAAGGATTCGTACTTGGTTTTATCCGCCAAAAATACCTCAAAAATAATCATAGTGGTGTAAAATTGAGAATGATCAAAACATGGATCTGATCGAGTTAGTATCCGAATAGATATTTTTAGACGAAAAGAAGAAATTTTATTTTTCGATTGAATAATCTGTAGTATCGTGAATAGTCTTAGTATCGTGAATAGTCAAGTATCGTGAATAGTAACTCAGAGCACCAAAGATAGAAAATTCCACAAAAACATCTTCACGCTTCATGAATAGTACTCGTGAATAGTAACTCGTGAATAGTAACTTCGTGAATAGTAACTTCGTGAATAGTAACTCGTGAATAGTAACCATGAATATGATGAATAGTAACTTGAACCCCAGAGCATGAAAAAGTTCCAAATTTGATAAAAACTTGGATCGACATTTCGATTATAATGATATTGAAGAAATAATATCATTCTGAAAAAAAATAATATCCACTTACCTCGAAGATCGGTCTCTTAAATTTGAAACAGGATATAGGCTATGACTTGGACTTGCTTAGTATAGCAATACTCAAAGTATACTCAAAATACTCACAGAATCGCTCGATAATATAGAGAGAAAACTTGATTTACGGTGTGATTTTCAATTCTAACCTAAGCACCTATTTATAGGAAATTGCTTAGAACACAAGCGAGAAAATTTAATAAATTAATAATATAATTATATTATTTTCTACACATATCTAGAATCTGATTTCAGCCATCAAACACATACCACCTTCTAGAAAAAATAAGAAAAAACGTTTTCTAATTTTAAATATTTTAAACTTCAAAAATCGATTATTTGAACTTGAACTTCAATAATTCATAATAAATAGCCCTTTCATCAGAAAATTCGAATCTCGCGAGTTTTTATAGGAAATTCAATTCTCTACAACTTTGCAGAAGAAAGTTTTTCCAAATTCAATCAGAAATTGGCCAAGAAATCCACAAGCGGGCAATTTTACTGGTATAATCAAATTTCGGTCGATAAATGGGGTCCATGAGCATGTTTAACATGTTTTAAACATTTATTGCAACAAAAATCTCTTCCTCCTCGTATACTCATATATCCCACATTCGTTGTAAAAATATCACAGTTAATATATTATTAAAATAATATATTTAAATGAATTATTTTATCGAGAAAAAGATAAAATATTAATTTTCAACAATTGTCATTTTAAAATTTTCTCCATCTATATCCACATAAAATCAATATTTTCCTCATCATATAAATCAATAATTAATTATTCACAAATAATATTCTAGAATCATGATATTAATGACGAGGCGGTTCCAGGAAGAGGGGCTTTCGATAAAATTTCTTCTTCTTGGTGGCTTGATTAGGTGACCAAACCTCTCCTTAGAGCGAACTTTCTAGACATTGCCAATAATGTTATCTAATAATATTATTAGGATAATATGAATTATTAGCCGATAATGAAGATCTTGTGTAATGTGATTATTGAAACAATGATGATATAAAATATCAATATGACAATTATTAACTTTCGATAAAATCTTTGAGCGGTAATTCTTTGTAACCATTATTGAGTAGTGCCTTCTTACGTAAGAATCAATAATTGGTGCAATCTGGTGTCTTCTTGTTGACAGCGTAGCGTAGTGTGTTTTAACCATAGGGTATTCAGCGATGATACTTTGGTAACAACTTCTGTAGATTATTTAAAAACAACTTATATTTGTCGTTTTCTTCATCGATCGCTTTTAGTTATGGGGCCCACACATGGTTTTTTGGTGCCGTAAATACGAATATTCACAAGCGATACGAATATTCCACGACCAACGAATATTCCAAACGATAATGAATATTTTATAACCACTTGCTTATTTTGAAATATTTGCATATTTAACCCTTAACTATCACATTAATCAAATCAACCCTTACTATTTCAAAATAATAAATAAAGGAAATTCCTTTTTATTTAAAAATTTGAGGTCTCTCACAAAGTATCTAAATACTCACAAAATACACTCAATAATCTAGAGAGAGAAAGAGAAAACTTGTTTACGGTGTGATTTTTAATTCTAACAGCCTCTATTTATAAAAAATGTTAGCAGACTTGACTCCAACTTTTGATGACTTTACTCGCTTCTTATTCCCACCACTACATTTGAAATAAATTCAGCACATTTCTTCACCAACCACAAGTGGGGCCCACTCAATTCTAGAATTTTCCACCAAAATCATTTATAAACCTAATTTACGAATCGGTCACCTCTTAAAATTCATAACAAATCATACGTTCATTTTTAACGGTTCAAAATTTGTGGACATATACTCAACTTATATATGTATAACATATCCAAAAATTACAACGATCCAATGGTCGGATTAAAATTATAACTCACACAATATATCTCAAAAATCTTTGGTTTAATTTTTAATACCTTCATTCCGAACAAAAATCTTGATAAAATACCTCAACATTAACTCCTTCATTTTTAACCACAATAAATATATCCAACATTTATATCCACATAAAATAAATATTTTCTTATCATATGAATCAATAATTAATTATTCACAAATAATATTATGAGAATCACATTTATGACCGGTAGTTCAGGAAGAGGGGCTTTCAATAAGAATATCTCCTTATTAGGCCTTGATTAGGTGACCAAACCTCTCATTGATGAGAACTTTCTAGACATTTCCAATAATGCTATCTAATAATATTATTCAAATAATATGAATTATTGATCCGATAATGGGAAATATTGTGCGTTGACAATTATTGAAACAACGATAATATAAAATATCAACGCGACAATTATTGAATCAATAAAATAAAATATTGAGCGATAACTCTTTGTAACAATTATTGAGTAGTGCCTTCTTACGTAAGGATCAATGATTCATCAATCACTGTGCATCCACAGCGTATTCTGCGTATTTTAACCACGGGTATTCCAACGATGTTAACTTGATAACAATTCTGTAGATTATTTATAAAAACTTAAATTTATCGTTTTTCTTCATCCAAAGCGGTTATTACATTATGGGGCCCTGAAATGGTATGCGTGCATGCGAATATTCCCCGACAACAAGAATATTCCACGACCAAACGAATATTCCCAAACAATGATGATTATTTTATAACCACTTGCACATATTTTGCAAAATTTGCACATTTCACCCATAACAGGAGAATTATATCAAAATAATACCTTATTATTCACAAATATAATTAGAGAAAATTCGATTTTATTTATAATAAGTTGGGGTCTTACAAGTGGGGTGGGGGTAAGGGGTGTATACATAATCACATAATATTTTTTTTTGGTGGGGTGGGGTGGGAGTGGGGGTGGGGGTGGGGTGGGGTGGGGATGGGTGGGTTGGGGTGGGGATTGATGGGTTGGGGTAGGGTTGGGGGTAGGGGGTGGGGTTGGGGGGTAAGGTGTATACATAATCACATAATATTTTTTTTTGGTGGAGGTGGGTGGTTGAGCTTCTTGAATATGTAAATATGGGTGGAAATAACTTTTAATTTGGATTTGGAATAAAATATGGGTCGAAAAATGGTTAACCGGGTTGGAACTATATTTTATTTTAAAAATATGGTTCTAAACTTTAGCCAACCCAAATAAATAAATATAGTTAACCAACCCATTTGGTTCCAGTTAATATGGTTTGACCCGACAGTTAACCAACTATTTTATGTGATTATTCGTTTCCTGTGATTTTGATATGTATGTGTAGTACGCGTTCTAAGCTTTTCAGCGATATATTATATGCTTAAATCAGAGTTATATGGACTAAGATATCGCTTCTCAAAGTTTTAATCGTGAAAAGGGCATTCCAAAAATTCTGGTGACTTGAGGTTGAAGATAAAGTATTTTTTCACTCTCAGTAGGATTTTGTTTCATTGCACCCCCATTATGTAAGCTCCCAAAATGGGTTTTGATCATACCATAATGATCAAAGAGGAAGTCGATTAAAATGAAATAAAATATCGCCGCAAAAAAATTGTCCGGGAAAGTGCGGCGTATGGAGCTCATTGTATTTATTTGAAGCTACCGCATGTACCCCACACGTACTGCGTCTGGCGTCGTGTAAAGGTGTAAGCGAATCTAGTCGAGTCGAGTATTGAGTTTCTCAGATTTGGTTCACAAAAATTATCGAGTATAAAATAAGATTTGATTGAGGCTCTTAGCTACCGAATCGGCCACGATCTCGAATCGAGCCCGAGCAATTTAAATTTTTCGAACGAATATGATCTGAGTATAAATAAAAATAGCAATTTGAGAAGATATGAGTAATTTATCGAACTTTTAAATTTGCTCATATTAAATCATTTATATTTCGAGTCGAGCTCAAATCAAACTTTTAGTCGATCCGAAGACGAATCTAGCATTTAAATTGTTTTCTCATTTCTGACTTTAAAGTGTAAATGCGTGGCATTTGCTTATGTAATGGCTAAGTGTGGCACACGATGTTCTCGATTATACCCCTTTATACGACCCACCCAATTCGTTCCGACCCATTCACCCGGTTTTGACATGCGGTCTTGACCCGGTTCGGTAGCTTTAATTATTTCTTATTTTTATTTCTAGAAAATGATTTAATAATTAATAAATTCATCAAAAATAATTTTAAAATAGTTATATTAATTATTAAATTTTAAAAATTTACAGAAATTAATTATTAGCATATAATTAATGTTTTCTTGAAATTTTAAAATATTCATATATTTGAATAATTTTGGTTAATTTCAATATATTAAGCAATGGTTTATTAATTATGAAAATTAGCAAACTTATTAGAAAATTCCGGAAAATTATAGTACTCTTTTTATGATGTTAAGATCTTTGTTGTAAAGTTTTGAAAGAAATTAATATATATAGTTATTTTTGGTTAATTACCAATTATTTATGCGATGGTTAATTAATTGTGATAATTAACAAATTTGTCGAAAATTACAGAAATTACAGTAATCTTTTTATGATGTTAATCTAATGTTGTAAATTTTTGGGAAGAAATTGATATATTTAGGTATTTTGCTTAATTTCTAATTAATTGTCAATGATTAATTAATTGTAATAATTAGCATAATTATCGAGAAAAATTTCGAGAAAAATACAATAACCTTTTATGATTATAAGTTATAGTTGAATTTTTTTTGGAAGCATGTTAATGTGTCTATAGCATACTTGGTGTATTAATTGAGTATTATTGCCTATTGTTTAATTCCCTTTGTTTATATTTTGATATATTAATCATTGGTTGTTGGAATTAAATTACCATGTTATAATTACACATATACCCTTATTCTCAATGGGAGTAATTTAGATGGTAGTAGTTTAATTAAGTTATTCCTTAAATTAAACGTCTTATGCGCTAAAAAAAATTAAATTTAAATAATTAGGCATTCATATGAATTGTGATTCCAAAGTCTGGTGAAGTCTCCCTTTTGTATTTATGTCAAATTATTTTTATGTTAATTTGGTTCATGCGGCAATGATGAATTATATAATGTGGTGAACTAATCAAATATCTCTAATAAGATTCTCTTCTTCTTCTTTTTTCCCAAAAGAAAATGGACATGACTAAGTTGCATCTCTTAACTACCAAATTTGACAGTTATACAAAGAAATCTGAACACACCTTTAAAGAACATCTTCAGGTCATTTTGAATATGATTGAATCGTTAGGAGCTGCTTGCAACCCTTTGTCAGATAAATATCAAATTCGGGCAGTGATACACTCATTTCCCAACAATTGAAACAATCTCAATGTTAACATAGTTCAAAATGAAAATATTAAATCTTTGGAAGATATTTTTCAACACCTTGAGCGCTTAGAAGCTGAGCAGCTGGAGGTTGAGCGTTTAAGGACTAAACGACTAGAAGATGAACGCTTAAAAGCTCAATAAATATAGATTGATAATGCTAATGCGCCTCATAAGGTTGTAGATTTGGTGAGAAGAATGATACCAAGTTGATTTATTATAACCGCAAGGCAGCGCGATGAGACACTTCGCTTTCATGAGCGCACTTAATAGAAGAATGTACTCACTTGTCTTGATCATGCTACGTGTTTAGTGTTTTCCATTTTTTTCGTCGCTCATTCTCTCTATGTGTAGATTATAGATTCAAGAGCAACGGACCACATAGCACGTGATCAAATCTGGTTCGTGGAGTGTCGTCGAGTTCCAGCTGGCAGAAAAGTACTAATGGGGAATGACTTCAGTGTTGATGTACTAGGAATTGACACTTACAAATTGGAGATGCGAGGATGCTCTGCATTAATTCTTCATGATGTGCTCTATGCACCAGATGTCAGACAAAATTTATTTTCTGTTCTTGCAGTACTTAGTTTAGACTACTTTATTTGTTTTGAGAATAACGGTGTTGTAATTTCTTGTGGGACTAAAATTTAGGGATATGGTTTTATTTCTAATGGTTTTATGGCCTTAAATACTATTAATTCTAGCGTTAATAGTAATGATTATTATTCCTTACTTGTTGAAAATGACCATGATAGTTCAATTAAATGACAGACTAGATTAGGTCATATTGGACAATATAGAATGACAAGGTTAGCTCGAGCAGGTCTTTTAGGCCCACTCCCTAAGGTCAATCTATCCACTTGTGAACATTGTTTAGCAGAGAAATCAACTTGAAAACCATTCGGTAAAGCCATTAGGGTAAAAACACCCTTGCAACTCATTCACTCAGACATTTGTAACCCTGTGAATATGAAAGAAAGGCATGGACGTTCCAACTTTCTCACAATGATATATGACTATACACGCTTCGGGTACACTTTTTTGATCTTTCATAAGTTGTAAGCATTAGATTGCTTTAGACGTTGTTTGATTGAGGTCGAGAAACAGTTAGATAAAAGTGTTAAAGCACTTCGAATTGACCTAAGCCGCGAGTATCTGTCCGATCAGTTTAAAGAATTGTGTGAGGAAAAAGGGATAATCAGACAACTAACAATCCCTAGAACTCCGTAACAAAACTATAAGACCCCAAATTATTAATAAATGAAATTTAAATTCCTCTATTTATTATTTTGAAATAGTAAGGGTTGATTTGATTAATGTGGTTAGTTATGGGTAAAATATGCAAATATTTCAAATAAGCAAGTAGTTATAAAATATTCATTTTTATCGGAGAATATTCGTTTGGTCGTGGAATATTCTTACCGTTGGGAATATTATTATAACCTGCAAGCAACCTTGTGTGGGCCCCATATGTGAAAGCGATTGGATGAAGAAAATGACAAAAATAAGTTGTTTATAAATAATTGGCGTTGTTATTACCAATTAATATCTTGTTGAAAAACTTCGGTGGTTAAAATACGAAGTAGCATACGATATTGAACTAATTATTGATTCTTACGTGAAGGCACTACTCAATAATTGTTACAAGTAATTATTCTTGTTCATTATTTTATTTTATTGATTCAATAATTGCTACGTTGATATTTTATATTCTTGTTGTTTCAATAATTGTCACAACACGATATTTTTCATTATCGAAGCAATAATTCATATTATCTGAATAATATTATTAGATAACATTATTGGCAATGTCTAGAAAGTTACGTCTACAAGGAGAGATTTGGTCACCTAATCACAAGGCCAAGAAGGAGAAATCCTTATTGGAAAACCCCTCTTTCTGCAGAAGCGGCACGGTTGTCAAAATTGTGATTACGTAATATTATTTGTGAATAATTAATTATTAATTTATATGATGAGGAAAATATTGATTTTATGTGAATATAGATGGAAATTTTTTTTAATGTGACAATTGTTGAAAATTAATATTTTATCTTTTTCTGTTAAAATAATTCATTTAAATAAATTATTATATTTTAATAATATAATAATGGTGATATTTTTATAATGAATGTGGGATATATGAGTATATGAGGAGGAAGAGTATTTTTGTTGCAATAAATATTTAAAACATGTTTTTCATGTTGGTGGACCTCATTTCTTGACTGAAATTTGATTATAACCTGTAAAATTGCCCGTTGGTGGATTTCGGTCAATTTTTGCTTGGAATTTCGAAAAATTTTCTTCTGTAAATTGTAGAGAATGGAATTTCCTATGGAAAGGACATGAGTTTTGAATTTTTTTGATAAAAGGGCTATTTATTATGAATTATTGAAGTTTCGAAGTTCCAAAATAATTGATTTTTGAAGTTTTAAATAATTTTTAAAAGAAAAATGTTTTTTACAAGTTAAGTGGGTCTCACATGTGTTACAAATGGGCTGAAATCAGATTTCAAAGATGGGCGTGAAAATTTTGTAAATATAATAATATTTTATTAAATTTTCCACTTTGGTGTTCTAAGCATTTTTCTATAAATAGGGTGCTTAGGTTAGAATTGAAAATCACACCAGAAACAAAAATTTTCTCTCTCTTTCTCTCTCTCGATATATTGAGCGTATTCTTGTGAGTATTTTGATACTTTGAGTGTTGTTATACGGTGCAAGTTTCCTTCAAAGACTATATTCAAAGATTCCATCCGTAAGTACTTATTCTTTCGAGGTAAGGGATGTTATTTTCTTCTTAAATGATATTATTTTCTTAAATATCATTATCTTCGAAATATTGGTATGAACTTTTATCAAATTTAGAACTTTTTGTGTCGGGGTTACTATTCACGATCTCAAGACTATTCACGTATATGACATTATTCACGAATACTAAAGACTATTCACGAAAAATTAAATTTTGTTTTTCCTCCAAAATATCTATTATGGATACTAGCTATGATTGTATCCATGTTTTGATCATTCTTGAATTTTACTCACTATGATTACTTATGAGGTATTTTTGGACATGGATAAACCGAAATACGAATCCTTAATATTTGTTATTTTGTTTCACTGGATTCGTTTCCTTTAAAATATTTTTCATCATCCTCAGTCCTAAATGATGATATTACTGAATATCTTTGGCCTGTGGTGCAAAAGATGAATGATTTCGATGAATATCTTTGGCCCAGAGTGCAAAGATGAAAGGTGTTTAGATTTAACATGATTAATGATGAATATCTTTGGCCTGTAGTGCAAAGATGAATATTTGATTTATGATGTATATTGATTGATGTTATAGGGATAAAATATTGATGATGGACTTTTAAATTCATAGATAATAATAGATTTCATTCTTTACGTAACTCTTCTATGAATTATTATTTCCGCTGCGAATATTGATTTGAAACTTGTTGTCTATTGTATTTTATCGATTTTTCCTGTTGAAGACTAACGATAATTTGTTCTATATTATCTTAGTCATAATATTCTTCTTTTGGGCTAGTTGAGCTCACCCTTTTCCTTTTTGTTCCATTTTCTTTCTCAAGAGGCGAGAATGTATGAGTACTTTAGTGGAGTATGGAATGAAGGTTCTAGAAAGTCATTTTAGTAGTCCTCACAATTTTTGTAAAATAATGTATCAATAATTGTAATGAGGACTTATTTGGGTATGAATATTGTCTAGATGGAAATATTTGTATTTAAACTCACAGTTTTAATGTTGTATTACTAAAGGTGTAGTTATTTCTGTACCATGTATTTTGACGACTCAGAATGGGTGTTGTATACCTATTTTGGGGGCATCACAGTTGGTATCAGAGCTTAGGGATATGATCTCTGGCGGAGATCGGGGAATAGAACTAGGAGGGGAGAGACGAGTAAATCCTTTCGTTAAAGTGTGTCCTACCTAAGCTTATTTGTTGGCCTGGTCATAATATATGGGTATTATGTGATTTGTTAATTTGTTTAATTAACCCTTGTTTTATAAGCGATTTTTAAGATTAAGAATCGAGAATGTTAACAATGGAGTAAATGAACCGCGGAGAGCGCTGTCTTTCACCAACGAGGAGAACGCGCAACAGTCGACAATGTTCCTCCCGTGAACAACACCACCAAAGCGGAGATGATGAACGATGGGATGTTTAGAAGCTTTTTGTAGTTCATGCAAAATCGACGAAGAGACTCGTGTTCAAAATCTGAGGAGGAATGATAGAATTCACCGGTTTGTCACGTGCCCAAACGATTCAAGGAGTTAGGACCACGAGTGCATTCTTCGGGAAAAGCCGGATCCGATTTAAGGCGGAGACGTGGGTCAAATAAATTACCAAGATATTCGATGTCTTGGGATTGCGGAGGAACAGAAGGTTCCATTCGCTTACCTTTATGTTCCGTGAATGAGCAGACATCTTTGGTGAGAATCGTGAGCGTACCCCATCCAAATTGCATTTAGCATGTCTTGGGAAACGTTTTCAACAATCGCTCAATGACAAGTACTTTCACGAAAGTATTCGTCATATGAAGGAGGTAGTGTTTATTAGACCTGGAGCAGAATAACATGACGGTGTCCCAGTACGAGGCAAAATTTGCAGAGTTGTCTAGGTTTGCACCTCATTTGGTGGAGAATGATGAACGTATGACGTGGATGTTTCGAGAGGTTTGAAACTGGCATACGTCAATATCTCATTTCATATAAATTTCTCTCTATTCGGGATGTTGTCAACAGGCTCAATTATTAGGAGCGAGATAACGAAAATACGTTCAACCGAGGGACCACAACCGGGATCATACGGTGATGCTAATCATCGAGAACAACGATAACCAAATGGAGAAAGAAAAATATGGACAAGAGCGGCAACCAATCTGGTGGTAATCATGGCCATTAGAATAGAAGAAGTGAGGGGAGGAGATTTTAAAAGAGGAGATTCAACAATGACAATACGAAGACGTCGGACACCAGCAAAGAATCGGTTTCAAGGAGGAGGAGAACGACCTGGCCATATATGCTATAAGTGCGGAAAAGAAGGACATATCATCAAACCGCCCACAACAATTTAAGGTATGTTATAACTGTGAAAAGGAAGGACATATCGCTCGAGATTGTACTATAGCGAAACCAAGTCCAGCGGGGATGGTGACTCAAAAGGCTATCCCAGAAAAGTCAAAGTCGGCGGTTCTGGAAGAAGTCATCGTGGATCGGGTCAATACGCGAGAACCCAAACGAGGTGATCACGGGTAAGCTAATCATCCATTGTTTATAAATCTTGTTTGATCCAAGTTGGCAACATCACCTTACCTATTGACCTTATCTCTTTAAAGATACTTGCATTTGACGTGATTTTAGGGATTGATTGGTTAACTACCCATCATGCCAAAATTGATTGCTTTCGTAAGGTTGTTAGTTTTCATATTCCTAACCAACCTGTTGTGCGAATTCAAGCAACTAAGCCATTTAAATCAATCACTGTTATATCAAGTCATAAAGCTATTCGTTTATTAAAAAATGGATGTCAAGCTTTCTTAGCCCATGTTATGGATTTGAATAAAGACCCGTCATATTGGAATAATATTCCTGTTGTTATTGACTTTCCTGACGTATTTCCGGAAGAACTTCCCGGCTCACCCCAGAATGTGAAGTTGAATTTCTATTGATCTTGAACCTGGTACAAAGCCCATTTCTAAAACCCCATATTGAATGGCTCTATTGAACTTGAGGAGTTAAATGTCAAACTACGAGGAGTTGTTGGACATCGGTTTTATTCGATCTAGTACATCTCCTTGGGGTGCTCTCTGTTTTATTCAGAAAGAAGAAAGACGGAGTATACGACTTCAGATCGACTACACGGAATTAAACCATGTCACTATTAAGAATAGGTATCCGCTTACCTCGTATTGATGACTGTTTGACCCGATAAGGAGCACAATTCTTTTCAAAATCGATCTTCGATTCGGATATCATCATTTGAAGATTAGAGCAGAGGATATTCCAAAGACCGCCTTTAGAACTCGGTGACGGGCATTATGAATTCTTAGTCATGTCTTTTGGATTGACTAATGCTCACGTCTGATTTCATGGATATGATGAACCGAGTATTCAAGGAATATTTGGATCAGTTCTTTGTTGTTTTTATTGATGACATCTTCATATATTCCAAAAATCGTGAAGATCATGAGCACCATTTGAAGCTGGTACTCCAAAGGCTTCGTGAAAACAAGTTATATGCCAAGTTGAAGAAATGCGAGTTCTGGATTGAGGAAGTAGCATTCCTTGGGCACGTGGTGTCAATACATGGAGTATCTGTTGACCCGGTGAAGATTGAAGCAATACAAAGTTGGGAACAACCGAAGTTGGTGACCGAAGTACATAGCTTTATGGGCTTAGCTGGTTATTATCGGAGATTCGTGGAAGGATTTTCTCGAATCGCTACTCCATTAAATCAGCTGACTCGGAAAGATATCAAATTCGTATGGAGTGAGGAATGCAAGAAGAGTTTCCAAGAGCTTAAGAGGAGACTCATTTCGTCACCTGTTTTGACCATACCATCTGGTTCATATGGATTTGTTATCTACAGCGATGCTTCAGGCAAAGGGCTAGGATGTGTTCTCATGCAACGTGGGAAAGTTATAGCCTATGCCTCATGACAACTTAAAGAATATGAGAGAAATTATCCTACTCATGATCTAGAGTTAGCAGCAGTCGTTTTCACGCTAAAGATCTGGAGGCACTATCTATATGGGGAGAAAGTGGAGATATATTCAGACCATAAAAGCCTCAAATATTTCTTCACCCAAAAAAAACTCAACATGCGGCAACGACGTTGGCTCGAGCTGTTGAAAGACTACGACCATAACATTCAATACCATCTTGGAAAAGCGAACGTGGTAGACGACGCATTGAGTAATAGATCATACGCGGGAACGAGTGCGATGTTGTCAACACAAAGGCCCATTTGGTGTGATTTACAAAATATGAAGATAGAATTCAAGACTCCGGGGACCCATGCAATGATGTCAAGTGTGACGCCCCCAAAATAGGTATACATCACCCATTCTGAGTTGTCAATACATGGTACAGAAATAACTACAACTTTATTATTACAACAGTAAAACTGTGAGTTTAAATACAAATATTATCTTCTAGACAATATCTATACTCAAATAAATCCTCATCACATTTATTGATACATTATTTTACAAAATGGTGAGGACTACTAAACAACTCTCTCTAGAACCTTCATTCCATTACCCAGCTACGTACTTAGCTATATTCTCGCCTCCGAGAAAAATGGAACAAAAAGGAAAAGGGTGAGCTCAACTAGCTCGATAAAGAATATTATGACTAAGATAATATACAACAAATTACCGTTAGTCTTCAACAGGAAAAATCTAATAGAATCTGATAGACAACAAATTTTAAATCAATATTCGCAATGAAATAATAATTCATTAGAAGAGTTAAGTAGAGAATGCAAACTACTATCTTCCATGTATGAATTTAAAAGTTCATCGTCTCATCTTTTATCCTGTAACATCAATCAATATATATCCGGAATCACATATTCATCTTTTGCACTACAGCCGAAGATATTCATCGATTAAGTCGTGTTCATCTAAACACTGTTCATCTTTGACTACGGGCCAAAGATATTTTTCAGAAATCATTCATCTTTGCACTTCTGAGCCAAAGATATTCCATAATATCATCATTTAAGATGAAGATGATGAAAATATTTTAAAAAAGCGAATCCAAGTGAAACAAAACGATGAGGATTAAGGATTAAGGATTCGTGATTTTTGTTTTATTCACGTCCAAAAATACCTCAAAAATAATCGCAGGTGGTGTAAAATTCAAGAATGATCAAAACATGGATACAATCAAAGCTAGTATCCGAATAGATATTTTAGACGAAAAGAAAAATTTTCATTTTTCGATGAATAGTCTGCCAGATTAAATGAATAATGTCGTATACGTGAATAATGGTCGTATAATGCGTGATAAGTAACTCAGACACCAAAAGTTCCAAATTTGATAAAAACTTCAGATCAATATTTCAACATAATGATATTGAAGAAATAATATCATTCTGAAAAAAAATAATATCCCTTACCTCGAAAGATCGGTCTTTAAATTTAAACACAGGATATAGGCTATGACTTGAACTTCAAGACCGAATAGCAATACTCAAATTATACTCAAAATACTCACAAGAATAAATTCGATAATATAGAGAGAAAACTTGATTTACGGTGTGATTTTCAATTCTAACCTAAGCATCCTATTTATAGAAATTGCTTAGAACACCAAGCGAGAAAATTTAATATAATATTAATATATTATATATAAATTCCTACGCACACAATCTATGATTTGAATTCAGCCATGCTTGACAACAAATAAGTCTACCAAACAAATCAAAAACGTTTTTATTATTTAAAATAATTAAAACTTCCAAAAATCAATTATTAGAATTTTGAACATCAATAATTCATAATAAATAGCCTTTTATCGGAAAATTGAATCTCTCGAGTTTTATAGGAAATTCAATTCTCTACAACTTTGGAAGAAAGTTTTTCCAAATTCCAAGCAAGAAATTGACCGAAATTCACAAACAAGCGATTTTAAAGGCTATAATCAAATTTGATCAATAAATGGGGTCCACAGAGCATGTTTAACATGTTTTAAACATTTATTGCAACAAAAATACTCTTCCTCCTCAGTATACTCATATATCCCACATTCGTTGTAAAATATCACCATTATTATATTATTAAAATATAATAATACATTATCTTATCGAAAAAGATAAAATTTTAATTTTCAACAATTGTCACATTAAAATTTTTCTCCATCTATATCCACATAAAATCAATATTTTTCTCATCATATGAATCAATAATTAATTATTCACAAATAATATTACAGAATCACAATATTGACAACCGTGCGGTTCCGAGAGAAGAGGGGCTTTCAATAAGAATTTCTCCTTCTTGGTAGCAAGCAATTAGGTGACCAAACCTCTCCTTAGAGGCGAACTTTCTAGACATTGCCAATAATGTTATCTAATAATATTATTCGGATAATATGAATTATTGCTTCGATAATAAAAAATATTGTGTAATGACAATTATTGAAACAACAAGAATATAAAATATCAACGCAAAGAATTATTGAATCAATAAAAATATTGAACGATAATTATCGTAACCATTATTGAGTAGTGCCTTCTTACGTAAGAATCAATAATTGGTGCAATCTGGTAGTATCTTCGTGTGTTTTAACCACCGAGTATTTTAACGGTATTAATGGTAACAACTTCGCCGTTATTTTTAACCAACTTATATTTGTCGTTTTTTTTTCATCCAATCGCTTTTTCGTTATGGGGCCCATACACGGTCATTGGCCGCCGTCATGCGAATATTCCCGATAAAGATACGAATATTCCACGACCAAACGAATATTCCCGACAACAATGAATATTTTATAACCACTTGCTTATTTTGAAATATTTCAAATATTTTACCCCCTAACTATCCACATTAATCACATCAACCCTTACTATTTCAAAATAATAAATAGAGAAAATTAAATTTCATTAATAATAAGCTGGGGTCTTACAGATGGAGTCCATGAGGGCTAATCAAGTCAGGGACTTGGTTGACCTTCCACCAGGGCGAAAAACTATTTGAAACAAATGGGTTCCTAAAGTCAAACGCAAAGCGGATGGTTCCATTGAAAGGTAAAAAGTTCGTCTTGTAGCCAAAGGCTATACCCAACAAGAGGGGATTAACTACGAGAAAATTTTCTCACCAGTTGTGAGGTTTGCCTCAATTCGCCTTATCTTAGCGATTATCGCGCATTTGGATATGGAGTTATATCAAATGGACGTTAAGATAACTTTTCTAAAGGGAGATTTAGCTGAGGAAATATACATGGATTAGCCAGAGAGTTTCATCGTAGAAGGATAAGAGCGCAAAGTATGCAAGCTCAAACGTTCTATCTATGGTTTAAAACAGACGTCCAGACAATGGTATTTGAGATTCCATCGAGACGTCATTATGGGTTTACGATGATCGAGGAAGACCATTGTGTGTATATCAAACGTTCCAAAGATAAATTCCTTATCTTATTTATGTATGTCGATGACATTCTGCTAGCTGGGAACGATAAGGAGATGATTGTCGCCGCTAAAGGGTGGCTATCCTCTAACTTTGAGATGAAGTACATGAGAGAAGCAACTTATGTTCTTGGAGTTAAGATCTATAAAGATCGCTTAAGGAAGTTTCTTGGTCTGTCTTAAGAGACTTGTCTTAAGAAGATTCTTGAGTAATTCCAGATGAGTAACTGTAAACCCATAGACACTCATATCGCTAAAGGCGACGCCATTGGACCCGAGCAGTGCTCTACTTCTCACGAGAAAATTGAGAAAATGTCTCATTACCCGTATGATAATGCTATAGGAAAGCTAATGTATGCATTCAGTTATCTTGGTTATTATCAGTCAAACCATGAGATTGCTCATTGGAGGGCAATTAAGAGGATCTTGCGATATTTAAAGGGTACTTTGGACTACATGTTGTGCTATGGAGGACCGGAACTGTGTTTGATTGGTTACTCTGATGCCAGTTGGGGAGGTAACCAGGGAATGCACAAGTCGACCTCAGGATACGCATTCTTATTACATGGTGGTGACATCACTTGGTGTAGTAAGAAACAGACTTGTGCATCTCTTTTGACGACAGAGTCTAAGTTTGTAGTATGTACGTCAGTTGTTCAGGAAGCCATGTTATTGAGGAGATTCTTCGAGGATCTTGGATTCGTCTCTCATGCTTCAGATCCTGTGATTGTTTTCTATGATAGCACGACGACCCTAGATTACAACAAGGACCCCAAGTATCATGGCAAGGTGAAACACATTGACTTGAGAATGAAATTCATTAAAGGGAACATTGCAAATAACAAGGTGATATTGAAGTACATGCCCAATGGACTTATGGTAGTTGATCCTTTGACGAAACCGATTCCTAAAGATGACTTTTGTAGGCATGTTAATTTGTTAGGGCTTCGTAGGGTTTGATGTACTTTCTTTTTTCTTGGATATCACTCATTATTTGGCTTATCTGAGATATTCATTATTGTTTCAAGATTTTTATTATTTACGCGAGATTCATTTGTTCTCACTTATGATTGTGTTCTGTTAATGCATATAATATGTAAGACCCCAACTTGTTATTAATGAAATTTAATTTTCTCTATTTATTATTTTGAAATAGTAAGGGTTGATTTGATTAATGTGGATAGTTATGGGTAAAATACTGTGAAATATTTCAAAATAAGCAAGTGGTTATAAAATATTCATTGTTCGGGGAATATTCAGTATGGTCGTGGAATATTCAGATCTGGTTCGGGGAATATTAAATACTCACAGGCGTGCTATGTATGGGCCCCATAACGGAAAGCGATTGGATGAAAAAAACGACAAATATAAGTTGTTTAAAAATAACGGCGTAGTTATTCAAGATTATCATTGTTAAAATACTTGGTGGTTAACACACAAGCACGCAGTATTGCACCAATTATTGATTCTTACGTAAAGAAGGCACTACTCAATAATGGTTACTGATAATTCTTATTCGATATTTTATTTTATTGATTTAATAATTATTGCGTTAATATTTTATATTCTTTGTTGTTTGATAATTATCATTACACAATATTTTCATTATCGAGCAATAATTCATATTATCCGAATAATATTATTAGATAACATTATTGGCAATGTCTAGAAAGTTCATCTAAGGAGAGGTTTGGTCACCTAATTGCTTGGCGCCGATAAGGAGAAATTCTTATTGGAAAGCCCCTTCTTTCCAGGAACCGCTGGTTATCAATATTGTGATTTCATAATATTATTTGTGAATAATTAATTATTGATTCATATGATGAGGAAAATATTGATTTTATGTGGATATAGATGGAGAAAATTTTTAATGTGACAATTGTTGAAAATTGAAATTTTATCTTTTCTCGATAAAATAATTCATTTAAATATATTATTATATTTTAATAATATAATAATGATGATGTTTTTATGATGAATGTGGGATATATGAGTATATGGAGGAGGAGTATTTTGTTACCAAAAATATTTAAAACATGTTTTATGTGTTTGGTGGACCCCATTTCTTGATCGAAATTTGATTATACTTGTAAAATCGTCTGTTTGTGGATTTGGTCAATTTTGTTTGGAATTTAGAAAAACTTTCTTACGTAAAGTTGTAGAGAATTGAATTTCCTACAAAAATTCATGAGTTTGAATTTTTCGATAAAAGGGCTATTTATTGTGAATTATTGAAGTTCAAGCTCAAATAATTGATTTTGGAAGTTTAAATTATTTTAAATTAGAAAAACGTTTTTCTTACTTTTTCTAGAAGGTGGCATGTGCTTATTGAGCTGAAATCGATTTCAAGAGTGGCGTAGAATTTTGATATATATATATATTTATATTTTATTAAATTTTTTACTGCTTTGGTGTTAAGCATTTTCCTATAAATAGGATGCTTGGGTTAGAATTGAAAATTACACCGTAAATCGATGTTTTCTCTCTCTATATTATCGAAAGCGTATTCTTATGAGTATTTTGAGTATATTTTGAGTATTGCTATATACGATGACAAGTTCAAGTCATAGCATATATCAGGTGTTTCAAATTTAAGTCTTGATCTTTCGAGGTAAGGAATATTATTTTTTTTTTTAAATGATATTAATTCTTCCAATATCATTACGCCAAGTATTGATCTAAATTTTTAATTAAATTTGGAACTTTTTGTCTTAGGAGTTACTATTCACGATATCGACCTTTATTCACTTAATACGACTATTCACGTAAAAATTAATTTTTTTTGTTTTCGTCCAAAATATCTATTATGGATACTAGCTTTGATTGTATCCATGTTTTGATCATTCTTGAATTTTACACCACTATGATTATTTTTGAGGTATTTTTGGACATGGATAAAACAAAGTACTGAATCCTTAATCCTTAATCCTTGTCATTTTGTTTCTTTGGATTCGTTTCTTTAAAAAAAATTTCATCATCCTCGGTCTTAAATGATGATATTATTGAATATCTTTGGCCTGTAGTAGCAAAAGATGAATGATTTCGATAAATATCTTTTGCCAGAAAGTAGCAAAGATGAGCAGTGTTTAGATGAACATGATTAATGATGAATATCTTTCGCACGTAGTAAAGATGAATATTTGATTCGGATATATATTGATTGATGTTACTGGGGATAAAAGATAGGCGATGAACTTTTAAATTCATACATAGAAGATAATAGTTTGCATTCTCTACTTAACTCTTCTAATGAATTATTATTTCCACTGCGAATATTGATTTAAAACTTGTTATCTATTGTATTCTATTAGATTTTTTTCCTGTTGAAGACTAACGATAATTTGTTGTATATTATCTTAGTCATAATATTCTTTCTTCGGGCTAGTTGAGCTCACCCTTTTCCTTTTTGTTCCATTTTTCTTCTCGTGAGGCGAGAATATAGCGAGTATGAAGTGGGAGGTATGGAATGAAGGTTCTAGAGAGAGTTGTTTAGTAGTCCTCACCATTTTGTAAAATAATGTATCAATAAATGTGATGAGGATTTATTTGAGTATAGATATTGTCTAGAAGATAATATTTGTATTCAAACTCATAGTTTTACTGTTGTAATAATAAAGTTGTAGTTGTTTCTGTATCATGTATTGACAACTCAGAATGAGTGATGTATACCTATTTTGGGGGCGTCACATAATAAATACTTGTAGTTCACACAGTCATTATGAATATTCGATTTGCATACACTAAATATATGTCAATAGGTTGATTCGCTCACTCACACGAGTAATCACCCTTGGCGCTTTGAAAAGCGAGCAAGCTTGATACAGTTCATTTATTGGTGCTTTGAGTAACGAGTTGTTGATGCTTTAGATAATAATCAATTGACGCTTAATGGCGAGCGAAATGAAGCATGATGTTGCCTTAACATGAGTGAAGATGAGGTTAACTTAGATTGAATAAATATAGTATGCCCCACCATCTATATTAACTTATACTGATAGCTGGATACGAAGTTTCGGGATTAACGCTTGGGAAAATGAGCAATCTTGAAATTTGAGTTAAGCGCTGATGAAGTGACTGAACTAAGATCTCTACAGCATGACCATAAGATATATGCCCATGTAGATGAGATTGTCTGTCGTGACATGATAATCGGACGCAAAATTTCAAATATGGCGCTTTTATAAGCGAATAATTTGAAATGTTCGAGTTAAGCATTCTGAGAGTGACTATACTAAGGTTCGCACAACAAGACTATAGAATAGTATGCTGTGAGAGGGTTACAAGTGTTTAGCGACCATATAAAGGAGGTGAGAGAATGAATCCTTGTTTCCTCACCGTGTGAGTCCTGTAGAACAAGTTTTATATTGTTACACCAAGTGCTCTTTGTGATCTTTGACTATACTGCAAAGACATGAATTAATGTTGCTACTTTGGTTTCGATTCCTAAGGTCAGGATTGATAAGACTATAAGGACCGATTCTGGGAAAATAGTTGATTCATTTCTGAGTAGCATTAGGGCGAAGGGAAGACAATTTGATTTCACTTCATTCTGCATTTATTATCGACAACAATAGCGCTTTGATAGCTATATAGTAATAAATGAGATAGAAAATGGACTTGAGCCCAAAGGTGGTTAAGTTAGGCTCTCTGAATGATTAGAGATACTTAACCTAGTAAAAATTCAAATGTGTCCGGGATACTCTGAGTTTATAAGTTGTATCCTCTACGCAAACTAATTGAGTTTGGCGTGAGAGCTGTCGCATTATTTTTCTTTAGAAGAGTAGATGTCTCTATGTTGGCCCTAATGAGTTTGATATAGAGCTCCCGCATTGAAGGTGAACTCAGATGTCGTACGGTTCGGCAATTAGAGGTTTACATGTTTCGATTTGAGATGGCTTCGGCAGATATGAGGATTACGTCGTCTCCGCCATGGGCAAGTGGGAGATGTTGGATTTTGGATATCCAAATGGGGCACCCATGGAGGGTTCAACCCATTTGGTTTATTAGTCAGCTTATGAGATTGACTAAATATTTACGTAACCGAGAGTTGGAGAGATTTTAGGGAAGTGGTTCAACTACTTCTGCCTATAAGACTCACGTCTCCTCTCCTCAGTTGGATCACGATTAATTAGTTGGCCCAAAAATCCTAGAAACTTTTATCAGTAACCTCTCATAATACAAATCAAACCCTAACTGGTACGAATCGTGAATTTGAGTTCCATTCTCGTATCGTAGTTTGCAGAAGTCGTTGCCTTGCAGAGGACAATCAATTGCAGAAAATTTTACTCACCAAAAAGTAATATCACGTTTCAGAGAAACATATTTAATTTTTCATTTTTGTGTAAATATGTCATAACATGGACCATATTATTCCTTCAGTAATAGATAAGTACTTGATCAAAAGCCAAGTTACAAACCGAAACAAATATTCACATTTAAGAATAATAAAAGTACTTAGTAGTAACAATCACATATCCAAATAAATTTATAAATATTGAATATTTTACAATAATTATACCAGAAAAATATTTTATTGATTAGATGAATGAAAAATATTTAAATCAATTCTTAATACACTTACCATTAATCTGAATTTTTTTTATAGAATTAATATTAATTTCAACAATAATTAACTATTGCATTTGGGTGCACTTTAGAATTTTTATATCTAAGGGGGTGTTTGATAAAAATTGAATGAAAAAAGTTGTTTGATAATTGACATGTCTGAAATATCTGAATGACAAAATTTTATTTTTTTACCCTTCTAAAAAATTCAAAATTATTATAAATTTATTTAATATATTTCTAACAAATTCGATGAACTAGGCCCAAACTATTTCTTAGCACCGATAAGCCCATAGTGGAGCCCAATAAAAACCATTTACTTACATATTTCTTCATCAATTTTCTGGTTATTGCATAAAACCCAAAACAAAAAGCTGCTACATATTATGTAATACTGAATATTAAATTAATTTTTAGAGTTAATTTATGATATTTGTCATTTCAAACTTAATTAAATAATTTAACCTCTGAAAACAATTAATTTTATGATTAGTAATATTTTTCAGATACTTTAAGATTTTTATAATTGTGTTATATAAAATTAAATAATTTATGTGAATTTTAAATTTATAAATATCTTAAATTGACTTCAGAAAATCACGTTTAAGATATATATTTTTAAATGGAGGCAGTATTACAAAGAATAACATGTCATTTATCACTTACCGTCTATTAAAATACCTTTTATTTAGAACCAAGTGATTTTAGATTATTTTTGTTACGTGCCATGAAACGATTGGTTGTGTCATTTAACTCAACATCACAATAATAACTTAGAGGACCATATATATACTTATAGGAAGTGGTTAGCATGAACTGAACTTCATGATAAATTCATTTTATGTCTAATACAATGTAGACACGCAGGCAAAGAGATCATCATTCTGTCTGTATCATCACTGGTGAACTTACCATAGAATTCACTTCATGCTAATTAGATCCAATACTTATATAGTAAGTCAAGCGACCATATTTCGGCCTCTAGACATTTTTTTCCACATATCGTCTTCTATGAGCATTAATTCTCAAGCATGTACTCTGAATAAAAGTATTAATGATACAAATTTTAGGGGTCGTTTGATAAAAAATAAATGAATCTGAATCTGAATCTGAATGAAAAAAAATTGTTTGATAATTGACATGTCTGAAACATCTTAATGACAAAATTTTATTATTTTACCCCTCTGAAAATTTTCAAAATTGTTGTAAATTTATTTAATATAATAGTTAATATATATTTTTTTAATTTTTTAATTTTTTTTACTTCATTCAGCTGCTCATTTAGCCATTCAGCTAAAAAATTCCGACTTAGTCATTCAATTTGGCCCATCTTACCGATTCAAATAATTCAAACCAAAAGCAAACGCGTCTTGATCAATTCAAATGAATTCATTTTTAGCCATTCAATTCTAAACAAACATCTCTTTAACTTACTGTAAAAAGTAAGTTGTCTAAGAAGAGATGTTAAAATTTATATCTACACACATCATGTTATATAAGTAATGTGAGACTATATAATATTAAGGCTTTTGTCTTGTTAACTTAATAATTAGGTTGATTAAAAATGGCTTTCTTTCTCCTATGTATGTATGGATCAACAAGTGACAACCATTCGAGGTCCAAGTCTAGTGACAAAAATGTGAATGAACCAACATGTGCCACGCCAATTTCATTAAATTAAATTAAAATAATGAGGTGGTTAGGTCAATGTTTACATTAATTAATTAATTGTGCATATAATAGAATATTAATGTATCCATTCGTGGCACGACACGTCCCACATTATGAGACTGTATCATCTTCCAGACATATCCAAATCTTCCAAAATTTAGGATGTGTTTGGCAAAATTTACGCTTTGCACATCAACAACAAACATTCTATATTGCTTAGTACTTTTGTAATTGAATGACACCATTTCTTTTTTGCAATTAATAATGTCGTCAAATTCACACTTTCATATACTCCATATATATATATATATATATATATATATATATATATATATATGGGTAATCATCAAGTATGAACGTTTCTTTCTGAATGACATTCAACAAACAAATTCATCCGATTAATTTAGACATTTAATGGCTTAGATTGGTCAAAAATTCGCTTTCTTAGCTACGACATGGCGTTTTTTCCATTTGCCTTTAGTTTTTTACATTATTGCCCCTACCATTTAATACATGCTACTTCTACCATTTAGCGGCGATTAATAAATCTCAAATTATATAGCCATAATGTAAAAGATAAGTTTGTATTTATATATACATAATGTAAAAATAAAAAATAATGTAAAAATAAATAATGTAAAATAAAAAGATAATGATAAGATAAATGCAGAATAAAAGATAAATTTATTTTATAAATACATAATATAAAAATAAGATAAGTTTGAATAAAAGATAAATTTATCTTTTATAATAAGATAAATTTATATTTTATAATAAAATAAATTTATCATTTATAATAAAATATATTTATCTTTTATAATAAAATAAATTTATCTTTTATTATAAAATAAATTTATCTTTTATTATAAAATAAATTTATAGTGTTTGTGCATTTATTTTATTATAAAAGATAAATTTATCTTATTATAAAAGATAAATTTATCTTTTATTCAAACTTATCTTATTTTTTATATTATGTATTTATAAAAATAAATTTATCTTTTATTGATTTATCTTATCATTATCTTTTATTTTTACATTATTTATCTTTACATTATCTTTTATTTTTACATTATGTATACATAAATACAAACTTATCTTTACATTATACTTATACGGTTGAGATTCATAATCGCCGCTACACAGTCAGTATGAAATATATATATGTATTAAATGGTAGGAGAAGAATATATAAAAGGTTAAAGCAAAATGGAAAAGGGATCCACTACATGTTCGTAGCAAGCAGTGGAATTTTTGACCAATCTAAGCCATTAAATGTCTAGATCAACGAATGAGAGCTGTTTGTCGAATGATCATTCGTAATAAACGTTTACGGATAATTATCTCTATATATATATATATATATATATATATATATATATATATATTAACAGGGCCAGACTGGAGGGTCGACTTCCGTGACCCCTAATCAGGGTTTCATATATAGTGATATAGGTATACAAAAATAAATTTTAAAAAATTCAATTAGACCAACTCTAATATAGTGTTGAAACTCGAACTAAACTAATTTTTTTAAAAAAGTTAACTTACGTGGCTACGACGATTATTTTCCTTCCTTTCCTAAACGCTTGCAATCATCTATTTTCTTTCTTTTTTCTCCCCTCATACTCAATCTGCCTTCAAGTATCTCCTAAATTTCTCATTTATTGCAAAAGATAAAAACACTACGAAAGATGTATTCTCATATATTTTGTTATAGTCGAACTATTTAGTCTAACTTCTAATATATTTTGTTATAGTCAAAGTTCTCATATATTTTGTTATAGTCAAACTATTATGTTTTAACTTTCCGAAAAACACTTTTTGGATACAGCTTGTACTTTCTATTTGTTTATTTTTACTTTTTTCTTAGTGAAAACAATGTTTTGAAAAAAAGTATCATTTTCATTTTTCACCCTAGATTATCAAAATTTAAGGAACGGCCCTCTCTCTCTCTCTCTCTCTCTCTATATATATATATATATATATATATATATATAAACACTAGTAGTTATAATTTTATATGTTTAGATCAAATAATATATTAAGCTTCAAAATTAGTATGACTCATAAAAATTTAGAATGAATTAAATTTTGTGATTAATAATTTTTGGTTGTATACTAAACAATTATAATAATTGTATCAACAAAAATTAAATAAATTCACATTAATTAAAAATTTAATACGCCGTCGTTTGACCTCAAAAATCAAATTTTATCTCTAATTTTTGAACCGAGAGAGTAAACTCTAGCAAACCCTAAGTTTTAAACTTCTTTAATAGATACCAAAGTTTTTCAAACTTTCAAGGAACTTAATTCATGCATGCTCATATGGGAAATTCAAAATGTTGATTTAACATTAGCATGAGCATGAGCATGAGCATGAGCATGAGCATGAGCATGAGCATGAGTTTATTAAAGAACTTGTGTTAACCAATGAATTAATAAACCGTTAGTTATCAAAATATGTACTTAGCAAGTCAAGGTTTGCAAAAAGTTAGAGGGAAATCACAAAGTAGGTAAGCAAGATATATGATCACATGCATGCTCCTATAACTTTTCGATCATCTAACCTTTAAATAATTAGTAAAGCTGATTTGGGATCTTCTTATCTGTTGATAAATTAATTAATCCTATAAATCATGGATTAATTAGAGATAATCTCCTGGATGGTCCAGTGAAATCTCCACCAAGAGACTGAATTGCCAGTGCTTCAATTCAATAAACTAAACAACAAAGGAAACGGTTGTCAAGGGGCCTTTTAACTTGGAATTATGTGGACAGGCACTAAGGCAATTAAGAGAATTGTGGGAACTAATATATATATATATATATATATATATATATATATATATATATATATATATTGAAGATTGTGCATTTCTAAGTCAGATGCAAGTGGAGGAGCAAATCAGGTGAGTCTTCAAAAATAAAATATAAAAGGGTAAATTCACTTCAACACATGAAGTTTTAACATTTTTCCACTTAATCACTTCTTGTTTAAAAATCTACACTTAAACATTCGAAGTTTTGAGATGAGGTGAAAAAGTATTTTCCGTGTTAACATCGTGACTTTATATGGATAAAGACATATTTGCCCTTCGTATATAAATTGAAAAAGACATAAATGAGGTTCAATAGTGTCATGGGATCTAGGGTTTGAAAATAGTGAAATTAGGCGATTTCATGACGATTTTGAATTTTCATAAAATCTTCTTCAAATTTGAGTGGATGATTTAGGGGGCTCTTGGAGTTTTAAACTCGATCTAGTGAGTTCGTGGTAAAAATTGGATCTTAGAGCTGAAGAGTAGTTGGTACGATGAGTTTTTTGTTCTCACTGTATGTCAAACTCATAACTTAATTACCTGAACCAACATCAAGAACAAACTAGCCCCGAGGATTAATATCTAAGGGCAGGTTAGTTTAACCAAAAAAAGGCAGGAAGGGGGGGGGGGGGGGATTAAGACTTTGATTTTGCTTTGGGTCATTTAATAGTCTATTGCATAACTACTCTACTATTGTAGTTTTTTTTTTTGTAAATTTATATACTCCGATATTTTATTTTCAATATGTAAATAGTTTTTAACAAAAATCATTTAGGGAAATAGAGTTAAATTTTAAAAAAAAAACCAAGATTTGTCAAAAAAGAAATTAATCTACGTAGAGTGAAACGTACGTAGAGTGAATTCTAATTCTCAGATCGTAAAATGACTTAACTCTACATTTTTATATTGAAATCTAGTATCGTATAGTAAAGTCGCTCTACGTTGTCCTTTTAACCGTGTGAGAAATTTTACAGATGAGTCTCAAAAAGTATTTCTAGCTTAAGAATATTTTAGACTGGACTAAATTGATGAACACAATAATTAAATTTCATTTCATAAACATTATAATCACAATTTACATGTTTGAAAGGGGCATACCTCAAGTAATGAAAAAAAAAATATCTTTATACAATAGCTTAATAGCTCAAGCAATTACAAATAAGATAATATTTTAAATGTTCTATGTAGAAAATTACAAGGGGGCATACCCCGGGTAATGAAAAAAAAATCTTGATATAATAGCTTAATAGCTCAACCAACTACAAATAAAACAATGTTTCAATTTTTCTGTGTAGAAAAAATTTCACCATATGACTTCAGCACAAAATAACTCTATTATAAAATCAGCCCCAACTCCCACTACTCAACCTTAACTTTCTCTAGTCACAAACCTTGCACCAAACCAACTATTTTCAGTGATGCATCACAATTTAATTTCAGGATGTCTCAAACAATAAAATTGCTCTTTAGTTGAAAAAATTAGGGAATACAATTTGGGTCCCTTCCATTTTCTCTCATTGTGCTCTCATTCCCTCATTGTGTTCATTATGTCAGTCATTGTCCCACTTGAGGTGGTTGTAGAAGGCAAGCATCATGTCCAAAAGTCACAATCATCGCATACAAAATACAACTTGTCTTTCAATGATTTGTTCGATTCGACAATTCTTATAGACGTCTTCTTTCCACATCTACATACCCTAGGCATGTAGCGAAAATTACCATTATTCCTGTGAGACCCCAGATTTTTGAATAAAGATTAAATTTTCTCGAAATATATTTTTGAATATTATGGTGTGGATTTCATATAATGTTATAGTTGTGGGTAATATTTACAATTTTTTGCAAAGTACGCAAGTTGTTATATAATATTCGATTGGTGGGGAATATTCGTTTTAACAGGAATATTCGCATTAACCAAGACAATCATTAGTGGACCCCACAACGAAATTATCATTTCGGATCGAGAAAATGACAAAAATACTTTATGAAAATAATTGGCGGAAGTTTTACCGTTAACTTGTTGAAACACCCTTGTTAAAAGTACAAGATATCTGAGTGGTTGCGATAGTAATAACTTACCAGTATTGATTATTGATGCTTACGTGAGAAGTCACCAGTTATACTCAATTATTGCTACAAAGAATTTCTTGCATCATATCTATCATATTATGGATTCAATTATGGTCAGTATCATCTGCATAAAATTTTTTTTATTAAATCAATACTTGAGACGACAAAGTTATTCATATTATAAATTGCAATATTTACAATGTCTAGAAGTTCTGTCAAGGAGAGGTTTGGTCACCTAATTGCGCGCCAATAGGGAGAAATCCTTATTGGAAAGCCCCCTCTTTCCTGGGAACGACCTGGTTGATAAATATTGTGAGTTATAATATTAATGATGAATGTTGTTCGGAGTTGAATTTGGAGACGCAGACGTGATATTTGAGTCCAAAAGACGTAAAATTAGTAAAATAGTCTATAAACACAAAATTTTCCCGGATTCACTATTTGGTCAGAAAAAGTCAACAGATTGACTTTTTTCTGAAAAAGTCAAACTTCGAAATTTCAAAATTTATATTTTTGATAAAAATAGTTTTATTATGTTGGAATTGTTTGTGTTAGTGAAAATCGACATTTATTCCGATGATAATTGATGTCTAGGGGTTATATTGATAAATCGGGTAATTTATCGGATAAATGAGCAATTAATTGCTACTAATTCACATGCTTCTATAACTATTTGTTCACATATGTGTACTATTGAATCATATTATTTACTATTAGGGGAGTTGGTGCAAGATTGATAATACTTGCATGACTAAATTAAAAATGGAGGTATAGATGGAGGTACTATACTGAAATTCGTATTTTTTCACATGATTATACTATTGATTCACATGATTGAACTATTGATTCACATTATTTACTATTAGGGGAGTTGGTGCAAGATTGATAATACTTGCATGTCTAAATTATAAATGAAAGAAAAAAAGTCAGTATCAGATCGTAATTTTTGAACCCCAAAAATGTGCGATTATCGAAACTATATTTTCCTATAAATAAGCTCATTCTTCCTTCATTTCTCACCAATTCACAAAAGCTTTAATGCGATTATTATAGTAGAGAAATTATAGTAGAGAAAGAAGAAGAAATCTGCTACTCCTCACTATTCCAAAGATCCAGCTTTTTTTTTCAAGGTAGGAAATATTATTTGTTGTACTCGTAGGGAGTATTATTTCTTTCTTACCTATGAAGAGAACTTTTAAGCACTGCTGTACAATACGACATAAATGTGAGTTATTCCATTCTTATTATTACAATTATTATGTGGAATAAACTTTGTATCTTATGAATGCAAAATAATTATCCTATACTTGGTGAAATTCTTCATTGTTATTTCCATTCTTTTATAATCTACTGTTGGAACATCATATCACTCTGATCCATGAGGATTTTTTTACCACATCATTTATAACATTACATGATTACGAAGAACAATCCTCTGGTCATAACATACCAAGTCCATCCACACTACACGCCACGAATTGACTTTTAAAAAAAATAAAAAATGAGGATGATGACAATGATATAAGAATTCGATAAAACAAGTCCAAATTATTATTCGAAGAATTTTTAACAGTCCTGTAATTACAACATTTATTACATTTTCTTTATAACGGCCACTTTGCCATGTTCTGAAATTCATCTCCAATATGATGTAGAACCAATAATAATAGATGGAATAATGATAAGTGTAAATTCTTCATAATTCTCTATTAGGATGTTCCAACAGAAGTAAATGTAAGCTTCATTTATGGAAATGGAATTGATCAAGAATAATAAATTAAATTAAGGATTTCCACCAATATGATTTACTTTATAACTGATTATCACATTTTGCAAATAACTTTCTCTCTATACATGCATAATTCTCTGTAGAGTTTCAATGAATTAAATAAAATATAATGAAGAATTTATTTTATAAAATGGAACATAAGAAAATAAAGTCTGCATTGATTTCTACTTTAATCGACGGTCCATATTTAAAGCAAAATCTTATAAATAAAATATAATATATTCTATTTATATAAAAACTTTTATTATATGCATTTATCATGCTCGATAATAATAATAATATATTTTATTTATAAAATAACTTTAAATAAATAGTATTAATTTATATAAAAGATGTTTACTTTTATTATATTAAGGAATAATTATTATTATTATGATAATACGAATGAGGACTTCACCGGAATGAAACATGCCGTTATTTCAATAAAATATTTGTCTGCATACTTTTTCAAACTTTTATCCGTAGAAACTTCCAAATAATTTATCCAATAGGGTCCACCAATGATTGCGCTAAACCTAAATATTCTCCAACCAATCGAATATAATATAACCATTGGCAAAATTTATAAATATTACCCACAACTATAACATTATATCAAATTATTCCATAATATTCAAAAAATAATATTTATAGAAAATTCATCTTTATTTACGCAAGGCTACCCTTATGGGAAATTCTTCGTTGTTCCATTTATATCATTCAAGGTTTCACGACGACCGTTCCGCTTCTTTATTATTCTCCGTTGAATATCTATTCATGCGTTTCACGGGACCGATTCGCTTTATTATTCTTCGCTGAACATCCTGTTTACGCCGGGACCGTTCCGTCTTTTATTATTGATTGCTGAATATTATTGGGATTCGATTCCGTCTTTATTATTACATTGAATATCCTGTCTTCATGCATTTTACGCCGATTGATTCCGTTATTTATTATTCGCTGAATAACGCCTGTCTGCGGCCTATCGATGCCTCGGTGATTTCTTTTGTTATTCCATTCCTTATTATACTCGGTTGATTAAAGTTTTGACTTCTATACTCCATGAAATTAGTGGAATATTCTTGATATTTGCGCTTCATCCAGATCTTTTTCGTGAAAATATTCTTCCGAGCATTCTTGAATTTTACTCTACAAAGCAAAGATCATGTTGACAATTTGGACGTTATTAGTTCTCGGATAAAATAATTCTTGAACTTGTTTTATTGAATTCTTATATCATTGTCATCATCCTCATGTTTTATATTTTGTTGAAAGTCATCATGGCCTATAGTGCATAGATGGACTTGGTATGATTATGATTAGGGATTATTCGGTAAGATAATCATAATCGTAATGTTACAAATGATGTGGTAAAAAGTCCTCATTGGCCCGTAGTGCATTGATGGACGATTGTTGGCATGATCATGACCATTATTGAATACACAAATATTCTTGGCACCTGAAGTGCATGGATAATTGTGGTCGTGATACTAAAGAATATCCTTGGCCATAGTGCGGGGGTGATTCGATGATGTGGATTATTTTTATTGTCGAGTCCCAAATGATAAAAGTGATGAAAACCTTCTAAATCATAAAAGATAGTAGATTTTATTCTCTACTTGACTCTTTTAATGGATCGCTTGTTCTCATGCAGTTAAACTTGATGGTTGTTATATTGTATCGGTTTAACATTGTTGAAAGGCTAACGATAATATATTCGCATTATCTTAGTCATAATATTTCCCTCTTGGGCTAGTTGAGCTCACCTTTTACCTTTATTGTTCTCTTCAGAAATGAGAACGTAGAGGACTACTTACTGAGAAGCGGAGTGATGATGCACTGGATGATAACACTTAGTAGTCCTCACTATTACGTGAAATAGTGTAATAATAATTGTAATAAGGACTCCTTTTGAGTTTGTATAATCTCTAGTAGACAATATTTGTATTCAAACTCACGATTTATGTTTTTTTGTCGTATTGCATACCACGACAGTTGTATTATTAAGTTGTATTTGAATTTATGTACTATGTAAGTGGCGACCTAAGATGGGTGACGTATACTTAATTTTGGGGGCGTCACAATTCCATCCTACATTATTGTTTGACGAAGATATGGTTACTTTAATTCACATAAATAGGGGGACATTTTAACAAACCTTATGGGCAACTTTTAAATTGAATAAAAATAATAAATTTATTAAAATAAAGTATATAAAGTTAGAGAAGAAATTAGTTGATCCACATACCTTACATGTGAATATGATGGATTAATATCATTGATCAAAGCTAAAGAGAAACTGTGAGACCCCAGATTTTATCAATAAAGATTTAAATTTTGTCGAAATAATTTTTAATATTATGGTGTGAATTTGAGATAATATTATAGTTGTGGGTAGTATTTATAAATTTTGCAAAGTATGCAAGTGGTTATATTATATTGATTGGTCTGGGAATATTCGGTTTAGCGGGGAATATTAAATACAATGGCTCAATCATTGGTGGACCTAATGAAATTATTGTCGGATTGAGAAAGCGACAAAAAAATATTTTATTGAAATAACGGCGGAAGTTTTTACCGTAGTTCTTGTTGAACTACTCGGTAGTAAAAGTACGATGTCGATATTGGTTGCGTAGTAGACACGGTATTGATTATTGATGCTTATGTGAGAAGTCACCGGTTTGATTCCATTATTGTCGATTAATAATATGAATTATTATAGCGATAATGACGTTTTGTTTTATTCGTATTATTAACGTAATAAAAGCGAAACATCTTTTATATAAAATAGAATACTTTATTAAAGTTTATACATAAATAGAATATATTATATTTTATTATGCATAGTGTTGCGTTTTGCATAGTGTTTTGCATAGTAGTGTTTTGCATAGTAAAATGTTTTTATATAAATAGAATATATTATATTTTATTTAAAAGATTTTTCTTTAAATATGGACCGTCAGATTAAAGTAAATCAATCTGAATAGATTCATGAATTAATTCTTATGCATTCCATTTTCCTATAAATAGAAGCTCATTCCTTCATTATTTTCTTTGAATTCATTGAAACTCAGAGAGAAATTATAGAGAGAGAAGCTATAGAGAGAAAATTATAGAAAGAAGAAGAGTATGATCGCTACTTCACTATTTCTATATTAGGTTCTTTTACAGTAAGGGGTGTTATTCTTTCTTCTTGAAGAGAACTTACATTATTCCATTCATTATTATTACATTGGAATAACTTTTGTAAAAAGTGGCATACCCTATACATATAACTTTGATACGCTGGCGTACCTATACTTGGTGAAATCCTTATGTTATTCCATTGCTTATTATTACATTGGAATAACTTTGTATCTGTGTTTACCTATACTTGGTGACATTCTTCTATTATTACATTTGGAACATCACATGCGTGTGTTTTTACGGACTGGTTAGCTTTTTATTATTCGTTGGAACATCACATGCATGTGTTTTACACGGACTGGTTAAAATCTTTATCATTACATTGGAATATCCTATACGTGTGTTTTACACCGGATCCGGTTCCATCTTTATTATTACATTGGAACATCTGTCGGTGTGAATTTCACGACTGGTTCCGTTATTATTATTACATTGGAATAACACATACATCAATCGCATGCATGGTGATTTCTTTTGTTATTCCATTCTTTATTATACCCGGTTGGTTAAAACTTTGACTTCTATACTCCATGAAATTAGTAGAATATCCTTGATATTTGCGTTTTCATCGATATCTTTTCATGGAAATATTCTTACGATCATTCTTGAATTTTACTCTCTAAGCAGTGATATCATGTTGACAATTTGACGTTAATAATTCATGGATTAAATAATTCTTGAACTTGTTTTATTGAAATTACTATGTCATTGTCATCATCCTCATGTTATATTATGTTATCTTTGGCTTACGTGCGTAGATGAACTTAGTATGATTATGATCGGGGATCATTCGGTATAATCATGACTTGATATAAATGATGTGACAAAAGTCCTCGGTGGCACTGTAATGCGTTGATGGATAGTTTTTGGTATGATTATGACCGAGAGGTGATTCGGTATAGTCGTGACCATTGATAATTTGATGAAAATCCTTGGCCGTGATGGTGGGGATGATTAGATGTGGTGGTTTATTTATTAAAATTTGAGTCTCGGTGATAAAAATTGATGAAAACCTTTTAAAACCTAAAAGATAGTAGACTTTATTCTCTACTTGACTCTTTTAATGGATTGCTTATTCCATTGCTGATTAAAGCCGGGTTGTCTTTTGTATTTTATCGGTTTAACATTTGTTGAAGGCTAATGATAATTTATTACGCATTATCTTAGTCATAATATTTCTTCTTTGGGCTAGTTGAGCTCACCCTTTCTTTCACTTTATTCTCTTGAAATGAGAACATATTTGAGACAGTCGGGGAGCAGTAATGGTCGAGGAGGATAGCATTAGTAGTCCTCACTATTACGTGAAATAGTGTGATAATAGTTGTAATGAGGACTCCTTTTGAGTTTGTATAATATCTAGTAGACAATATTTGTATTCAAACTCACGGTTTATGTCGTATTGTATTATACTGACAGATTATATTAGTAAGTTGTATTTGAATTTTTGTACCATGTAAGTGGCGACCCAAGATGGGTGACGATACCTAATTTCGGGGGCGTACGCGGTTGGTATCGAGCCATAAGTGTGAAGAGGCGAGCCCTCATTTGGTGACTTCTTGTTGATGGGAATGGCGACTCTCCGTAGGGGACTTAATCTTTCGGTGGCGAGTAAAGGTACTGATGTGGTTGACATAAGTTGGTGTCAGTCGCAGTTTGGTATCGAGCTTTAGGATATGATCCACAGCTAAGATGTGAGAATAGTACTAGGAGGGGAGAGCGGGGAATACCTTCGCTAGTATGACCTACCTAAGTTTATTTGGTATTTGATTGGTCGATCGGAGTATAGTGATAATATGTTGCATGTCAATTAACCCTTATTTTGTGGCAGTGTTTGAAAATGGCATCAGAGAATGTTGAGAATAGAAATGGAGCACAAGAGACTGTTGATTCTCCACAGATCAATAATCAAGACAATGTGCAACAGGATGGCGATAATCCTCCTGTAAACACAACAATCTCGATCAATTGATGAACGACGATACGTTTAAAGGTTTTAGAATTCATGCGACATGAAGTAAAGCGACTCTGTCCAAAAGCGTGGGGTGAAACACGGAAAACTCTCGGCGGTCACATTAAACAATTCAAGGAGCTGGGACCACCGGAGTTTAAGGAGAGCCAAAACCACTACGGCGGAAGCATGGATAAATGATTACCAAGATATTTGATGTCTTGGGATGCTCCGAGGAAAAAGGTTCCTTTTTTACGCCTTTATGTTCTTGGCGGAGAAGCGATTCTTGGTGGGAATCGGTAAAAGCGTACTCAACTTCTGTTGTCTTGAAGATATCTTGGGAGAAGTTCGGGAGTTGTTCAACGACAAATACTTTCACGAAAGTATTCGCCACATGAAGGAGGTGGAGTTTATCAAGTTGGAACAAAACAATATGGCCAGGTGTCGCAATACGAGGCAAAATTTGCGGAGTTATCACGATTTTTCGTCCCCACTTGGTGGATAATGAAGAGAGAATGGCGCGAATGTTTTTAAGAGGTTTGAAGCGGAGATCGTCAACATCTTATTTCTCATAAAGCGTGTTTTTTATTAGGATGTTGTAAATAGGGCTCGATTAGTGGAGCGCGATAACGAGTCAACCAACTAAAAAGAAAGCGGTAAGCAAAATTATAATACTAGCGAGAGTAGTCATCGAGCGGTGACAACAAGCGTGGAGGGAATCAACGGGGCGGATATGGTAACCACGCCCGGTGGTAATCGGGCCAAAATAATAAGAATGGACATTTCAAGAAAAGAGATTCAACAATGATGGAAAGATGTCGTCGACCAAAGACTTTTGTTGTTAAGGAAGGAGAAGGACCACCTATTATATGCTTCAAATGCGGAGGAGAGGGACACATTAGTCCGAGCTGCGCCATGCCATGAATCAAAGCATGTTATAATTGTGGAAGAGAAGGTCTTAGCTCGATTTTGTCGCGTTTCTGAAGACAAATTCAACTAGGATGGAGGCACCAAAGGTTGTCCCGGACAAACCAAAGCCCGTAGTTTAAGAGAGGCGTTTTTTTTTCTCGTGACGAGGAACTGAATAAAATTATCACGGGTAAGTTAATCATAAGCTCTTGCGAAGTCTATACCGTGTTAGATACCGAGTTCTACCCACTCTTTTATTTCACCTAGTTGTGTCAACGTTTAAATTTGACTCGAAGAAGTTAAACTTTGACTTATTGGTTGAAACTTCGTTAGTAGGAGCCTTCGTTATACGCTTACTATTTTTAAATCTTGTTGATTCAAATAAACATTTTCACGTTACTGTCGATCTTATCTTTTGAAAATACTTGCCTTTGATGTGATTTTTAGGAATCAATTGGTTAGCTAATCATCATGCTTTTCGTAAGGTTGTTAGCTTTTATATTCATAACCAACTTTGTTATCTACGAATTCAAAGTAACCAAACCCTAAAGTTAATCCTTTGTTATATCAAGCCATAAGTAAAGAGCTCGAACCTTTCGTTGTTGACTTCCTTGTGTGGAATGCACCAAAGCCGGACTTTCAGTGGCGACATCGTGAATGAAGATGGCAAGTTTATAGGTATCATTGTGAGGTCTTATCTAGGTTAAGGGATAGAAGTCACAGTTGGTATCAATGTGACGTACTATCCAAGTCTTGACGAGTAATGATTTTGAATGATATTTCTATCATTAATAAATTTCTTGGCGTATTCTTGAAGACTTTCTAGCCTACCCTAGGCGTGAAATCGAATTTTGTATTGACCAAAGATAAAAACCCATTTCTTAAACCCTCAAATATTTCTACAACTAAATAAGCGATTTCGTGGTTTATGATGAAAGTCATAATAAAAGCATTGGAATAATGAAAATCATGGGTATTCGTGGTATTAGTAAGTTTTATGATGAGTTATGTTGGTTAGTATGTAAAAACATGAAAGTTTCTTAGAAATCACAAAGAGTTGAAAATCAGATTTTGGTGAAAAACATAACATGAAATTCAATTGACCATATCTCTTATTATATTTTGAATTTTTGAATGTGGTCAAGTCCTAGAGTTAGATCTATGAGTTACCTAACTAATCCAAGTGGAATTACTGGAAAAGGTGTTGTAGATTTTGTGTGGACTGATTTTAGCAAAGGAGGCCAAAGTTGTAAATTTCAAAATGCTACTGCCCAGAAACTTTAAGGGCTGTTTCGGCCACTTAAATTATGAGAAAAATTCTGGCCTTTAGGGACATGAAGGTATATGGTATAAAGTATCTCCTGTCCAAAAATGAGCTCATTCTGACTTAAAATGAGCAAGTTATGACTCTTTCAATATTTAGGTTTTTCCGAGGCGAAAAAAGCGCTATATAACCGGAGTTCTATAACTCCGATGACCATGAAATTTAAACTAGAAGCTCACGTTAACATGTGTAAGGTCCTGCCAAGATTTGGGAATTTTGGAGTTAAACTTGAGGTAGCTAATTTCTTAAAGAATTAATTAGAAATTGATTTTTGAAAAATAGTAAATGAATTTTAAAAATTCGAGAAAAATATATTTTCATTATGGGACTATATTATGCTAAATCCCAGAAAAGAAATATTTTTGGGACTGATTTGGTATTTTTCATGAAAATAGTTTAATTCTGAACATATGAGTTAAATATGTTATGTGAAAATAACAAAGTTGAAAATAGGATATTATGGCTAGAGAATCTTATATAGAGTATATGCATATTTTTTTGGGAGATTTGATAATTGGTGATGATATCTTATGAGTATGGCATTTTGAATGATTAAATGCATTATATGGTAAAAGCGTAAACAATTAAGATAAATTGTTTATAAATTTAAGAATTGATTAAAATATTGTTATAATATTAATGATGTTAGATTATGAGATTATTAAGTGATTGATAACATGGGGATATTCTTGAATCTGGATAAATTATATTATAAATGTTTAATATTTATCTTTTATCTCATTTGATTGATTCTTTATATCATTATCCTCGTGCTTATATTATGTTGAAAGTCATCATGCATTTTGAAGTGCGATAGATGGACTTGGTATGATTATGACGAGGATTGTTCGGTATAATCATAATAGTAATTGAAAAACACAATTATCTTTGGTAGTAGTGCATGGATAATTTGTGGTCGTGATCTTAATGAATACACAATTATCTTTGGTAGTAGTGCATGGATAATTTGTGGTCGTGATCTTAATGAATACACAATTATCTTTGGTAGTAGTGCATGGATAATTTGTGGTTTGAATAATACAATTATCTTCAGTAGTGCATGGATAATTTGTGGTATGGATATTAATGAATACACAATTATCTTTGGTAGTAGTGCATGGATAATTTGTGGTCGTGATCTTAATGAATACACAATTATCTTTGGCCGTAGTGCTTGGATAATTTGTGGTCGTGATACTAATGAATACACAATTATCTTTGGTAGTAGTGCATGGATAATTTGTGGTCGTGATACTTAATGAATACACAATTATCTTTGGTAGAAGTGCATGGATAATTTGTGGTCGTGATACTAATGAATACACGATTATCTTTGGTAGTAGTGCATGGATGATTTGTGGTCGCGATATTAATGAATACACGATTATCTTTGGTAGTAGTGCATGGATAATTCGTGGTCGTGATACTAATGAATATCCTTGGCACGTAGTGCGGGGATGATTCGATGATATGGATTAATTATTGGTGAGTCTCGTGAATGAAATATTAATTCATGGATGTGGTAATACCATCGTCTTGGTAGTAGTGCATTGATAGACTTGGTATGATTATGACCACGGATTATTCGGTATAATCATGGTAGTAATTGAAAACACGAATATCCTTAGCGGTGAGTGCATGGATAATTCATGGTTGTGATACTATTAAAGTCGAGTCTCGGCATTATTGGTTTCTGAGTTGTATATCTTTTGCTTTGTAGTGCAAAGATGAATAGTTAATGAAATAGCTTTGGCGATTTCAAGATGAATTTAATATTTTCAAGGTATCCTCATCTCTTTATCATACAGTGCACGCATTCTAATTTCGAGGGCGAAATTCCATAAGGAGGGAGATTGTGAGACCCCAGATTTTATCAATAAAGATTTAAATTTTGTCGAAATAATTTTTAATATTATGGTGTGAATTTGAGATAATATTATAGTTGTGGGTAGTATTTATAAATTTTGCAAAGTATGCAAGTGGTTATATTATATTCGATTGGTGGGGAATATTCGGTTTAGCGGGGAATATTAAGACAACTACTCAATCATTGGTGGACCCTAGCACAATGTAATTATCGGATTGAGAAAACGACAAAATATTTTATTGAAATAACGGGCGGAAGTTTTACCGTGGTTCTTGTTGAACTACTCGGTAGTAAAAAAACGATGATGTCGTGTGGTTGCATAGTAGTAGTATTACACGGTATTGATTATTGATGCTTATGTGAGAAGTCACACCGGTTTGATTCCATTATCACGATTAATAATATGAATTATTATAAGCGATAATGACGTTTTGTTTTATTCAGTATTATTAACGTAATAAAAGCGAAACATCTTTTATATAAAATAGAATACTTTTTATTAAAGTTATTCTATAAATAGAATATATTATATTTTATTATGCATATAGTGTTGCATAGTATTTTGCATAGTAGTTTGCATAAGTAAAATGTTTTTATATAAATAGAATATATTATATTTTATTTAAAAGATTTTTCTTTAAATATGGACCGTCGATTAAAGTAAATCAATCTGGACCGTTTCATGAATTAGTTACTATGCATTCCATTTTCCTATAAATAGAAGCTCATTCCTTCATTATTTTCTTTACGAATTCATTGAAACTACAGAGAGAAATTATAGAGAGAAGCTATAAAGAGAAAATTATAGAAAGAAGAAGAGTATTCTCGCTACTTCACTATTTCTATATTAGGTTCTTTTACGGTAAAGGGTGTTATTCTTTCTTCTTGAAGAGAACTTACATTATTCCATTCATTATTATACATTGGAATAACCCGTAAAAGTGGCATACCCTATACATAACTCGTGATACGCTGTCATACGTACCTATACTTGGTGAAATCCTTATGTTATTCCATTGCTTATTATTACATTGGAATAAACTTTGTATCTGTGATTTACCCTATACTTGGTGACATTCTTCTATTATTACATTGGAACATCACATTCGTGTGTTTTTGGGGGACTGGTTCCTTTTTTTATTATTCTGTTGGAACATCACATGCATGTGTTTTACACGGACACTGGTTAAAATCTTTATCATTACATTGGAATATCCTATCTGTGTGTTTTACACCGGATGCGGTTCCATCTTTATTATTCTCATTGGAACATCACGCTTGCGGTGTGAATTTCACGACTGGTTCCGTTATTATTATTACATTGGAATAAACCGTCTATCAAGCAATCTGCATGCGTGGTGATTTCTTTTGTTATTCCATTCTTTATTATACCCGGTTGGTTAAAACTTTGACTTTATACTCCATGAAATTAGTAGAATATCCTTGATATTTGCGTTTCATCCAAAGATATCTTTCATGGAAATATTCTTTCGATCATTCTTGAATTTTACTCTACTTAAACAAATATCATGTTGACAATTTGGACGTTAATAATTCATGGATTAAATAATTCTTGAACTTGTTTTATTGAATTACTATGTCATTGTCATCATCCTCATGTTATATTATGTTATCTTTGGCTTACGTGCATAGATGAACTTAGTATGATTATGATCGATCGGGATCATTAAGTATAATCATGACTTGATATAAATGATGTGATAAAAGTCCTCGATGGCTGTAATGCGTTGATGGATAGTTTTTGGTATGATTATGACCAGAGGTGATTGGTATATAGTCATGACCATTGATAATTTGATGAAAATCCTTGGCCAGTGAGTACGGGGATGATTAGATGTGGTGGTTTATTTATTAAAAGTCGAGTCTCAAATGATAAAAATTGATGAAAACCTTTTAAAACCTAAAAGATAGTAGACTTTATTCTCTACTTGACTCTTTTAATGGATTGCTTATTCCATTGCGATTAAACTGGTTGTCTTTTGTATTTTATCGGTTTAACATTGTTGAAGGCTAATGATAATTTATTACGCATTATCTTAGTCATAATATTTCTTCTTGGGCTAGTTGAGCTCACCCTTTCTTTCACCGTTCTCTTTGAAATGAGAACATAAATTTGAGATGAGTCGGGGAGCGTAAGTAATGGTCAGAGGATAGCATTAGTAGTCCTCACTATTACGTGAAATAGTGTGATAATAGTTGTAATGAGGACTCCTTTTGAGTTTGTATAATATCTAGTAGACAATATTTGTATTCAAACTCACGGTTTATGTCGTATTATACTACTTACGATTATATTAGTAAGTTGTATTTGAATTTTTGTACCATGTAAGTGGCGACCCAAGATGGGTGACGTATACCTAATTTTGGGGGCGTCACAGAAACTATAAATGTTCTAACCGGTAGGAAAGAGTTGTTAAGAGTGAACAAATGTAAGAAAGTGAGAGTTTTATAATCAATAATATGGTGGGGGCATGTTGGACAAATTACAACCTTATTTGACCATTAGTACTATCAACTATGCATCACTCTCTCTAAGCGAGTTACCTACACACACACAGTTAATTTGGAAGAAAAATGCAACTTTTTTACTTCAACTCAAAATTTCAGATATTTAAGTGCAAGTACTTTCTAAACAACAGATGATTAAGTGAAAAAATAATAAAACTTCAAAAGTTGAAATGAAATTTACCCAATATATAATGAGTATACATGTGAGTGGGGTACTTTAGATACATATTATATTTGCTTCACATAGATTTTGGTTCTAGCCATCTAGGGAGCAAAACTAGGCAAACACATAATAATGTTTGGAAACTAATATTTTTTATATGATTTTTGATATTTTTATATGAAAATCGTCAAGTTATATATCTTATAGTGATAATTTTTATTTTGCTATACAATTATATCAACACTTTTCATATAAAAATATCAAAAATTATGTGAAAATATAAATTTTCTAAAGCATTAGGGTTCAATTATTTTTTCCCACCTTTTATCATGCAATATTTATACTAACATGACAAATATATATTAGCAACAAATTTGTACATTTTGTACTTGTCGTTTCAACATTTTTATTATTGGCGACACTTATTGTATTGCTTTGATAGTATAAACAATGATGTGACATTATCAACAACTTTTATTATATATATTAAGTTTTTGTTCAGCACACTTTAAAATAATTTTTTTTCAAAAATTTAGTTACGGCAGCTGATAATAAGAATGGGTTAAAATATAATATATTACTAAAAAATATAAAAATAATACTAAATTTAAATTTATTCTGAACGATATTTTTTTTTTCCTGTCAATATCAAGGTCTCAACATGCTTACTAAAAAGTTAAAAATAGGAATTTTCAAAACAGGGAGTATATTACTTGCAATCTGTTCTCCATTTGGTGTCCTTAATTATTTTATGAAGTGCTATCCTAGTCTGTTGTTACCTTTTCTCACATCAAATTTTTTATATATATGCTATCATACTGTCAAATTAACTAAACAAACTACACCAAGGACAAAATATTATGTAGTTCAAGAAAAAGTTGATGTGGATTCTATTTAATGTTTTTTTATGTGATAATTAAGATTTAAAGTACAAAGTTGTATATATATACAGTCTATTTCGAGAGTTGACCCCTTATTTTAGATACCGTGCTAATCTTTTTTAGTGATGGGTCGGTCTACGGTTCAGTCCGTTGTTATATCAAAAAATCGCCATCTTAATTTTTAGCGACATACAACATATAGCAACGGACCAAACTTTTAACGACGAACTGAATTGTCGCCCGATCAATTGCTTAAAAGGGTATGTAAAGTATGTAGAATCAAGAAATAAGCCTATGATCCTTTCCGTCTATATATATATATATATATATATATATATATATATATATACCGGATCTGTCAGGACACCGGACGTGTTTAAAATCCCATCCTCTTTTTTTTTGGTTTTTTTAAACACATTAAAAAAAATAAAAATTATAAATTGAATTTTTTTCATAATACTGATGTTTTGGGTGTGATTTGAGACGTATAACATAACATGTATGTACGATACAGTCCGTGCGCATTGCATCACTATTTTTGGTATAGGTATTCAAAACACGCCCAAAACATCAGATATGGAAAAATTTCGCCCATAAAATATTAAATATTTTTTTTAGTTATTTTAAAAAAAAAGCAAAAAAAAAAAAAAAATTAAGTCGTTTTTTATCAAGTCAGAAAGTAGTCAAACACATCAAGATTGATTATATATATATATATATATATATATATATATATATATATATATATATTCCCTTTAAATACCATAATGAGTAACAGTTGTACTTGTACCTTTGATAGTATATCCTATCTATAATTTATATAAGAATTACTAGGAAAATGACTTTTCCTTTAGGTAGAGGATTTGCACTCCAACAATGAAAAACAAAAAACGAGATTAATTTTATATTTAAAATTATTATTTTTACAAGTAAATAACAATTCTTGTAAAAAATATCACTATTACTTGTAAACTAATAATTTTCTATAAAAACAAGGAGGAGGATGTTGCAGCTATTGATGCCGTTATATATGGACTTGTTGCACCATTTTGACACACACATATATATAACAAATATTTAAACAAATAACATCTCTCTATTGTTTAATATTGAAATAAACAGTCGAGATTTGAACACGAATTACGATATTTGCTACTAAATGTAGCAGACGACAGATACATCTGCAACTATTAGTAGCGGATTATAACGAAATTATATTTGCTAACCGAAATTAAGTCTTCCGCTATATATCCGCTACTATTAATAGTAGCGGATGTATACGTACGTCATTCGTTATTATTAGTAGCGGATGACATTTTTATAATTTTAATTTAAGTCGTTAAATAATATATTGGACGCTAATAATAATGTAACCTATTACGATCCGTAACAAGTATTTGTTATCAATCATTCTATATATATATATATATATATATATATATATATATTGTGAACCTTTCACTAAGCAATCTTTGTCGGCCTTAATATTCTCTCTACCAATAAGGTTTACTACCTGACAGTGGAAAGGTGTGAGTATGATCCTTAATATTTCACTATTTGATTTCTTATTTAAGCATATATGTTCTAGCATCCTTTATAAATTTGTCCCCACTAGTCCTTTGAAATATTATTTAAAAGTTCATATATATATATATATATATATATATATATATATTAATAAAAGTAAAAGCTCAATTTTTATACTATGGTGAAAAATTAGGAGTAAATCAATATAAACTTCCTTATTAAAATGTGCATATCCTATCAATGAGAAATTAACGTACAATAATTAATCATTAACCTTGCATAAAATAGAAATTCAAGTAATAATTTCATAGGTACAGCAGGTACGTTATATGTGAGAATTAATCGAACCTAAAATTAAAAATTAAGTAGTAATTATCTCGATAATTACAAAAAAAAAAATATATTCTTTTGATTTAGCTAATCACAGTTATTAAAAATTATCATCACTATAATATCTCCATGATTCACGCTCGTATTTCCTACATCAAAGAAAACATATGAAGAATCAAGCAACAATTAATTGCATGTGGATATTATTAGCCTTTTATTTGTACGTATATCATATCCTAAAGTTTAAAAAGAATATATGTACCTGATTTATTTACCAAGCAAGATAGCTAGAAATGAGGATTATTACATTAGAAGAACTGCATCTGCATGGATGGATATATCCTAAATAATTAAGGGGAGGGCCATGAAATCATGGCAATTAATGCACAAGAAGGGTGAAAATTAAAATCTTGGTTTCTTAAATATAAGATAAGTGAGTGGGATTAAAAAAATGAAATGCAGCTTTTGGAATTAAATGAGAGCAAATCGAGAGAAGATTGAGTGGAGATATCATAACAACTAGTGATCAAGTGATGCATGCTTAGGTGTCAAATTAAGTATATACAATAATTAAAAAGTTCTTTTTTGTATTAACAGCTAGAATCAATATATAACATTAAGTATGCATATAAATATACTCACTACTATTAACAATTATAACTACCTACTTGAATCCCCGGCCGGCCTAAACACTGGTTTAAGTCCCTAACATTTTCTCCGCCATATCTCTCTTTCTCTCTAAATCTCTCTCCCTCTGGATTGCGATATCGATATCGGCTGTTGGCATACCTTTCAAGTTCTTGAATGATTCAACAGTTGCTAAATTAAGGTATGTTTTCGACTATATATATATATATATATATATATATATATATAATTCTTGATGGATATATTAGGATGATTTGATCTTTGTTATTTGATATACATTAAGTACTAAGTTTCATGCATGTAACTAGTTTGTATAATCCACTCTTTTAGATTGTTTACATGATATGTACAGATGTACTCCATTTAGGTTGCCAATTATAACTAGAGGTTTATATATTCAGTTGAATAATGTTATTCAGAACATATTATTTTTGTTGAATATATATATATTCAATATCATATATGGCCTATATTACTTTCAAAATAAATAATGTTAAATGATGGGTTTCATTTTCCTTTATTTTACCATCAATTCCTACTTCCAAATTTTAATTTCATTCAATCTGTTATAGAGGTATGCCAACTCAAACGCCAAATAATTGAGAAATGATACTGCTGGAGACTTTAAGCAGAACCAATCCTTTTTGTCCAATTTAAGTGTGAACCCACAAGTGTTCTTTCTAACTTTACCTAATTTATTTATTTAATTTTTCAACTCATGAAGCATGTTTATTTATTTTTATAGCATAAGGTTTTTATTTTTTATTTTTTTTCCAATATCATCCTTTCCACACAAAAAGATAAAATTAAGTCCGACTTGGATGGTCCAAAAAGTATAATATTTACTGGTTTTGATTGAAAATTAGCAAAATCCATTATATATTATTTTATGCACTTAATGATTTACAATACATGAAACGTGTAGACATTAAGTTGATACGATTTTTAATTAGAAGACAATATTTTAACAGTTAGATATGTAATACATAATCGTAAATTTGTAATATATCTACTATTTGTTGTATAAATTTCTTAAATATAGGAGTATGTTTAGATGGTACCATGTTAACAATGACCAACCTTCATCTCAATAGAGATAAAAATTTAAGAAAATTGATATTTTTAATATAGAGCTGGAACCTACTCATTATTAAAGTGAGAAAGATGATAAAAAAAAATATTTATTGTTATGTGAAAATATCGGTTCTCAAATTTAATTCTCATATATCTCTTTTCTCTTATTATAATAGGTTATATATATATAAATAAAATATAAATGATTTTGAATTTTTCGTCCACTCAATAAATCATCTGGACCGTTCAAAGTTTAGAATAAATCCCATCATCCATCTATTTAATCTATATATCTATCTAATAATATATAAATAATTTTGAATTTCCCGCTCAATCAATAAATCATCTGGGCCGTCCAAAGTTTGGGATAAATCTATTCTCACCATCCATTTATCTAATAAAATACAAATGATTTTGAATTTCTCGCTCACTCAATAAATTATCTGGGCCGTCCAAAGTTTGGGATAAATCCCACCATCCATCTATCTAATAAAATACAAATGATTTTAAATTTTTCGCTCACTCAATAAATCATCTGGGCCGTCCAAAATTTGGGATAAATCCCACCGTCCATACAGTGCCAGAGGCACGGGACACATATAGAATATATATATAGGGCCAAGATCAGGTCCGGACTCCCGTACGAAAGTAAAATTCGGATCTTTTTTTTTAAAACAACTAAAAAAAATAATATTTTATGGAACTAGAATTTTTCTATAATACAGTGTTTTGGGTGTGATTTGGATACATATAATAAAACAGGTCTGTACAGACTATACAAACATGTTTTGTTATATGTATCCAAATCACACCAAAAATCTCAGATTATGAAAAATTTCGAGCCCATAAAATATTAAAAAAAAATTAGTTGATTTAAAAAAAAAAAAGCAAAAAAAAAAATGTCCAGGACTCCAGATGGATCCTGCTCGCTATATATATATATATATATATATATATATATATATATATATATATATCTAATAAAATACAAATGATTTTGAATTTTCCGCTTACTCAATAAATCATCTGGACCGTTCAAAATTTGAGATAAATTCCACCGTCCATACAGTGCCGGAGGCACGAGACCTAACTAGTATATATATAATTTATTTAATAAAATACAAATGATTTTGAATTTTTCGCTTACTCAATAAATCATTTGGACTGTTCAAAATTTGAAATAAATTTTACCGTCTATACAATGCTGAAAACACATGACCCAACTAATATATATATAAAATACTTCATTCATCACTCATTCAACCTATTCAGATAAAAAAAATTATACTTAACTATTTAACCCAAAAATTTAACCGTTTAATTATTTAAATAATTTTTATTCAAATCAAACGCAGTAAATAACCGAACTACTTTCGCTCTAAACACCCATATGTCTTACTATCCATGTACTTCCGATTATCCATCTTATCATCTCTCTCCATGCCTCGCTTTATCCGTACATATCCTACTTTTAAGCTTCCCACCATCACTACTCCTTTAAATATGTTTTATACTCCTAGCCCACATATTTTTTAACTTTTTTTTTCCTTATACATTTTAAAAAATTGTTACTAAACTTTTGGATATTGTGATTTGTGGGAGGGGAGCCAATTTAATTGGGCACAATCTTTTAGTGGCACAAAAATAGGCTAAATTTTAAATTGTACCCTAAATTTTAATTACAAATTAATTTGCATATTAAACTTTATTTTTAATTAAATACACTCTAAACTTTGAGTTTTAATACAATTTGTATCTTTCACACTAAAATTTAGAGTGCAGATTATTTTGATGCAGAGGGTGTAAATTATTTTAAAATTCAAAATTTAAGGTGCATTTAATTCAAAATAAAATTTAGGTTGCAAATCGATTTTAGAACTAAAGTTTAGAATTGTAAATTAGAGATTAGTCCACAAAAATACGTTCAACTTAGAAAGCTATATTGAATTTTGTTAGGTCACTATTGCATTATGGAAACTTTTTAAACCCATTAATGGGAGGCATAGCACAAGATGGTCACAATCAATTTTTATAATTATTTCATATTTTTTTTTTGCAATAATACTAGTATTTAAAAGTCAAGACCTAAAATACCTTCCTTCTTAGTGATTATGTACCTAACACAAATTGAACAATCAATATTGTAAAATACCTTCTTAGTGATTATGTACCTAACACAAATTAAACAATCAATATGTAAAAAAAAAAATAGCACTTAATTATAAGACTTTATTAGTACTAGTATATAGTTGTATCCGTAAATTATGAGTGATAAAATAAAAATTATATAAAATTTGAGGAAATAGAAAGAAAAAATTAATATAAAAAGAACAAAAAAATTTATATCAAAAGTTGACGAACATTTTGGAAAAAGCCAAAAAAAAATTATTTATACTTCATAAAGATCCAATTCAAAATTTCATTACATTCAAATATTGAGCAAGTTTTCGTTGAAATCTTGTCCTACAAATTATCAACATTCACATCACTCTCATTTCATAAAATGCACGTAACAAAATACTACACTACTAAAAGACTCCAAATGCATGAATTAATTATGTGTGTAAATATTATACCCGTGCATGCATATGATATGAAAAGATTTAATCCCGATTCTGAATTAATGCGCAAATTCGACAATATAGAAAAAGATTTATAGAATCCCGTAACAACTGTTTTCAAATCAATGACATATATTGCTGAGATCCTCTTGCAAAAGACAAATTATCATCATCATCGCCATCATATATATATATATATATATATATATATATAACTTAAGAGAAGAAAAAATATATTTAAGTTTCATTTTTATAATTTATACTAGTACAATTTAATTTTAGAAATACATTTTAATCTTAAGAGCTAAGAGAACTAGAGAAGAACTTGAGAAAAGAGCTACGAGTAAAAATAGATCGCTGGTTGATTCTGACTTATACTTAAATATTTAACTTTGGACGGCCAAATTAGACCATCACTTTTAATTCAATTATATTTTATTTTAGTTTGAACCTATTTATTTTGTGATTTAATTTTGATGTTAATTTATGTAAAATTTTACAATGACATTTACGTACTTGGCAATAATACCTTTTACGTAACTTTTTAAATAAATTATGTAAAATCAAAAATTGACGAGAAAAAAAAAGGTGAAACAAATGGAATAATTAAGTTCAGACAAAGTAGGAGTATTATGCTAAAAATGCATATATAGATATATCTAATTATCTATGTGTTTATATAATTGTCTGTGTGTATAAAAGAATAGGAGAGTAAAAGGTGGCGTAATTGAAAGCTATGGTTGATACCAAAAATGGAAGCAGAGCCAGAGCCCTTTCTACTCCCATAAAAAAAAGCCGAGGTATATGCATTACACAATCAAATCATACTCAGAGGAGTATAAAGTTTTCAACTCTTTTTTTATCAAAAAATATCCAATCTTTACAAACTGCTACTAATATCATTCACTAAAGGTCCAAAATCAAGAATCATAACTGTTCAATCCCCAAACATCTCTCTGTTCTTCAATTTATATGTTCTAATTTTTTAATTATACACCCAATAACGAAGAAATTGTGCTTCTGTTTGTCGGTATTTAGGAGAGAGAGAGAGAGAGAGATTCTTTATGAAGCTGATATTAATAGCTGAGCAGTGAGAGACGAAATGGGTTGTTTACACCTGTCCGTTTTATGGCACTTCTGTAACGAATAATCGCTTTCTGTAGGGAGGCTCTTTCTCTTTCTATCTCCTCTTTTCTTTTTTTCTCTCTCTAAAAACACAGCTTACAGCTACAGAGTAGTAGTAGTACCCAGTGCCAGTGGTATAGAGACAGAGTACGCCTAGGCTCCAGAGTCTTTATTTTGATAGGGGGTTTTCACAGCCTGTAACTGTATGTTTCTTTTTCTCTTATTTATTTTTTACGTTATTTATGTGTTTTTAAAAGTTTTAATGTTCTATATCTCCTCATTTATTGCTTAATTCATTAACTTTTTTTTGAGGGTCAGAAAATGCCTGTTTTGGAGTGTTTTTCCTGTTTGAATTTATCTTTTGGGATTTGGAAATTGTGGGTAATTTCTAAATCTACCCAATTGGGGATTTGAGTTAAGGCATCAAAGATTGGGTAGATGCAGATTCTGATCAAATGCTAAAAAGGGCTTTTAAAGATTTGATTTTTATGTGATTTTTTTTTAAAACTGGGGTTGACAAATTCTGATTATAACATCTTTTTCTGAACTGTGTATGTCTAGTTTTGTGTTAATTGACTTTTTAATGGCAGTATTTTTGTACCTATTTTGCAGGGAAAAAGTGGCAGTAGTACTATTTGAGCAGTAAAGAGAGTTTGCAGATAACTAAGGCTGTCTCTGTTTCTCGTGCTCCGCTGCGCCGCTAGTGTTTGTCGCTCGTGCGCTGACTGCCAAAAAGAAAACCCACAAATCTCGAGGCTCATACCATTACAATTAGTCCCCACTGCTTCTAAAATTTAAGCCCTTGAGCTGTTTGTGAATTTGTCTCTGAGACTTTGGGGTTGAGAACTTGAGCCCTTGTTGACACCTTTGCTTGCTGCGCCATTTTTTCAATTCTCTCCTCTATATACATAACACATTGCCAACCCCTTGAAAAAAATAGAGGCTGAATACGGAGGACTTGGAAGAGTTTTGGGGCTGCTTGAAATGATATGTTTATATATTTCAGATTGACCCTTTAGAGGTAATGCAGAACCCACAATTGTAGGGGGGTCGGTGTTATTGTTGGATGATGCTGTTTGCTCTCTGAGGAAATCGAGGTACATTACATTATATAGTAGTTTTTGAACCTTGAAGTTTTGTTCACTGTTTTATCCAATTTGATTATATTACACTTAAGGGTGTATTGGGATTTGATTCTTGTCTTAAAATATTCCAACAAACAGTTGTTATTGCTGGTTTTCTGGGGTTGGTAATTGGTTCCTCGCACCCGGCCATGCTTGTGAATTTTTGTTTCTTTAGTTGAATTTGTGGTACTGTTTGTCCAAGTCAACTGTTTAATACTTTTTTAGTTAGTGGAATGCGGTCCATGGACTTGGGCATTTTATAGAAGGAGAGTGGGGTTTGATGTGGAATTTTGGTATTGGAACCATCATAAGACATGCTGAGCTTTGATGAAAAAGAAGAGGTCTTCTTTGATACTGCAGGTTATTTGTCTTCGGAAGAGTCAGTTGGTGAGAAAGAAGATTTGAGGTCTACTGATTTAGGTTATGAGATTTGGATGAGTGAGCCTCAAAGTGTAAAAAAACGACGAGAGAGTTTCATTCGTGGTATGGGTTTGCTTGAGTTTGCCCATTCACATGAAATGGCCTTTACAAAAGAGGAACCAGAGAAGGTGGGATTGAACAGGATTAGAGACTGCAGCGGAGCTGTCTCGAGTTCTTGTGCATTGTCTATTGATAGTGTAGAGAAAAGTATGGATAGTTTTGAGAGGGATTTGAATGGTGAAGGCAATTGTATGGTTGATGAATTGGACCAAGACTGTTTGGATTTGAACGTAGCTCTTGACAGGGAAAGTGCTAAAGTTTCACTTTCTGCTGAACAATTTGAACATAGGCAAGCGGAAGCTAACTGTGATGAAAATAAGGATGTTGTCATGGACAAGAAGAAAGTAAGGAGTTTGTGGAAGAGCTTAAAAAGTAAGATTAAAAGAAATTTATCTTCAGATTCATCAAAGGTTTTGAAACCAGTTACTGAAACTCCGAAGGCAAGTAGATTAAAGGTGCTACAAAACAAAAAGAAATGCATGGAGTTCAGTGCAGTCTATGTTGGACAAGAATTCCATGCTCACAGAGGTCTTATTTGGACTTTGAAGTTTAGTCCAGATTGCCAGTATCTGGCAAGTGGTGGGGAAGATGGGGTAGTTCGTATTTGGCGGATTACAACTGCCTGCACCTCCTGCAAAAAATTATTTTCCAAGTGTAATGGCCAAGGGAAAGAAGGCAAATCCACCTCCGGTTTAAAAAAGTTGAGTCATGCTTCAGTTATTATTCCAGATACAGATTTCCAGATTGAAGAATTGCCACTGCAAGAGTTTCATGGTCATACCAGTGATATCTTGGACCTTGCCTGGTCCAGTTCCAATGTGAGTCATTGCAACAACTACTTACTTATTTGTACCAACTTTCTCAATTGTTTACTAAATAGTTTCTTTTGCATTTCACTTATTTTATTAGATATAAATCTAATTTAGATCTTATGTTGCAGTGTCTTCTTTCCTCATCTAAGGATAAAACTATTCGTCTATGGCAAGTAGGGCACGAAGAATGTCTTGGTGTTTTCAATCACAATAATTATGGTAAATACCAGAAAGCTATTTATTATCCTACCATCCCATTATTTTTGCACTTCTATTTATTGTTTTACCTGATGTTTTTTCATGTGTTCCAACTTAAAAGGACATTTGACCATGTCTTCTTTAATTTCTTGTGAATGAAATCCGTGACATGCACTCCTAGTTTTTTTTCATGTTTTTCAAATGCGAAAATCTAATTTTTATCTTTCTCTAATATTTTGAATCAGTGACATGCACTCAATTCAATCCTGTTGATGAGAACTACTTCATTAGTGGCTCAATTGATGGAAAAGTTCGAATATGGGGAGTAACCGAGCAGCGAGTAGTGGATTGGGCAGATGCTAGAGACTTAATAACTGCCATATGTTACCACCCAAATGGCAAAGTATGTTTTTAGATATTTGAACATCTCATTAATATGATACTAATATCAACCTTTTGAGTTTACATTTTAAAATGATTAATTAACATTAGTTATTTCTTTTTTATGAAACAGCGGTTTGCAGTTGGTTCCATTTCTGGTGCCTGCCGCTTTTATGAAGCATCAGGTACATTTTGTTCATCTTCTATATAGCATTCTTATTGTTATCTTTGGGTCTTATTTTATTGGGTAGTGCCTAACCGGAAGTTGTGGTTATGCAGGCAATGATCTTCTACTTGATGCTGAAATTCATATTCGCGGTAAAAAGAAATATTCGGGCAACAGAATTACTGGCATTCAGGTTGCTAATCTCTGAAAATCTTGCTGTGAATTGTTTGTGCTTACTTTTATCTCAATAATATTGTAACATGTAGTGGCATTCATTCCTTGCAGTTTTCACACGAAGACTCCCAGAAAGTTATGATAACATCAGAAGACTCCAAAATTCGTTTCTTTGATGGAATTGATGTTGTCCATAAATACAGAGGTAAGAATGGCTTACTCTGCTAATTCCCTGAACAATTTCTATTGTTTCTATTTCAAGAGACCATTGCTTTATTTCTTCTTTTCTGGTTTAGAGTCTTATTTATGCTTACTTGCAATTTAATCATATCCTGGTACAATTTTCCGTAATGACTAAGGGCCTAGGGCTGTGGAAGCTGTCTTTCAATAGACATCTCATGTAGCTAGTAGGGATCTATGACATGCACCTTAAACATTTAACTCATTCCTATGTATTTTACTTGCTCTAAAGTGTCATCCTTGTGAAAAGACATATAATCCTAGAGCTTGCTGAAGATTATATTAGAAAATTTCAGTATTTTGCAAGCTTCCCATTGCCACAAATTTGTGTAATACTTTGGTCATGGTCATTGGATTGTTCAACTGTGATGGGCATATTTTACTTGTACAATTGTCAACACAATAACCTCTTCCAATGGTTATACAAAATAACATTGATTTGCTAGTTTCACAAGCTTTATTAAATAAATGGGACCTTTCTTGTACCTGTCAAAAAATTTACTTTAGTAGTACTTTATGAAAATTTTAGATATACTTGTTACAAGTGTACTTATGAATTTTTTTGATATACTTGTCAAGTATTCCCAATTTCCATCCATGCTGCTGATCTAGTACCCCTAGTGTTCTCTAAGACTACATTTGGAACATGGAAACTTGAGGGAAAGGAAAATGAAATTTAAAATTTATTGGAGCATTTTGATTCTTTTTTACACTATTTTAACATTGTTCATAATATTAGATTTTTGAAAAAAAAGTATAGAAGGTTAGATTTATATTCGTTGATAGGATTTTTCTTTTTTTTATGTATATTTTTGTATTTTCTTTTCCTCCGTGTTTTCCAAGTTCCAAACGGAGATGCTAGAATACTCAGATCAACTATGGAAAGGTGTACCCATGTTCTAAAATCCCACATTACATATACACACATACACTGTATCTTGAACAACTGAAAAGTTATCATTCAGTGTAACTTGTCTTCATGGGTCAGATTTTTAGTATTTTGGACTTCTCAGTTGCAGTTGTCTTATCCACAAATTCACATTTTAATAATGTTTCATCTTCCACATACAACTCACTTGGGATGTACATTTTAAGTTTCTCAATGTATTCAACTCATGCAGATTCATAGTCTCAGACTCTCAGTTCATAATATTAACCTTTATGAGCATGTGCTCTCTCCCTCCTATAATACTTATCCTTTATTATTTTGTATTCTGCTCTCTTCCTAAACATACTATTTTCTTTTATAATACAGGTCTTTCAAAGTCAGGAAGTCAAATGTCGGCTTCATTCACATCAACCGGAAGACACATAATCTCAGTCGGGGAAGACTCACACATTTATGTCTGGAACTACGACGATTTGTGTGTCCCATCCAAACAAACAAAATCCGTACGCTCCTGCGAGCATTTCTTCCATGAAGGCGTGTCTGTTGCCATTCCATGGTCAGGCAGGGGAACGGATCAAAAGGGTACTTCTGGTTGTGGCAGTCCCCGTTGTTGCTTACCAACAAGAAATGACCATCAAGATAAAACTTCTTCGTGCATTGGAGATTCAGAACGATTCTCCTTAGCAAATTGGTTCTTCATGGACGGATCATTTAGGGGTACTGCAACTTGGCCCGAGGAAAAACTCCCTTTGTGGGATGAACCGGCTGCAGAGCAAGATCATCAACATTGCACCAATTATGATCGTCAGCAGCAGCAGAACCGTCATAACATTATCCAAAACCCCGGGGTTTTATCAGCTACCTGGGGTCTTGTGATCGTGACAGCTGGTTCGGATGGAATGATCAGAACGTTCCACAATTATGGATTGCCCGTCCGGAGTTGGGACTTTTCAAAGTTTTAGTCCGTCCAAGGTACATAATGTGCAGGCAGAAACACTCCAGTAAATACAATTTTCATGATGATAATACTGAATTTAACGCCCATCTTCTGAAGCTGTTGCCTGTTGATACATTAGCTGTATTATTTTGTCTGTTAGCATACTTCTGTAGCAGCAGGTTAAGTCTATTATTGACCATGCATTCTGTTCTTTGTATTTAATCCTTGATGGGCTCTGATGTAGGCTAGATCAGAAACCGGCCAGGATCCGAGGAAAAAGATTATTTGATTAAATTACTTTATGTATTGAACACCCAAGAAAGGAATACAGAAGAAAATTTTAGTGGCATTGAATTTTATGTTACTTTTCTCTGTTGAATGGCTTCACTTAGAGAGTAGTGACTAGTGTCCGACTACATCTCAATGTAATACTTCCTCTTCGTTCAAAAGTTAAAAAGTACTATATCTTAAACTATAATTTTTTTTATAATACTCCCTCTGTCCATGATAAAAATTCTAGTGAATTTTACATGCATATTAAGAAAAAAAATAAAATGAAAAAATTGTTCATATTAATGTCATTAATCATTTCCAATGTAGGTGAGAGAGTGAATTTCTAGCTCTTTAATTCAAAATATTTTCAACACATAACTAATTATACTTATTGAATATGGGGAGAGAATTAAAATAAAAAAAATATGAGATATTTAATACTAAGGGTATAATAGGAAAAATTGTGTAAAAGTTTGGTTATTAAAGGAAAATAGACATTTAACATGGGACTATCCAAAATAGTAATAAAGACTTTTATCATGGGACAGAGGGAGTATTTTTTTTGTCCTCAAAAAGATGATTAAGGTATATAAAAGTCTTAAATATAATTTACTATCCTAAACTATAAGTCATATTCCATTTCGGTGATCCACTTTTTAATTTTGTCAATTAGATGATTGAACTATTATTTTTTTCCAATTCCATTCAATTGAGTTTGCCACGTCAGAAATTGTCTGAGTGGGACATAACTCAACTTAGGTGTGTTAAAATAATAATTTTTTATTTTGTGTTTAATTATTTTTAATATATTGAAGGATAAAATAGTCACTCTATTCTTTAAAATGAAACACTTTTGTGGAATCTATCTTTGATCTCCATATTGGAAAACACCAAATGGAATCGATCTCCATCGAGATGTCACTCGCAATCCACCAATTAAATCATCGTCAACGGCGCCGCCTTAATAGCCTGCTCTTAGTCCCCAGTTATCCCAAATACAAGTTCAAAAATTAACCCACATGAATTCATCAAAAACTCGTCAGACCCAAATCTAAATCTCAATCATGTGGACCCAATTTGTAAATAGAAAATAATTGAAGAAAATAATACTGATGATTGGGAAACTTTTGAGCTTGGTTCAGAAGAATTGCTAGCAGAACATGTGCATTTCTGCAAAATTTGTGGGAAAGGGTTTAAGCGCGAATCTCCGAATGCATATGCGGGCACATGGGAACCAGTTTAAAACGCCGGAAGCGCTTGCCAAGCCGGAGAAATTGGTCGATCAGGGCTGGAAAAGGACACGGTTTTTTTGCTTATGGGTTTAATAGGAACAAATCGGTTACTTATACGGATTAACATCTTCTTCTTCGACTTCGGCTACTTGTACGGATTCAGAGGCACCCATTAGGGCTGGGTCAATTTAGATCCACCGATCTGTTTTATTGGAACCAAATACGAATGTAATGAAATAAAGGGATTTGTTTGAATTTTGATTGCTTCAAATGATGGTTCGGTAATAGCAAGTGTTATTCTTTTATTCAAGCCTGGAAGCAGAGCTGCTATACGGTGTGGCGGTTGTCTTTTTTTAATATAAAATAACCATAAGCCGCTACAAGAGCACTCCCCTCATCTAGCACTCCTCCTTAAATATCACTCATTTATTAAAGCATACCTCTTAAATAACATACATATTTTCTTAAATAACATACATTTATTAAAATTACGTTGTTTTGAAAATTCTTTTTTTTTAAAAAAGTGAGGCCGGGGGTGACATTTTTGTAAATAATAGGAAAACAAGTGGAACCACTCTAGTTTAATATTATTTTGTTTTTTAAAAGAATATCCAAAATCGACGTAGACAACATTTTTGTAAATAATATTGTTGTAAGACCCCAAATTATTAATAAATAAAATTTAATTTCTTCTATTTATTATTTTGAAATAGTAAGGGTTGATTTGATTAATGTGGTTAGTTATGGGTAAAATGCATGAAATATTTTAAATAAGCAAGTGGTTATAAAATATTCATTTTTATCGGAGAATATTCGTTTGGTCGTGGAATATTCTTACCGCTGTCGGGAATATTAGATAATGTTGTAGCCTTACCTTGTAGAGCAGCCCGTAATGGAAAGCGATTGGATGAAGAAAGCAGCAAGTATAAGTTATTTATAAATAACAGGCGTAGTTATTCAATTAATCTTGTTGGAATATAGATGGTTAAAACACGATGTCTGGCGTTGTTGCCTGACAAGAAGACGCAGTATTGCACCAATTATTGATTCTTACGTAAGAAGGCACTACTCAATAATTATTACGGTAATTCTTATTCGGTATTTTATTTTATTTATTCAATAATTGTTGTGTTGATATTTTATATTCTTGTTGTTTTAATAATTGTCACTACTGCGTATTTTCCATTATCAAAGCAATAATTCATATTATCTGAATAATATTATTAGATAACATTATTGGCGAATGTCTAGAAAATTACATACAGGAGAGGTTTGGTACTTAATCAATTGCTGCTTAAGAAGAGAAATCCTTATTGGAAAGCCCCCTCTTTCACAGGAAGCGCCTCGGTTGTCGATATTGTGATTACGTAATATTATTTGTGAATAATTAATTATTGATTTATATGATGAGAAAATATTGATTTTATGTGGATATAGATGGAGAAAATTTTTAATGTGATAATTGTTGAAAATTAATATTTTATCTTTTTACGATAAAATAATTCATTTAAATATATATTATTATATTTTAATAATATAATAATGGTGATATTTTTACAATGAATGTGGGATATATGAGTATATGAGGAGGAAGAGTATTATTTTATTATAATAAATGTTAAAAACATGTTTTTCATGTCGGTGAATCCTATTTCTTGACTGAAATTTGATTATAGCCTGTAAAATCGTCCGTTTATGGATTTCGGTCAATTTCTGTTTAGAATTTGAAAAAACTTTCTTCTGCAAAGTTGTAGATAATGAAATTTCCTATGGAAAAGACATGTGGTTTGAATTTTTTTAATAAAAGGGCTATTTATTATGAATTATTGAAGTTCCGTAGTTCTGAAATAATTGGTTTTTGAAAGTTTTAATTATTTTTAATTACAAAAACGTTTTTTTAGTTTTTGTCATTATTTGGTGGCTGAATTCAGATGGTTAAGGTGGGCTAAGAAATTTTTTATAAATATATTAATATTTTATTAAATTTTCTACTTTGGTGTTCTAAGCATTTTCCTATAAATAGGGTACTTAGGTTAGAATTGAAAATCACACCAGAAACTGAAATCTTCTCTCTCTTTCTCTCTCGATATATTGAGCGTATTCTTGTGAGTATTTTGATACTTTGAGTGTTGTTATCTCGGTGCGAGTTTTTTCCTTCAGACTATATTCAGATTATCTAAGCGGAAATCTTATTCTTTCGAGGTAAGGGATGTTATTTTTTTAAAATGATATTAATTCTTTCAATATCATTATGCCGAAATATTGTGAGTATTTTTCTTGTGAAATTCTTGTCTTTTAGTGTCAAGGTTCTTATTCGGCGTATCTGATTATTTATTCACAAATACGATGATTATTCACGAATCGAATTCTATTCATGAAAAATTAAATTTTTATTTTTCGTCCAAAATATCTATTATGAATACTAGCTTTGATTGTATCCATGTTTTGATCATTCTTGAATTTTACTCCACTATGATTATTTATGAGGTTTTTTTGGACATGGATAAACCGAAATATGAATCTTTAATATTTGTTATTTTGTTTCACTGGATTCGTTTCCTTTAAAATATTTTTCATCATCTTCAATCCTAAATGATGATACTACTGAATATCTTTGGCCTGTAGTGCAAAGATGAATGATTTCTGATGAATATCTTTGGCCCTTAGTGCAAAGATGAACAGGTGTTTAGATGAACATGACCAACTTATGAATATCTTTGGCCTGTAGTGCAAAGATGAATATTTAATTCCAGATATATGTTGATTGATGTTACCGGGATAAAATGTTGATGATGGACTTTTAAATTCATATATAGAAGATAGTAGATTTTATTCTCTATTTAACTCTTCTAATGAATTATTATTTCCGCTGCGAATATTGATTTAAAACTTGTTGTCTATTGTATTCTATTAGATTTTTCCCTGTTGAAGACTAACGATCATTTGTTCTATATTATCTTGGTCATAATATTCTTTACTGGACTAGTTGAGCTCACCCTTTTCCTTTTTGTTCCATTTTTCTTCTCAGGAGGCGAGAATGTAGCAGTCTTAGTGGGGTATGGAATGAAGGTTCTAGAAAGTCGTTTTAGTAGTCCTCACCATTTTATAAAATAATGTATCAATAATTGTAATAATGACTTATTTGAGTGTGGATATTGTCTACAGATGACAATATTTGTATTTAAACTCATGATTTTTATGTTGTATTAATAAAGTTGTAGTTGTTTACGTACCACGTATTTTGTGATTTCGAGAATGGGTGTTGTATACTATTTTGGGGAGTCCGCGGTTAGTATCGAGCTTAGGGATATGATCTCTGGCGGAGATGGGGAATAGAACTAGGAGGAGAGGCGAGTAAATCCTTCATTAGTGTGTCTACCTAAGCTTATTTGTTGGTCTGGTCGTAATATAGGGATATTATGTGATTTGTTAATTTGTTAAATTAACCCTTGTTTTTGCGGCGATATTTGAGAATGTCATTGAAAATGTTAATGATTGGAGTAAATGAGGTAGTGGAGACACCTTTACTCACCTGATGAGGAGAAGCGTGCAACAGTGGCAATGTTCTTCCTGTAAACAACACAACCGGAAAGGGACGATGAATGATGAGATGTTTAGAAGCTTTTTGCGATTCATACAAAAAACCGACGAAGGAGATTCTGTTCAAAATATAGGTAAAAACAATGGCAACGCACAATTGGTCACAGCCAAGTAGTTCAAAGAGTTGGGACCACGAATGCGGGAAAGCGGATCCGATTAAAAAGGAGAGCGTGGGTCAAGAAAATTACCAAGATATTCGATGTCTTGGGATGCGGAGAACGAAAGTTCCATTCGCCACTTTTATGTTCCGTAATGAGGCAAATTCTTGGTGGGAATCGTGAAGCGTACCCATCGGTATGCGCTTTTCAAGCATGTCTTGGGAGACATTTTAAAGCTGTTTCAACGATAAATACTTTCACGAAAGTGTTCGTCATATGAAGGAGGTAGAGTTTATTAGATTGGAACAAAACAACATGGCGGTGTCCCGATGACGAGGCAAAGTTCGCGGAGTTATCGAGGTTTGCATCTCATTTTGGTGGAGAATGAGGAGCATTATGGCGCGGATGTTTACGAGAGGTTTGAAACGGCATACGTCGATATCTCATTTCTCATAAATTTTCTCTTTATTCGGATGTTGTCATTGCAGGGCTCAATTATTAGGCGAGATAACGATACGGTCAACTAAGGGATCACAACCGAGGATCATACCGGTGGATGTGGCGATCGTCGAACAACGATAACCGGCGGAGAAAGAAGAATCGGACAAGAGCAAGCAACCACTACTGGTGGTAATCATGGCCATGAAAATAGAAGAAAGCGAGTCGGGGAGGAGATTTTAAGAGAAGATTCAACAATAGCAATGTGAAGACGCGTCGACAATGAAGAATTTGGTTTTAAGGAGGAAGCGACCACCGGTCGTATCTTATAAATGTGGAAAAGAGGGACATATCAGCCCAAACTGCCCACAACAGTTCAAGGTATGCTATAATTGTGGAAAGGAAGGACATATCGCTCGAGATTGTACAGTAGCGAAACCAAGTCCAGCGGGGATGGTGACTCAAAAGGTCATCCCGAGAAAAGTCAAAGTCAAGCGGTACTGGAAAGGCGTTTGTCGTGGTTGGTCAACATCACGAGGAACCCAAACGAGGTGATCACGGGTAAGCTAATCATAAATTCATGCAAAGTTTATACCTTACTAGATCTGGGGTGCTACCCATTCATTTATTTCTCTGCTTGTGCTCAGCGTTTAAACTTGACTCAGGAGAAATTAGACTTTGATTTATCTGTGGAGACTCAGATTAGGAGAAACTTTCATCACATCCCTTTGTTTATAAATCTTGTTTGATCAAGTTGGCACCATCACATTACACATTGACCTTATCTCTTTAAAGATATTTGTATTTGGCGTGATTTTAGGGATTGATTGGTTAACTACTCATCATGCCAAAATTGATTATTTTTCGTAAGGTTGTTAATTTTCATATTCCTAATTAACTTTTGTTGTTGAATTCAAACAACTAAACCATTAAAATAAATCAACTTTGTCATATCAAGTCATAAAAGCTATTCGTTTATTAAAAATGGATGTTAAGCTTTGTTAGCCCATGTTATGGATTTGAATAAAGACACGTCGATTTGAATAATATTCTGTTGTTATTGACTTTCCGACGTATTTCTGAAGAACTTCCGATCTACCCCTAGAGCGTGAAGTTGAATTTTTATTGATCTTGAACTGTACAAAGCCCATTTCTAAAACCCCATATCGAATGGCTCTATTGGACTTTAGGAGTTAAAGGTCCAACTACTGAGGAGTTGTTGGACATCGGTTTCATTAGATCTAGTACATCTCCTTGGGGTGCTCTCTGTTTTTATTAAGTAAAGAAGAAAGATGGGAGTATCGACTTTGTATTGATTATCGGGAATTGAACCATGTTACCATCAAGAATAGGTATATTTACCTCGTATTGATGACTGTTTGACCGATTGCAAAGAGCACAATTCTTTTCAAAGATCGATCTTCGATTACGGATATCATCGGTGAAGGTTAAAAGCGAGGATATTAGAAGCGCCTTGAACTTCGATGCGGGCATTATGAATTCCTAGTCATGTCTTTTAGATTGAGTAATGCTCCTGCGGCTTTCATGGATATGATGAACCGAGTATTCAAGGATTATTTGGATCAGTTCGTTGTTGTCTTTATTGATGACATCCTCACATATTCCAAAAACCGTGAAGATCATGAGCACCATTTGAAGTTGGTACTACAAAAGCTTCGTGATAACAAGCTATATGCCAAGCTGAAGAAATGCGAGTTCTGGCTTGAGGAAGTAGCATTCCTTCGGCACGTGGTGTCAAAACATGGAGTATCTATTGACCCGGTGAAGATTGAAGCAATACAAAGTTGGGAGCAACTAAAATCGGTGACCGAAGTACGTAGCTTTTTGGGCTTAGCTGGTTATTATCGGAGATTTGTGGAAGGATTTTCTCGAATCGCTACTCTGTTAACTCAGCTGACTAATAAAGATACAAAATTCGTATGGAAGCGAGGAATGCGATAAGAGTTTCCAAGATCTCAAGAGGAGACTCATTTATAAGACTTTTGTTTGACAATACCATCGGTTCGGATGGATTTGTTATCTCTGATGATGCTTGAGTGAAAAGGGTTAGGATGTGTTCTCATGCAACATGGGAAAGTCATAGCCTATGCCTGCGACAACTTAAAGAATATGAGAGGAATTATCCTACTCATGATTTAGAGTTAGCGGCGATCGTTTTCGCTGCTAAAGATCTGGAGGCACTTATATATGGGAGAAAGTGGAGATATATTAGGACCATAAAAGCCTCAAATATTTCTTCACCCAAAAAGAACTCAACATGTGGCAACGACGTTGGCTTGAGCTGTTGAAAGATTATGACCATACCATTCAATACCATCCTGGAAAAGCGAACGTGGTAGCTGACGCGTTGAGTAGAAAATCATAGGCGGGAACGAGTGCGATGTTGTTAACACAAAGGCCTATTTTATGTGATTTACAAAAGATATAGATAGAATTCAAGACTCCGGGGACCCATGCAATGATGTTAAGTATACGTATAGAACCAACTTTAATCGATAAAGTTAAAGTTGCTCAAGCCACAGACCCGGAGCTAATGCGTATGAAGAAGAAAGTGCAAGAAGGTACTATTCCAGAAGCAAGAATCGATGAAGAAGGAATACTTCGAGTCCACTCCAGACTTTGTGTTCCTAACGATTCTGATTTGAAGTACAAGATCATGATGGAGGCACACAATACACCATTTGCAATCCATCGCGAAAGTACCAAAATGTATCGTGAACTTCGACATACATTTTGGTGGAACAATATGAAGAGAGAGATTGCAAAGTTTATCTCGAGCTGTTTAACTTGTCAACGTGTAAAGACGGAGCATCAAGTGCCTAAGGGTCCATTGCAACCACTTGAGATTCCGAAATGGAAGTGGGAACATATTACCATGAATTTCGTTACGGGTCTTCCCGCGGTTTCTCAAGGCATAAATGCTATTTGGGTTATTGTTGATAGATTAACCAAGTCTGCTCATTTCTTGCCGATACGGGAGACTTATTCCCTTGAACGTCTTGCTCATATGTATGTTAATGAGATTGTGAGATTGCATGGCATGCCAGTATCCATAGTTTTGGATCGTGACCCAAGATTCACTTCAAGATTTTAGGTTAGCTTGCAAAAAGCTATGGGGATGGATTTACGATTTAGTTCGGCATACCATCCTCAAATGGACGGACAATCAGAAAGGACTATTCAAACTCTTGAAGATCTATTAAGACTCTGTGTCCTAGACTTCAAATGGAGTTGGGATAAGTATTTACCATTGATGGAATTCTCCTACAACAACAGTTATCAGGCAAGTATAGGTGTGGCTCCATTTGAAGCATTATATGGACGAAAGTGTCGCTCTTCAATTTGTTGGGATGAGGTGGGTGAAGCAACATTGTTGGGACCCGAGTTGGTACATATGACTACGAAAAAGATCCAAATGATTCGACAACGTATACAAACGGCACAGGATCAACAAAAGAGTTATACGGATCTTCATCGAAAGGACGTGGAATTTAGTATTGGGGATCATGTATTATTGCGTGTTGCTCCATGGAAAAGAGTTACAAGATTTGGGAAGAGAGGAAAGCTCAATCCACGATTTATTGGTCCATTTGATTCTTGACCAGGAGTAGAAAATGTGGCTATAGACTCGCGTTACCTCAAGTATGTCTCGTGTTCATAATATTTTTCACATATCCGTGCTTTCGTAAATATGTGAAAGACCCGAACCACGTTATTGAGTTAGAAACCAGGACGAGATAGTAGAAGACTTAACGTATGAAGAGGTACCTGTCAAGATTTTGTATAGGAAGGAGCATGTCCTACGCACAAAGGTCATACCACAAGTTAAAGTTTTGTGGAGGAACCATGCTATTGAGGAAATGACCTAGGAGTTGGAAACGGAAATGAAAGCGAGGTATCCTCATATTTTCGAAACACCAAGTACGCACGTCAATTTCGAGGATGAAATTTCATAAGGAGGGGAGGTTGTAAGACCCCAAATTATTAATAAATAAAATTTAATTTCCTCTATTTATTATTTTGAAATAGTAAGGGTTGATTTGATTAATGTGGTTAGTTATGGGTAAAATGCACAAATATTTTAAATAAGCAAGTGGTTATAAAATATTCATTTTATCGGAGAATATTAGTTTGGTCGTGGAATATTCTACTGTCGGGAGAATATTAAATGCAATAGTTGTGACCTTGTGTGGGCCCCATAACGAAAAGCGATTGGATGAAGAAAGCGACAAGTATAAGTTGTTTATAAATAACTTGGCGTAGTTATTACAGATTATCTTGTTGGAATACCCGGTGGTTAAAAACACACTTGTCACGGCGTTGTTGAACAAGAAGCACTTTGCGGTATTGCACCAATTATTGATTCTTACGTAAAGAAGGCACTACTCAATAATGGTTCACAGTAATTCTTTATTCGATATTTTATTTTATTGATTCAATAATTGTTGCGTTGATATTTTATATTACTGTTGTTTCAATAATTGTCACTACACGGTATTTTCCATTATCGAAGCAATAATTCATATTATCTGAATAATATTATTAGATAACATTATTGGCAATGTCTAGAAAGTTACATCTAAAGAGAGGTTTGGTCACCTAATTGTGCGCTTAGTAAGGAGAAATCCTTATTGAAGCCCCTCTTTCTGAGGAGCCGCACAGTTCATAGTATTGTGATTCTGTAATATTATTTGTGAATAATTAATTATTAATTTATATGATGAGGAAAATATTGATTTTATGTGAATATAGATGGAGAAAATTTTTAATGTGACAATTGTTGAAAATTAATATTTTATCTTTTTCTGATAAAATAATTCATTTAAATATATTATTATATTTTAATAATATAATAATGGTGATATTTTTACAATGAATGTGGGATATATGAGTATATGAGGAGAAAGAGTATTTTTGTTATAATAAATGTTAAAAACATATTTTTCATGTCGGTGAACCCCATTTCTTGACTGAAATTTGATTATAGCTTGTAAAATCGTCCGTTTGTGGATTTCGGTCAATTTCTGTTTAGAATTTGAAAAAACTTTCTTCTGCAAAGTTGTAGATAATGGAATTTTCTATGGAAAAGACATGTAGTTTGAATTTTTCTGATAAAAGAGCTATTTATTATGAATTATTGAAGTTCCGTAGTTACGAAATAATTGGTTTTTGAAAGTTTTAATTATTTTTAATTACAAAAACGTTTTTTTGGTTTTTGTCATTATTTGGTGGTTAAATTCAGATGGTTAAGGTGGGCTAAGGAAAATTTTATAAATATATTAATATTTTATTAAATTTTCTACTTTCCTATAAATAGGGTGCTTAGGTTAGAATTGAAAATCACACCAGAAACTGAAATCTTCTCTCTCTTTCTCTCTCGATATATTAAGTGTATTCTTGTGAGTATTTTGATACTTTGAGTGTTGTTATACGGTCTAAAGTTTCCTTGACCTTATATATTCAATATTCGTTGAAATCTTATTCTTTTCGAGGTAAGGGATATTATTTTTTAAAAATAATATTAATTCTTTAAATATTATTATGCCGGAATATTGTGAGTATTTTTCTTGTAAAATTCTTGTCTTTTAGTGTCAGGGTTACTATTCACGTATACGACACTATTCACAGAAAAATTAAATTTTCATTTTTCGTCCAAAATATCTATTATGGATACTAGCTTTGATTGTATCCATGTTTTGATCATTCTTGAATTTTACTCCACTATGATTATTTATGAGGTATTTTTGGACATGGATAAATCGAAATACGAATCTTTAATATTTGTTATATTGTTTCACTGGATTCATTTCTTTTAAAATATTTTTCATCATCCTCAGTCCTAAATGATGATATTACTGAATATCTTTGGCCTGTAGTGCAAAGATGAATGATTTCTGATGAATATCTTTGGCCCGTAGTGCAAAGATGAACATGTATTTAGATGAACATGACGGTGATGAATATCTTTGGCTGTAGTGCAAAGATGAATATTTGATTCGGATATATGTTGATTGATGTTACGAGGATAAAATGTTGACGATGGACTTTTAAATTCATATATAGAAGATAGTAGATTTTATTTTCTATTTTACTCTTCTAATGAATTATTATTTCCGCTGCGAATATTGATTTAAAACTTGCTGTCTATTGTATTCTATTAGATTTTTCCCTGTTAAAGACTAACGATAATTTGTTCTATATTATCTTGGTCATTATATTCTTTATTGGGCTAGTTGAGCTCACCCTTTTCCTTTTTGTTCCATTTTTCTTCTCAGGAGGCGAGAATGTAGCGAGTACTAGTCGGGGTATGGAATGGAAGTTCTAGAAAGTCGTTTTAGTAGTCCTCACCATTTTTATAAAATAATGTATCAATAATTGTAATGAGGACTTATTTGAGTGTGGATATTGTCTAGATGACAATATTTGTATTTAAACTCACAGTTTTTATGTTGTATTAATAAAGTTGTAGTTGTTTCTATACCACGTATTTTGACAACTCAGAATGGGTGTTGTATACCTATTTTGGGGGCGTCACAATTATTCTTTTTTAAACTACGTTGTTTTGAATTAGATAACATACCTTTGTTAAACTACATCGATTTTGGATATTCTTTTAAAAAAACACAAGTGGAGTCACAAGTGGTATTTTTGTAAATAAAAAGAAAGCAAGTGAGACCACTCTCTTTTAATAATATTTTATTTTTTAAAGGAATATCCAAAACGACGTAGTTTTAATAAAATTATGCTATTTAAAAGAAGTATGTTATTTAAGAGGTATGTTTTAGATCTGTCATCTATATATATAGGCTAATGATTCATAGCATGTATTATTTATTTGTTAATTATTGATCTTTATAAGGCATACATAATCTATACCAATGAAAACAAAAAGGAACGATCAGAATTAAGAAAAAAACACATATCATCCGCTTCTAATTAATAGTAGCGGATGCTAATTAGAATAAGGAGCTTTAAGGTTTATTAACTAGGGTTTAGGTTTTATTAACTAGGATTTAATAGATCCTAAATTCTTATTTATAAACCTAAACCCTAATTAATAAACTCTAAACCCTAGTTAATAAAGTCAAATTCATTCCGATTAACGTCCGCTACTATTATTTCCTTGTTTTATTTAAAGAGTTGAGAGAAAACCCTAATTCTATTTAAATTAGGTGAAACTATAAAATATATAGATAAACAAGTAAAACATAATTATTCTAAGAACTTAGGAAAACAAATAAGTAGTGGAAAAGAAAAATCAGAGGACTCACTTTGTTGCACATAAAGCAAAAAAGTAGTGTGATATTAATGTTAACAATGAGTTTCCTTAAAGTTATGTATATCACATGTAAGACCCCAACTTATTATTAATGAAATTTAATTTTCTCTATTTATTATTTTGAAATAGTAAGGGTTGATTTGATTAATGTGGATAGTTAGGGGTAAAATATGAAATATTTCAAAATAAGCGAAGTGGTTATAAAATATTCATTGTTGTGGGGAATATTCGTTTGGTCGTGGAATATTAAATCTTGTCGGGGAATATTAAATGCGACGACGGCACAACCATGTGTGGGCCCCATAACGGAAAGAGATTGGATGAAGAAAATGACAAATATAAGTGGTTTAAAATAATAGGCGTAGTTATTCTCAATTATCTTGTTAAAATACTAAATTGGTTAAAACACATGTAACACACAAGATTGCACCAATTATTGATTCTTACGTAAGAAGGCACTACTTAATAATGGTTCTGAGAATTCTTTGTTCAAAGATTTTATTGATTCAATAATTCTTTGCATTGATATTTTATATTATTGTTGTTTTTGATAAATTGTCATTACACGGTATTTTCCATTATCGAAGCAATAATTCATATTATCCGAATAATATTATTGGATAACATTATTGGCAATGTCTAGAAAGTTACGTCTAAGGAGAGGTTTGGTCACCTAATTGCACGCATGATGAGAGAAATCTTTATTGGAAGCCCCTGCTTTCAGGAAGCGCTGGTTGTCGATATTGTGATTACTGTAATATTATTTGTGAATAATTAATTATTGATTCATATGATGAGGAAAATATTGATTTTATGTGGATATAGATGGAGAAAATTTTAATGTGACAATTGTTGAAAATTGAAATTTTATCTTTTTACGATAAAATAATTCATTTAAATATATTATTATATTTTAATAATATAATAATGGTGATATTTTTACAACGAATGTGGGATATATGAGTATCTGAGGAGGAAGAGTATTTTTTGTTGCAATAAATGTTTAAAACATGTTAAACATGTCGATGGACCCCATTTATTGATTGAAATTTGATTATAAATAAAATCGCCTTCTGTTTGTGGATTTTGGTCAATTTCTATTTGGAATTCGGAAAACTTTCTTCGCAAAAAGTTGTAGAGAATTGAATTTCCTATAAAAACTCGCGATATTCAAATTTTCTGATAAAAGGGCTATTTATTGTGAATTATTAAAGTTAGAAGCTCAAAATAATTGATTTTAGAAGTTTTAATTATTATTTTAAAGAAAAACATTTTTTTGCATTTAAGTGGGCTAACATGTGATATTAATTGCTGAAATCAGATCTTCAAAGATGGGCTAAGGAAATTTATAATATATATTAATATTTTATTAAATTTTCGCTTTGGTGTTCTAAAGCATTTCCTATAAATAGGGTCTTGGGTTAGAATTGAAAATCACACCGTAACTGAAGTTTTTTCTCTCTATATTATCGGCGTATTCTTGTGAGTATTTTGAGTATACTTTGAGTATTGTTAGGATGATTGCAAGTCCCTTCAAAGACTATATACATTATTAAATTTAAAATCTTAATCTTTCGAGGTAAGGGATGTTATTTTCTTCTCAAATGATATTATTTCTTCAATATCATTATCTTTGAAATATTGGTTGGAACTTTTTATCAAATTTAGAACTTTTTCATGCCGGGGTTACTATTCATGAGTTCTTATTCACGAGTTACTATTCATGAGTTCTTATTCACACGATTCTTATTCACAGTACTATTAATGAAGCGTGAAGATGTTTTTTTGGGAAATTTCTATCTTTTGGTGTCGGAGTTATTATTCACGATACGGCACTATTCACGATATCGACACTTTATTCATAGAAAAATAAAATTTCTTTTTTGTCCAAAATATCTATTCGGATACTAGCTTTGATTGTATCCATGTTTTGATCATTCTTGAATTTTACACCACCATGATTATTTTGAGGTATTTTGAACATGGATAAAATAAAGTACTGAATCCTTAATCCTTAATCCTTGTCATTTTGTTTCCTTTGGATTCGTTTCTTTAAAAATATTTTTCATCATCCTCAGTCTTAAATGATGATATTATTGAATATCTTTGGCCTGTAGTGCAAAGATGAATGATTTTTGAAGAATATCTTTGGCCCGTAGTGCAAAGATGAAAATGTGTTTAGATGAACATGACCAACTGATGAATATCTTTGGCCTGTAGTGGAAAGATGAATATTTGATTCCAGATATATATTGATTGATGTTACAGGGATAAAAGATAGATGATAAACTTTTAAATTCATACATAGAAGATAGTAGTTTGCAGTCTCTACTTAACTCTTCTAATGAATTATTATTTCATTGTGAATATTGATTTAAAATTTGTTGTCTATATTGTATTCTATTAGATTTTTCCTGTTGAAGACTAATGATAATTTGTTGATTTTCTTAGTCATAATATTCTTTGTGGCCCCCAAAATAGGTATACACAACACCCATTCTCGAGTCGCCAAATACATGGTACAAAAAGCAAACTACAACTTCAATAATACAAATGTCGTGTGAAATACGATAATATATATAATGAGTTTAAATATAATATTGTCTTCTAGACAATATCCACATGCAAATAAATCCCCATCATAATTATTGATTCATTATTTTACAAAAATGGTGAGGACTACTAAACAACTCTCTAGAACCTTCATTCCATACCCCGACTAGTACTCGCTACATTCTCGCCTCCCGAGAAGAAAAATGGAACAACAAGGAAAAGGGTGAGCTCAACTAGCCCCGAGAAAAGAATATTATGACTAAGATAATATACAACAAATTATCGTTAGTCTTCAACAGGAAAAATCGATAGAATACAATAGACAACAAGTTTCGGATCAATATTCGCAGTGAAATAATAATTCATTAGAAGAGTTAAGTAGAGAATGCAAACTACTATCTTACATGTATGAATTTAAAAGTTCATCGTCTATCTTTTATCCTGTAACATCAATCAATATACATCGGAATCAAATATTCATCTTTTACTCACTGTGCCAAAGATATTCATCGATTGGTCATGTTCATCTCAACACTGTTGTTCATCTTTGCACTACAAAGCCAAAGATATTCTTTCGAAATCATTCATCTTTGCACTACGTGCCAAAGATATTCAATAATATCATCATTTAAGAGGAGGATGATGAAAAATATTTTAAAAAGCGAATCCGGTGAAACAAAATGATAAGGATTAAGGATTAATGATTTCGTACTTGGTTTTATCCACGCCCAAAAATACCTCAAAAATAATCATAGTGGTGTAAAATTCAAGAATGATCAAAACATGGATACAATCGAGTTAGTATCCGAATAGATATTTTGGACAAAAAGAAGAAATTTTATTTTTTAAGAATGAATAATCAGATATCGTGAATAGTGAGTATACATGAATAGTAACTCAGACACCAAAAGATAGAAATTCCACAAAAATATCTTCACGCTTCATGAATAGTACTCGTGAATAGTAACTCGTGAATAGTAATCATGAATAAGTAACTCGTGAATAGTAACTCATGAATAGTAACCCATGAATAGTAACCCCAGACATGAAAAAGTTCCAAATTTGATAAAACTTGGATCAACATTTCGGTATAATGATATTGAAGAAATAATATCATTACTAAAAAAATAATATCCCTTACCTCGAAAGATCAAGTGCTTAAATTAAAACACCAGGATATAGGCTATGACTTGGACTTGACCAGTATAGCAATACTCAAAGTATACTCAAAATACTCACAAGAATAAACTCGATAATATATATAGAGAAAACTTGATTTACGGTGTGATTTTCAATTTAACCCTAAGCACCCTATTTATAGAAATTGCTTAGAACACCAAAGCAGAAAATTTAATAAATTAATAATATAATTATATTATTTTCTACACATGTCTAGAATCTGATTTCAGCCATCAAACACATGCCACCTTCTAGAAAAAAATAAGAAAAACGTTTTCTAATTTTAAATATTTTAAACTTCCAAAATCAATTATTTTTGAGCTTGAACTTCAATAATTCATAATAAATAGCCCTTTCATCAAAAATTCGAATCTCATGAGTTTTTTTATAGGAAATTCAATTCTCTACAACTTTGCAGAAGAAAGTTTTCCAATATCCAATCAAAATTGACCGAAATCCACAAACGGGCAATTTTACGGTGCTATAATCAAATTTCGATCAATAAATGGGGTCCCAGACATGTTTAACATGTTTTAAACATTTATTGCAACAAAATACTCTTCCTCCTCAGTATACTCATATATCCCACATTCGTTGTAAAAATATCACAGATTAATATATTATTAAAATAATATATTTAAATGAATTATTTTATCGAAAATGATAAAATATTAATTTTCAACAATTGTCACTATAAAAATTTTCTCCATCTATATCCACATAAAATCAATATTTTCCTCATCATATAAATCAATAATTAATTATTCACAAATAATATTACGTAATCACAATATTGACAATGAGTGCGAGTTCCCCAGAAAGAGGGCTTTCAATAAGAATTTCTTCTTCTTGGCAATTAGGTGACCAAACCTCTCCTTAGATGAGAACTTTCTAGACATTGCCAATAATGTTATCTAATAATATTATTCAGGATAATATGAATTATTGCTTCGATAATGAAAGATCTTTGTGTAATGACAATTATTGAAACAACAAAGAATATAAAATATCAACGCAAAGAATTATTAACTCAATAAAAATATCGAATAAAGAATTATCTTGTAACCATTATTGAGTAAAGTGCCTTCACGTAAGAATCAATAATTGGTGCAATCTGAAAGTCTTTCTTGTTCAATAACGCGTATTAGTGTGTTTTAACCTTAGGGTATTCCAACAAGATATTATTCAGTAATAACTACATGTTATTTAAAAACAACTTATATTTGTCATTTTCTTCATCCAATCGCTTTCGTTATGGGGGGCCACACATTGGGCGGTCGCTATTGTCGCATTTAATATTCCCGACCGCATTTAATATTCCACGACCAAACGAATATTCCCCGACAAGAATGAATATTTTATAACCACTTGCTTATTTTGAAATATTTGCATATTTAACCCTTAACTATCCACATTAATCAAATCAACCCTTACTATTTCAAAATAATAAATAAAGGAAATTCCTTTTTATTTAAAAAATTTTTGGTCTTACATTTTTCTTTGGGCTAGTTGAGCTCACCCTTTTCCTTTTTGTTCCATTTTTCTTCTCGTGGAGGCGAGAATATAAATGGCGAGTGCGAGTGGGGTATGGAATGAAGGTTCTAGAGAGAGTTGTTTAGTAGTCCTCACCATTTTTGTAAAATAATGTATCAATAAATGTGATGAGAATTTATTTGAGTATAGATATTGTCTGAAGATAATATTTGTATTCAAACTCACGCTTTCTTGTTGTAATAATAAAGTTGTAGTTTTTTACGTACCATGTATTGACAACTCGAATGGGTGATGTATACCTATTTTGGGGCGCCACGGTTGGTATCAAAGCTTAGGATATGATCTCCGCGGAGATCGGGGAATAGAACTAGGAGGGGAGAGACGAAAGTAAATCCTTCATTTAGTGTGTCCTACCTACCTAAGCTTATTTGTTAGTTGGTCAAGTATATTGGGATATTATGTGATATATTGATTTCCTTAATTAACCCTTGTTTTTATGATGAAGATTTGAGAATGTCGATCGAGAATATTAACAATAGAAATGAGACCAGTGGAGACGCCTTTGACTCACCAACGAAGGAGAACGCAACAACACAGTGGCAATGTTCTCCTGTGAACAACACCATCGAAAGCGAGATGATGAACGAGGATGTTTAGAAGCTTTTTGCGATTCATGCAAAATCGCACGAGGAGACTCGTGTTCAAAATCTGAGGAGAAATGATAGCAATTCACGGGTTGTCACACCAAAGCGATTCAAAGAGTTGGGACCACCGAATTTATGGAAAGCAGATCCGATCATGGCGGAAACATGGGTCAAGCAAATTACCAAGATATTCGATGTCTTGGGATGCATGGAGGAACAAGGTTCCATTCGCCACCTTTATGTTCAGTGGCGAAGCGACATGGTGGGAGTCTGTGAAGCGCACTCCATCCACCACAAGACTCAAAGATGTCTTGGGAGACATTTTGAAACTATTTAATAACAAATACTTTCCGAAAGTGTTCGTATATATGAAGGAAGTAGAGTTCATCGATTAGAACAAAACAAATACGACGGTGTCTCAAAGATGAGGCAAAGTTTGCGAGTTATCGTGTTTGCACCTCATTTGGTGGAGAATGAGGAACGTATGACATGGATGTTTTCGAGAGGTTTGAAACCCGGCGATATGACAATATCTCATTTCTCATAAATTTTCTCTTTATTCGGATGTCATTTAATGTGGCTCAATTGTTAGAGTGAGATAACGAGTATATTCAACCGAGGGACCATAACCGAGGATCGTGCAGAGATAGCGATCAATGTAATAATGATAACCAATGGAGAAAGAAAGCAGACGGACAAAAATGGTAACCACTCTGGTGGTAATCATGGCCATGAAAATAGAAGAAAGCGAGTCGGGAGGAGATTTTAAAAGAGGAGATTTAACAACGACCATGTGAAGACGACGGTCTTGCGAAGAATCGGTTCTAAGGAGGAGAGAACGACCACCGGATCATATGCTATAAATGCGGGAAAGAGGGACATATCGGTCCAACCGTCCACAATGATTCAAGGTATGCTATAATTGTGGAAAGGAAGGACATATACTTGAGATCAGCAGAGCGAAACCTAGTTCGTGAGGGACGGTGACTCAAAAGATCATCCCTGAAAAGTCAAAGTCAACGATTCTCGGGAAGAAGCGTTTGTTGTGACCGGTCAAAATGAGGAACCCAAACGAGGTGATCACGGTAAGCTATTTATAAATTCTTGCGAAGTTTATACCTTACTTGATCTGGTCTTTACCCATTCATTTATCTCTCCTGCATGTGCTCAACGTTTAAACTTGACTCAGGAGAAATTAGACTTTGACCTATCTGTGGAAACTCCGTTAGGAGAAACTTTCATCACATCCATCGTTTATAAATCTTGTTTGATTCAAGTTGGCACCATCACCTTACCGTTGACCTTATCTCTTTAAAAATACTTGCTTTTGATGTGATTTTAGGGATTGATTGGTTAACTACTCATCATGCCAAAATTGATTGTTTTTCGTAAGGTTGTTAGTTTTCATATTCCTAACTTGACTGTTATGTAATTCAAGCAACTAAACCATTAAAATCAATCATCATCATATCTAATCATAAAGCTATTCGTTTATTGAAAAAGCGGATGTCAAGCTTTCTTTAAGCGCATGTTATGGATTTGAATAAAGACACGCCAAATTTGAATAATATTCTCGTTGTTATTGACTTTCCCGACGATTTCAGAAGAACTTCCTGGTCACCCCGTAACGTGAAGTTGAATTCTTATTGATCTTGAACCCGGTACAAAGCCCATTTCTAAAACCCCATATCGAATGGCTCCTATTGAACTTCAGGAGTTAAAGGTCCAACTACTGAGGAATTGTTGGACATCGGTTTCATTGGCCCTAGTACATCTCCTTGGGGTGCTCTGTTTTATAAGTAAAGAAGAAAGAGCGGGAGTATGCGATTTTGTATTGACTATCGGAATTGAACCATGTCACCATCAAGAATAGGTATCCTCTACCTCGTTTGATGACTTGTTTGATAAGTTGCAAGGGCACAATTCTTTTTAAAAATCGATCTTCGATTCCGGATATCATCAAATTGAAGATTAAAGCGAGGATATTCCAAAGACCGCCTTTAGAACTTCGGTATGGGCATTATGAATTCTTAGTCATGTCTTTCGGACTAACTAATGCTCCGCGGCTTTCATGGATATGATGAACCGAGTATTCAAGGAATATTTGGATCATTCGTTGTTGTTTTTATTGATGACATCCTCATATATTCCAAAAGTCGTGAAGATCATGAGCACCATTTGAAATTCGGTACTCCAAAGGCTTCGTGAAAACAAACTATATGCCAAATTGAAGAAATGCGAGTTCGGGTTGAGAAGTAGCATTCCTTTGGCATGTGGTGTCGAAACATGGAGTATCCGTGGACCCTAAGAAAGATTGAAGCAATACAAAGTTAGGAGCAACCAAGTCGGTGGCCAAGTCACGTAACTTTTGGGCTCAATTGGTTATTATCGGAGATTCGTGGAAGGGTTTTCTCAATTGCTACTCCATTAACTCAACTAACTCGGAAGGATACAAAATTCGTTTGGAAAGAAGAATCGCGAGAAAAGTTTCCAAGAGCTTAAGAGGAGACTTATTTCTAAGACTGTTTCTAACAATACCATCCGGTTCGGATGGATTTGTTATCTACAAATGATGCTTCGTGCAAAGGGTTAGGATGTGTTCTCATGCGGCGTGGGAAAGTCATAGCCTATGCCTCGTGACAACTTAAAGAGTATGAGAGGAATTATCCTACTCATGATCTAGAGTCAGCGGCCCAATCGTTTTGCTGCTAAAGATATGGAGGCACTATCTATATTGGGAGAAAGTGGAGATATATTCGCACCATAAAAGCCTTAAATATTTCTTCACTCAAAAGAACTCAACACGCGACAATGACGTTGGCTCGAGCTATTGAAAGACTACGACCACACTATTCAATACCATCCCGGTAAAGTTTAACGTGGTAGCCGACGCGTTGAGTAGAAGATCATATGCTTGGGAATGAGTGCGATGATGTCAAGTATACGATAGAGCCAACTTTAATAGAAAAAGTTAAGGTTGCTCAAGCCACCCAGGAGCCGGGGCGATGATCGTATGAAGAAGAAAGTACAAGAAGGAGCTATTCGGAATCGAGAACGGATGAAGAAGGAATACTTGAGTCCACTCTAGACTTTGTGTCCCTAACGACTCGATTTGAAGTACAAGATTATGATGGAGGCACACAATACACCATTTGCAATCCATCTCGGAAGTACCAAAATGTATCGTGATCTTCGACATACATTTTGGTGGAACAATATGAGAGAGAGATTGCAAAGTTTATCTCAATGTGTTTAACTTGTCAACGTGTAAAAAGTGGACACATCTAGTACTCTAAGGGTCCGTTATATTTGATTACTTGAGATTCGAAATGGAAGTGGGAACACATTGTAAGACCCCGAAATTTTTTAAATAAAAGGAATTTCCTTTATTTATTATTTTGAAATAGTAAGGGTTGATTTGATTAATGTGGATAGTTAAGGGTTAAATACGCAAATATTTCAAAATAAGCAAGTGGTTATAAAATATTCATTATCGCTGGGAATATTCGTTTGGTCGTGGAATATTCAGATCATTGTGGGAATATTCGCACGACGACAGTATGAAGCCATGTGGGGCCCTATAACTATAAAAGCGATTGGATGAAGAAAACGACAAATATAAGTTGTTTTAAATAACTGGCAGTAGTTGTTACAATTATCATCGTTGAATACCCGGTGGTTAAAACACACTAATACGCGTTGTTGAACAAGAAGACATACCAGATTGCACCAATTATTGATTCTTACGTAAGAAGGCACTACTCAATAATGGTTACAAAGAATTATCGCTCAAAGATTTTATCGAGTTAATAATTGTTTGCGTTGATATTTTATATGTTGTTGTTTCAATAATGTCATTACACGTATTTTTCATTATCGAAGCAATAATTCATATTATCCGAATAATATTATTAGATAACATTATTGGCAATGTCTAGAAAGTTCGCCTAAGGAGAGGTTTGGTCACCTAATTGCGCGCCAAGAAGAAGAAATTTTATTGGAAAGCCCCCTCTTCCTTGAACCGCCGTGGTTGTCAATATTGTGATTCGTAATATTATTTGTGAATAATTAATTATTGATTTATATGATGAGGAAAATATTGATTTTATGTGGATATAGATGGAGAAAATTTTTAAAATGACAATTGTTGAAAATTAATATTTTATCTTTTTCGATAAAATAATTCATTTAAATATATTATTATTTTTAATAATATATTAACGGTGATATTTTTACAACTAATGTGGGATATATGAGTATATACGAGGAGGAAGAGTATTTTTGTGGCATTAAATGTTTAAAACATGTTAAACATGCCTGTGGACCCCATTTATCGATCGAAATTTGATTATAATTTGTAAAATCGCCTCGCTTGTGGATTTTTGGTCAATTTCTATTTGGAATTTGGAAAAACTTTCTTCTGCAAAGTTGTAGAGAATTGAATTTCCTATAAAAACTCGCGAGATTCGAATTTTTCGATGAAAGGGCTATTTATTATGAATTATTGAAGTTCAAGTTCAAATAATTGATTTTGGGAGTTTAAATTATTTTTGTTAAGAAAAACGTTTTTTGTATTTTTTTTTGGACATCATTGTTATGTGTGGCTGGTGTTTTGATTTCAAAAAGGTGGGCTAAGGAAAATTTTATAATTATATTAATATTATATTAAATTTTCGCTTTTGGTGTTCTAAAGATTTTCCTATAAATAGGTGCTTAGGTTAGAATTGAAAATCACACAATTTAAACCAAGTTTTTCTATTTCTCTCTATATTTCGAGCGTATTCTTGTGAGTATTTTGAGTATACTTTGAGTATTGATATACTGCAAGTTCATTCAAAGACTATATATTTATTCTAAATTTGTAAGATCGATCTTCGAGGTAAGTGGATATTTTTTTTTTCAGAATGATATTATTTCTTCAATATCATTATATCGAAATGTTGATCAAGTTTTATCAAATTTGGAACTTTTTCATGTCTGGGTTACTATTCATGGGTTACTATTCATGAGTTACTATTCACGAAGTTACTATTCATGAAGTTACTTATTCACGAAGTTACTATTCACGCAGTACTATTCACGTAAGCGTGAAGATGTTTTTTGTGGAATTTCTATCTTTGTGTGTGAATTACTATTCACGATATTTTAAGACTATTCACGATATACAGACTATTCACGATATATAAGACTATTCAATTTGAAAAATAAAATTTCTTCTTTTCGTCCAAAATATCTATTCGGATACTAACTCGATTCAGATCCATGTTTTGATCATTCTGAATTTTACACCACTATGATTATTTTTGAGGTATTTTTGGACGGATAAAACCAAGTACTTAATCCTTAATCCTTAATCCTTGTCATTTTGTTTCATCGGATTCGCTTTCTTTAAAAAAAAAAATATTTTCATCATCCTCGCCTTAAATGATGATATTATGGAATATCTTTTCAGAAGTGCAAAGATGAATGATTTCTTAAGAATAGAGTAAAGATGAATGATTTTTAAGAATATCTTTGGCTCAGAAGTGCAAAGATGAATGATTTTCAAGAAGATGTAGTGCAAAGATGAAATGTGTTTAAATGAATAATACGAATTATCGATGAATATCTTCGGCTCAGAGTGCAAAGATGAATATTTGATTCCAGATGTATATCGATTGATGTTACAGGATAAAAGATAGACGATGAACTTTTAAATTCATACATAGAAGATAGTAGTTTGCATTCTCTACTTAACTCTTCTAATGAATTATTATTTCACTGTAATATTGATTTAAAATTTGTTGTCTATCAGATTCTATTAGATTTTTCCCTGTTCAAGACTAACGATAATTTGTCAGATATTATCTTAGTCATAATATTCTTTTATCGAGCTAGTTGAGCTCACCCTTTTCCTTTTTGTTCCATTTTTCTCGTGGAGGCGAGAATATAGCGAAAGTATTTAGCCTGGGGTATGGAATGAAAAGGTTTTAGAAAGGATTGTTTAGTAGTCCTCACCATTTTGTAAAATAATGTATCAATAAATGTGATGAGGATTTATTTGAGTATAGATATTGCCTGTAAGATAATATTTGTATTCAAACTCACGCTTTTATCGTTGTAATAATAAAGTTGTAGTTGTTTCGCACTCACGTATCGACAACTCGTATAGGTGATGTATACCTATTTTGGGGCGCCACAGCTTGGTATCGTAGTTTAGGATACGATCTCCGCATGAGATCGGGAATGTAACTCCAGAGGGAGAGACGAGTAAATCCTTCGCTAGTGTGTCCTACCTAAGCTTATTTGTTAGTTGGTCAAGATAGGATATTATGTGATATATTGATTTCTTAATTAACCCTTTTTTTTATGACAAAGATTTGAGAATGTCGAATCGAGAATATTAACAATGGAAATGAGACCGTGGAGATGCCTCAGATTTCACCAACGAGGAGAACGCAACAGTCGGGCAATGTTCCTCCCGTGAACAACACCATCGAAAGCAGATGATGAACGAGGGATGTTTAGAAGTTTTTTTAGCTCATGCAAAATCGTATTTGAGGAGACTCGTGTTCAAAATACAGAGGAAATGATAGTAATTCACCTGTTGTCACAAATGCAAGCGCTTCAAAGAGTCAGACCACCACGAATTTAAGGGAAAGCCGATCCGATCACGGCGAAAACACGGGTCAAACAAATTACCAAGATATTCGATGTCTGGGATGCACGGAGAACAGAAGGTTCCATTCGCCACCTTTTTATGTTCCGTATGGCGAGGCGTATCATCGGTGGGAGTCTGCGTGAAGCGCACTCCATCCACCAAGACTCAAAGATGTCTGGGAGACATTTCAGAATTATTTAATGACAAATACTTTCCGAAAGTGTTCGGCTATACGGAAGGAAGTGGAGTTCATCGATTGAACAAAACAAATACGACGTTGTCTCAAAGACGAGGCAAAGTTTGCAGAGTTATCCGTGTTTCAGACCTCATTTGGTGGAGAATGAGGAACGATGACGCGGATGTTTCTTAGAGGTTTGAAACCCAAGATACGCCAAGATCTCATTTTCATAAATTTTCTCTCTATTCAGATGTTGTAAACAGGCTCAATTATTGTAGCGAGAGATACGAGTACGGCCAACCGAGGACCACAACCAGATCGATCGTAGATAGATAGTAGCCAATGTATAATGATAACTCATGAGAAAGAAACACAGACGGATGTAAATGGTAACCACCACGGGTGGTAATCATGGCCATGAAAAATGTAAGAAGCGAAGTCGAGGAGATTTTAAAAAGAGGAGATTTAACAACTACTATGTGAAGATGACAAGGCACAAGCAAAGAATCGGTTCTAAGGGAGGAGAACGACCACCGGCCATATGCTACAAATGCGAAAAGAGGGACATATCACCAAACCGCCCACAACAATTCAAGGTACGCTATAATTGTGGAAAGGAAGGACATATCGCCGAGATCAGACAAGAAGTGAATAAACCTAGTTCAATGGGGGGACGTGACTCAAAAGATCGTCCCGTAAAAGTCAAAGTCAACGATTCCGGAAGAGCGTTTGTCATGGATCGGTCATAATGCGAGGAACCCAAACGAGGTGATCACGGTAAGCTATTTATAAATTCTCAAGTTTATACCTTACTTGATAACGGCATACCCATTCATTTATCTCTCCCGCATGTGCTCAACGCTTAAACTTGAATTCGAGAAATTAGACTTTGACCTATCTCGTGGAAACTCCGCTAGAGAAACTTTCATCACATCCATCGCTTATAAATCTTGTTTGATTCAAGTTGGCACCATTACCTTACCCGTTGACCTTATCTCTTTAAAGATACTTGCTTTTGATGTGATTTTAGGATTGATCGTTAACTACTCATCATGCCAAAATTGATTGTTTTCGTAAGGTGTTAGTTTTCATATTCCTAACCAACCCGTCAGATTTAATTCAAGCAACTAAACCATTAAAATCGATCACCATCATATCTAATCATAAAGCTATTCGCTTATTAAAAAACTGGATGTCAAGCTTTCTTAGCCCATGTTATGGATTTGAATAAAGACACGCCAAATTTGAATAATATTCCCGTTGTTATCGATTTTCCGACGATTTTTCAAGAACTTCCTGCCTACCCCCGTAACGTGAAGTTCAATTTTTATCGATCTTGAACCTCGCACAAAGCCCATTTCTAAAACCCCATATCGAATGGCTCCTATTGAACTTCAGAGTTAAAGGTCCAACTATGTGAATTGTTGGACATCGGTTTCATTGGCCCCAAGACATCTCCTCGGGGTGCTCCTGCTTTATTCAGAAAGAAGAAAGACTCGAGTATGCGATTTCAGATCGACTATCTGGAATCGAACCATGTCACCATCAAGAATAGTATCCTCTCACCTCAGATTGATGACTTGTTCGACCAATGTAGTAAGGGCACAATTCTTTTTCAAAATCGATCTTCGCTCGATATCATCACCAAGATTAAAATCGAGGATATTCCAAAGATCGCCTTCGTAACTCCCCAGATGGGCATTATGAATTCTTAGTCATGTCTTTCTGACTAACTAATGCTCCCGCGGCCATGGATATGATGAACCGAGTATTCAAGGAATATTTCGATCAATTCGTTGTGTTTTATTGATGACATCCTCATATATTCCAAAAGTCGTGGAAGATCATGAGCACCATTTGAAGTCGGTACTCCAAAGGCTTCGTGAAAACCAACTATATGCCAAATTGAAGAAATGCGAGTTCGCTCGAGGAAGTAGCATTCCTTGGGCACGTGGTGTCAAAACATGGAGTATCCGCTGATCCGGCCAAGATCAAGCAATACAAAGTTGGGAGCAACCAAGCTGCGGATCAAGACGAGTTTTTTTTGGGCTTAATGGTTATTATCTGGAGATTCGTGGAAGTGGTTTTCTAATCGCTACTCCATTAACTCATTTAACCCTAAGGATACAAAATTGCTTGAGAGCAAGAACGCGAGAAAAGTTTCCAAGAGCTTAAGAGAGACTTATTTCTAAGACTGTTTCTAACAATACCATCCGTTCTGGATGGATTTGTTATCTACAAATGATGCTTCGTGCAAAGGGTTAGGATGTGTTCTCATGCAACGTGGGAAAGTCATAGCCTATGCCTCATGCGACAACTTAAAGAGTATGAGAGGAATTATCCTACTCATGATCTAGAGTCAAGCAAGCAATGTTTTCGCCGCTTAAAAATATGGAGGCACTATCTATATGGGGAGAAAGTGGAGATATATTCGCACCATAAAAGCCTTAAATATTTCTTCACTCAAAAAGAACTCAACACGCGGCAATGACGCTGGCTCGAGCTATTGAAAGACTACGACCACACTATTCAATACCATCCCGTAAAGTTTAACGTGGTAATCGACGATCGAGTAGAAGATCATATGCGGAACGAAAGCGATGATGTCAAGTATACGACAGAGCCAACTTTAATAGAAAAAGTTAAGGTCGCTCAAGCCACCTAACCTTGAAATGATGCATGTATGAAGAAGAAAGTACAAGAAGGAGCTATTCCTAAGCGAGAATCGATGAAGAAGGAATACTTCGAGTCCACTCTAGACTTTCAGGTTCCTAACGACTGATTTGAAGTACAAGATTACGATGGAGGCAACACAATACGCCATTTGCAATCCATCCTCGAAGTACTAAAATGTATCGTGATCTTCACATACATTTTTGGTGGAACAATATGAAGAGAGAGATTGCAAAGTTTATCTCGATGTGTTTAACTTGCTAACGCAGTAAAAGGCGAGCATCTTGTACCTAAGGGTCCGTCAGAACCACTTGAGATTCTTGAATGGAAGTGGGAACACATTACTATGGATTTTCGCACGGGTCTTCCTACGCTTTCAAGGCATCAATGCTATTTGGGTTATTGTTGATAGATTAACCAAGTCCGCTTCATTTCTTGCCGATACGGAGACTTATTCCTCGAACGCCTTGCTTAGACAGACGTTGAATGAGATTGTGAGGTTGCATGGCATGCCAGATCCATAGTTTCGGATCGTGACCCAAGATTCACTTCAAGATTTTGGGTTAGTTTGCAAAAAGCTATGGGCACGGATTTGCGATTTAGTTTAAGATACCATCCCCAAACCGGACGGACAATCAGAGAGGACTATTCAAACTCTCAAGATTTATTAAGACTCGTGGTCCTAGACTTCAAGGGTAGTTGGGATAAGTATTTACCATGGTGGAATTCTCCTACAACAACAGCTTATCGTGCAAGTATAGTGTGGCTCCATTCAAGCATTATACGGATTTAAAATGTCGCTTCTCCAATATGTTGGGATGAGGTGGGTGAAGCAACATTGTTGGGACCCGAAAGTTAAGACGTATGATCACCGAAAAGATCCAAATGATTCGACAACGATATACAAACCAAGACAAGATCGAAAAAAGAGTTATGCGGATCTTCATCGAAAGGACGTGGAATTTAATGTAGGGATCATGATTGTCATGAAGTCGCTCCATGGAAGGGAGTTACAAGATTTGGGAAGAGAGGAAAGCTCAATCCACGCATTTATCGGGTCCATTTCAAATTTCGACCGAGTAGGAAATGTAGCCTATAGATCACAAGTTATCTCCGAGTATGTCTCGTGTTCATAATGTGTTTCATATATCCGCATTTCAGAATATGTGAAAGACCCAACCACGCTATCGAAGTTAGAACCCCGACGAGATAAACCAAGACTTAACGTATGAGGAGGTACCGCCAAGATCTTGGATAGAAGGAGCATGTCCCACGCCAAGAAAGGTCATACCACAAGTTAAAGTTTTGTGGAGGAATCATGCTATAGAGGAAATGACCGGGAATCGAAACTAAATGAAAGCGAGGTATCCTCACCTTTTCAAACACACAGTACGTGACGTCAATTTCGAGGACTTAAATTTCATAAGGAGGGAGGTCAGAAGACCTCAAATTTTTAAATAAAAAGGAATTTCCTTTATTTATTATTTTGAAATAGTAAGGGTTGATTTGATTAATGTGGATAGTTAAGGGTTAAATACGCAAATATTTCAAAATAAGCAAGTGGTTATAAAATATTCATTATCGCTTTGGGAATATTCGCTTGGTCGTGGAATATTCAGATCGCTTGGGAATATTCGCACGACTACGCCAGCTAAATGCCATGTGTGGGCCCCATACGGAAAAAAGCGATTGGATGAAGAAAACGACAAATATAAGTTGTTTTTAAATAACTACAGAAGTTGTTACCAAGTAATATCGTTGAATACCCTATGGTTAAAACACACTAATACGCGCATTGTCGAACAAGAAGACACCAGATTGCACCAATTATTGATTCTTACGTAAGAAGGCACTACTCAATAATGGTTACGTGAATTATCGCTCAAGATTTTATCGAGTTAATAATTGTCATATTGATATTTTATATATTGTTGTTTCAATAATTGTCATTACACAAGATTTTCATTATCGGCAATAATTCATATATTATCCTAATAATATTATTAGATAACATTATTGGCAATGTCTAGAAAGTTCGCTTAAGGAGAGGTTTGGTCACCTAATCATGCTACCAAGAAGAAGAAATTTTATCGAAAGCCCCTCTTCCTGAAACCGCTCGTCACAATATTGTGATTCTCGTAATATTATTTGTGAATAATTAATTATTGATTTATATGATGAGGAAAATATTGATTTTATGTGGATATAGATGGAGAAAATTTTAAAATGACAATTGTTGAAAATTAATATTTTATCTTTTTCGATAAAATAATTCATTTAAATATATTATTTTAATAATATATTAACTGTGATATTTTTACAAACTAATGTGGGATATATGAGTATACGAGGAGGAAGAGTATTTTGTTGCAATAAATGTTTAAAACATGTTAAACATGTCTCATGGACCCCATTTATCGATCGAAATTTGATTATACCGTAAAATCGCCTCTGCTTGTGGATTTTTATCAATTTCTATTTGGAATTTGGAAAACTTTCTTCTGCAAAGTTGTAGAGAATTGAAATTTCTATAAAAACTCGCGAGATTCGAATTTTCTGATGAAAGGGCTATTTATTATGAATTATTGAAGTTCAAGTTCAAATAATTGATTTTTGGGAGTTTAAATTATTTTTTTAAGAAAACGTTTTTTGTTGTATTTTTGGGACATCATTAATATGTGTTATGAAATTTGAAATCAGATTTCTAAGGTGGGCTAAGGAAAATTTTATAATTATATTAATATTTTATTAAATTTTTCGCTTTGTGTTCTAAGATTTTCCTATAAATAGGTGCTTTAGTTAATTGAAAATCACACCGTAAAATCAAGTTTTCTCTCTATATTATCGATATTTCGATTTATTCTTGTGAGTATTTTGAGTATACTTTGAGTATTGCTAGACGCAAGTAAGTTCCTTCAAAGACTATACCCTAGATTCTAATGTAAGTAATCGATCTTCGAGGTAAGTGGATATTATTTTTTTCAGAATGATATTATTTCTTCAATATCATTATAATCGAAATGTTGATCCAAGTTTTTATCAAATTTGAACTTTTTCATGTCGGGGTTACTATTCATGGGTTACTATTCATGAGTTACTATTCACGAAGTTACTATTCACGAAGTTACTATTCACGAAGTTACTATTCACTTAGTACTATTCATGAAGCGTGAAGATGTTTTTGTGGAATTTCTATCTTTGGTGTCTGAGTTACTATTCACGATATTTCAAGACTATTCACGATATAAAGACTATTCACGATACTAAGACTATTCATCTAAAAAATAAAATTTCTTCTTTTCGTTCAAAATATCTATTCGGATACTAACTCGATCAGATCCATGTTTTGATCATTCTCGAATTTTACACCACTATGATTATTTTTGAGGTATTTTGGACGTGGATAAAACCAAGTACTTAATCCTTAATCCTTAATCCTTGTCATTTTGTTTCATCGATTCGCTTTTAAAAAAAAATATTTTCATCATCCTCGCCTTAAATGATGATATTATGGAATATCTTCGCCCAGTAGCAAAAAAAGATTAATGATTTCTTAAGAATATCTTCGCCCAGAGTAAAAGATGAATGATTTTCAAGAATATCTTCGCCCAGCAAAAGATGAATGTGTGTTTAAATGAATACTTAACTAATCGATGAATATCTTCGCCTCAGTAAAAAAAGATGAATATTTGATTCCGTATGTATATCGATTGATGTTACAGGATAAAAGATAGACGATGAACTTTTAAATTCATACATGTAAGATAAGTAGTTTGCATTCTCTACTTAACTCTTCTAATGAATTATTATTTCCGCCGTAATATTGATTTAAAATTTGTTGTCTATCAGATTCTATTAGATTTTTCTCGTCAAGACTAACGATAATTTGTCAGATATTATCTTAGTCATAATATTCTTTATCGAAGCTAGTTGAGCTCACCCTTTTCCTTTTTGTTCCATTTTTCTCGAAGGGAGAATATAAATAAAGAGGCTAGAATATAGTCCTCACCATTTTTTGTAAATTAATGTATCAATAGACGAGTATAGCCTGTAATAATAAATGAAGGTTTTAGAAAGGATTGTTTAGTATTCCTCACCATTTTTGTAAAATAATGTATCAATAAATGTGATGAGGATTTATTTGAGTATAGATATTGTGAGTTATAATATCTTGTAAGATAATATTTGTATTCAAACTCACGCTTTTAGCTTGCAAATAATAAAGTCAGATTTCGATTTTCCTTCGCAGCATACCATCCTCAAAATTCGTCAATCAGTGATGTATTCAAATTTTCAAGATTTATTAAGACTCATGGTCCTCTCAGACTTCAAGGGCATTGGATAAGTATTTACCATCGGTGGAATTCTCTACAACAACAATTATCGTGCAAGTATAAAGTGGGCTCCATTCAAGCATTATACGGACGAAAGTGTCGCTTCCAATATGTTGGGACGAGGTGGGTGAAGAACATTGTTGGGACCTGAAAGTTGGTAATACGTATCACTAAAAAAGATCCAAATGATCGACAACGATATAAAAAATCACAAGATCGGATAAAAGAGTTATGCGGATCTTCATCGAAAGGACGTGGAATTTAGTATGGGGATCATGTATTATTGTCATGAGTTGCTTCCATGGAAGGGAGTTACAAGATTTGGGAAGAGAGGAAAGCTCAATCCAAGATTTATCGGGTCCATTTCAAATTCTCGACCGAGTAGGAAATGTAGCCTATAGACTCGCAAGCTACTTCCGAGTATGTCTCGTGTTCATAATGTGTTTCACATATCCGCATTTTCAAATATGTGAAAGACCAACCACGTTATAGTAGTTAGAAGAATTTGAGATAGTCAAGACTTAACGTATGAGGAGGTACCACAAGATCTTGGATAGAAAGGAGCATGTCCCACGCAAGAAAGGTCATACCACAAGTTAAAGTTTTGTGGAGGAATCATGCTATAGAGGAAATGACCGAATTGGAAACTAAACGAAATTAGGTATCCTCACCTTTTCGAAACACTGTGTACGCGACGCCAATTTCGAGGACTAAATTTCATAAGGAGGGAGGTCAGAAGACCCCAACTTATTATTAATGAAATTTAAATTTTCTATTTATTATTTTGAAATAGTAAGGGTTGATTTGATTAATGTGGATAGTTTAGGGGTAAAATACGCAAATATTTCAAAATAAGCAAGTGGTTATAAAATATTCATCATTATTTTAGAATATTCGTTTGGTCGTGGAATATTCGATCGCATTTCTGGGAATATTCGTATTTACGACGCCACAGCCCATATGTGGGCCCCATAACTAAAAAGCGATCGATGAAGAAAACGATAAATATAAGTTGTTTAAAATAACTACAGACGTAGTTATAGTTATTATCATTGAAATATAATAATGGTTAAAACACACTAATATGGTTAAAACACAAGAAGACATTACCAGATTCGCACCAATTATTGATTCTTACGTAAGAAGGCACTACTCAATAATGGTTACAAAGAATTAATCGCTCAAAGATTTTATCGATTTAATAATTGTCATATTGATATTTTATATCATCGTTGTTTCAATAATTGTCATTACACAAGATTTTTCATTATCGAAGCAATAATTCATATTATCTCAATAATATTATTAGATAACATTATTGGCAATGTCTAGAAAGTTCTGCTCTAAGGAGAGGTTTGGTCACCTAATCGCGCGCCAAGAAGTGAGAGAAATTTTATCGAAAGCCCCTCTTCCTGAACCGCCTCGTTGTCAATATTGTGATTCTCGAATAATATTATTTGTGAATAATTAATTATTGATTCATATGATGAGGAAAATATTGATTTTATGTGGATATAGATGGAGAAAATTTTAATGTGACAATTGTTGAAAATTAAAATTTTATCTTTTCTCGATAAAATAATTCATTTAAATATATTATTATATTTTAATAATATAATAATGGTGATATTTTTACAACTAATGTGGGATATATGAGTATATGAGGAGGAAGAGTATTTTTGTTGCAATAAATGTTTAAAACATGTTAAACATGCTCATGGACCCCATTTATCGATCAAATTTGATTATACCAGAAAATCGCCTCGCTTGTGGATTTTGGCCAATTTCTATTTGGAATTTGGAAAACTTTCTTCTCGCAAAGTTGTAGAGAATTGAATTTCCTATAAAACTCGCGAGATTCGAATTTTCCGATAAAAGGGCTATTTATTATGAATTATTCAAGTTCAAGTTCAAATAATCGATTTTTGAAGTTTAAAATATTTAAAAAGAAAAACGTTTTTTTCATTTAAGTGGGCTCACTCATGTGATATTAATTGCTGAAATCAGATTTCAAAGGTGGGCTAAGAAAATTTATAATATATATTAATATTTTATTAAATTTTTCGCTTGTGTTCTAAGATTTTCCTATAAATAGGTGCTTAGGTTAGAATTGAAAATCACACCGTAAATCAAGTTTTCTCTCTATATTATCGAGTTTATTCTTGTGAGTATTTTGAGTATACTTTGAGTATTGTTAGACGGTGCAAGTTCCCTTCAAAGACTATACCCTAGATTCCAGCCTGTAAGTACTAATCTTTCGAGGTAAGTGGATGTTATTTTCTTCTCAAATGATATTATTTCTTCAATATCATTATGTCAAATATTGATTGAAGTTTTTATCAAATTTGAACTTTTCATGCTATTCTGAGTTACTATTCATGAGTTACTATTCACGAGTTACTATTCATGAAGTTACTATTCACGAGTTACTATTCACTTAGTACTATTCACGTAAGTCGTGAAGATGTTTTTTTGGAATTTCTATCTTTTGGTGTTTGAGTTACTATTCACGATATACTATTCACGAGACTATTCACGATACTAAGACTATTCATTTAAAAATAAAATTTCTTCTTTTCGTCCAAAATATCTATTCGGATACTAGCTTTGATCAGATCCATGTTTTGATCATTCTCGAATTTTACACCACTATGATTATTTTTGAGGTATTTTTGAACATGGATAAAACAAAGTACTAATCCTTAATCCTTAATCCTTGTCATTTTGTTTCAATCGATTCGCTTTTTTAAAAATATTTTTCATCATCCTCGCCTTAAATGATGATATTATTGAATATCTTTTTGGCCAGAAGTAAAAGATGAATGATTTTCAAGAATATCTTTCGCCCAGAAGGCAAAGATGAATGTGTGTTTAGATTTAATATGACTAATCGATGAATATCTTCGCCTCAGAATAAAAAGATGAATATTTGATTCCGTATATATATCGATTGATGTTGTTGTGGATAAAAGATAGACGATGAACTTTTAAATTCATACATGTAAGATAGTAGTTTGCATTCTCTACTTAACTCTTCTAATGAATTATTATTTCACATGTAATATTGATTTAAAATTTGTTGTCTATCAGATTCTATTAGATTTTTCCTCGTCAAGACTAACGATAATTTGTCAGATATTATCTTAGTCATAATATTCTTTATCGGGCTATGAGCTCACCCTTTTCCTTTTTGTTCCATTTTTTTCTCGTGAGGCGTAGAATATAGCGAAAGTACGTAGCTGGGGGTATGGAATGAAGGTTTTAGAGAGAGATTGTTTAGTAGTCCTCACCATTTTTGTAAAATAATGTATCAATAAA